>CM060340.1:21992642-21997642 GCA_030674155.1 Stramonita haemastoma
ACACACAAAGACTCATACATGACGTACACACTCACACACTCACACATGTATGCACTCACAAACATGTACACTCACACACAACTGCACACATGCACACACACTTGCACGTACGCACACACACACACACACACAGACACACACACACACACCACACACACTCTCTTTCTGTCTCTCTCTCACACACATACACACACACACACACACACACACACACACACACACACACACACACACACACACATACACACACACACACACACATAGTCATACACAACACACACACACACGTACATACTCCACTCACACCCGCACATACACACACACACACACACATACACACACACACACACATAGTCATTACACAACACACACACACACGTACATACTCACTCACACCCGCACATACACACACACACACACACACACACACACACACACACACACACACACACACACACACACACACACCACACAGTGACACACACACACACAGAGTAACACATACACACACACACACACAGAGTGACACACACACACACAGTGACACCAGGGTTCGCGATAACCGGTAATTGTCGGTATTTTACCGATTGTAAACAGGGAATACCAAAAATTTTTTAATCAGCCGGTACCACGTACCGATTCTGTTTGCCTGTGACTGATTAGATTTCCGTCTAAAAAAAAAAAGTCTGAAGTGACATTTTCTGACAGTCTGTCATGCGTCTGTACTGTGCTTACGTACCTACCCTTCCTACCCCTTCCGACGAACATGTTTGGCGCCAGCCTTATTAGCCTAGCACGCAGAACAGCAAGCTTTACTGAGAAAGAATAGAGCTTCGCGCTCTTCTCGGCATGACAGTGACTTCCATTCACAATGAGTAAATGGGGCCTAGATTTATTTATTCTTTTAATCTTTTATATCGAGGATAATGGAATAAGCACTCCTGTGCTTTTTTGCATCCAGTCCCCGTGTGTATGCAGTTTCGTAAATGTCATCAGTTCCCACCGGCACACGATGGCCTGCTCTTACGAAAAGCGAAAAGCGGAGGGTCTATGACTACGAATTTGCACGTTGCTTTGAGAGAGAAGAGTGAAAACTAAATCTTCATTGAATGAAAGATCTAGATGAGCGCTAAGTATAGAAACAAGAAAGAAGAATACAAGTCACACGAATGATGTCATGCAAAACAACAGACTGACACAGATAGTGACACAGGTGCTAGAAAAAAAACAAACTATTTCCTGCGTGGCTTCATGCCCAAGAAGCGATTGGCAGTACCATGGCAGTCAAAGTCTGAGAGATTTGCATTCAATTTAGATTTAGTTTTGCTGCCGAACAATCCCCCCCCCCTCCCCCACCCCCTCACTGAATAGTTTTGTTTTGTTCACAGTACGTACCGGATTTTATTTTCTGGAGACCGATTTTGGGGGAGTTGGTCAAGATATCTCTGAAATGGCAACTCGCAGTACCGGTTTTAAAAAATCCTAGCGCGAACCCTGTGACACACACACACACACACAGTGACACACACACACACAATCACACTCACACAGTGACACACAAACACACACACACACATGTATACCCCCCCCCACACACACACACACACATACACACACACAGAGTCCTCACCACAACAGAATAGGCATGGTCATTCTGGTGGGGTCCAACCTCCGCTCCACGAGCAAAACAGGGGAGACAAATGCTGATCATGTCCTGGACACACTGTCGACATCGTATGTAGGGGGGGGATAGCTGGCAGCTGCACACGGCACACTCCTCCCTCCAGTCCTGGCTTCCCTCCATGACCACCACTGCAAACCTAGTCCACAATAGTTTTTGCCATGGCAGTCTGCCATCCAAATATGCACTTTTTAAAAACACTTTATTACCTCAAAATCTCTAGAAATTCATGTCGATTATAACTAATATAAGCATTTAAGATGTATATAAATATAATATATATATATGTGTGTGTGTGTGTGTGTGTGTGTGTGTGTGTGTGTGTGTGTGTGTGTGTGTGTGTGTGAGTGAGTGTGTGTGGTGAGAGAAAGAGAGAGAGAGAGAGAGAGAGAGAGAGAGAGAGAGAGAGAGAGAGAGAGAGAGAGAGAAGAGAGAGAGAGAGAGAGAGAGAGAAGAGAAGAGAGAGAGAGAGAGAGTCTTTTGAATTTTTGTTTGTTTGTTTTTTTCTTACTATTTTATTGTCATGGGTCATTGTAATAATGTTGCAGTTAAATACTATTGATAAAGTTGTCTTTGTTCCTAGATATATATATAGCTTGATGGGGAAAAAATACATTGCTTATAAATTCACTGTACCATGTACCATCTGGAAATAAAATTTTGACTTGGCACACATGCACTCCAGAACCAATATACAATAGACCATATGGCCTATGCCCTGTATTTCTTTAAAAAGATTAGAATAAACATAAAAAGTGCAAAAGAAATTGTAAAAAGTGTAAGGAGAGTGGACAGCAAGAGTGCTCCCTGAAAACCTTCACTTCTGACACACTGTGTAGGGATAACTGGACTGCAGAAAGTTTACTGAGCAGATCTGTGGCACCCCCTTCTAACAGCTAAACAAGTGTTAGGTTCATTTAAATTCATTCATATTGCTTACATACTGTTGTATTTGTTTACAGCCCTGACAACCTTGATTTTCACCCTATAGCAAGTACCATGTCAAAGAATCTGAACATTTTGTTCACACTCATTTGAAGCCTCGAACTAAAGCTCAAGAGTTTAGGCTACAAAAACTTGAAAAAGAATGCCTTATACTGATTACAGGTTTCGAACAGTGATCTACTTACGACAGTGACCCAAACACGACGAAGGCAGATCTATCCCGTGCCCGTGGAAATTGTCCTTAAACCGGAAATGGTGCCATCTAAAACGAAAGTAATAACTTCCTTTTTGCTCTTTCAAAACCGAAAGAATAAGGATATTATATTTTCAATTTTGGAGGCGTGTTTGAGATTTGGAGGGGGGAGGGGAAGTTGAGGAGCATACGGGTGTTTGGGATATCAAACTTTTTGAAGGCAAAGAGCAAAATTCAGCTGACAAATATTTAGCTATCTATATGATTAAACGGAGACAGGAGCAAAAAAACTATCCCACTTTAGTTTTGTTCTCAAACAGATTAGAAGGGACATAACTGCACCACATTACAACACTGTCATGGCGCCAAACATCTAAGCCAAAATGTTGTCAACACAAGAAGCAGACGATGACAGTGGCTACTTGTTTGTCGCCAAACTCGATAATGCACGGAACGTTTCCACCATTCTTAAAGCTATTCATTTTAAAGATGTAAGGAATTTGATCCTGTCTTTTGATGGCATTTGACGGAAATTGACATGATTTGTTATATTGATTACCGTTATTTGGCCTACCCACACGCATCATGAGACGGAGAGGATTAAATTTTTCTCTTTTTATTTTTCCCCCCTTTTATTTATTCCTCTGATAGAGCTCTGAGGATGACTAGTGGTGAGATTTTCCGTATTCGACCGTTTTTGCTCACCATTTGTGTAGCCACGTTCCGATTTTAGCCTTCGGGGTACTATCAAATGTATGATCTACTACTGTACTAGTAAACAGAGGAAGAGAGACATGAAGCATTGACAGATGTGTATATGTTTAATAACATTACGTGAGGTTTTATCCATAGATATTGAGCAGAGCATTGATCTGATGGACAGAGTGAACAAAGTTAAAGGAAATTGAAATGTCTTGAAAGGCAAAAACTGAAAAAGCATAAGTACAATGATAAGCTTTTTAAAAAAAAAACAAAAAACTTGATTGATAGTACTAGTAAACACTGTTAGATCTATCTAAATTATATATATATGTACATGTGTGTGTGTGGTGTGTGTGTGTGTGTGTGTGTGTGTGTGTGTGGTGTGTGTGTGAGAGAGAGAGAGAGAAAGAGAGAGACTGTGTATATGACTCTGTGTGTGGTGTGTGTGTGTGTGTGTGTGTGTGTGTGTGTGTGTGTGTGTGTGTTGTGTGTGTGTGTGTTGTGAGTGAGTGAGGACATAGACAGTAAGACACTGGACAGCTACTGTGTTTGTCAGCAGTCAAGGACAAAGATAACGCTACCTATACATATCTACAGATACATCATTTATTATCAGTTTATTATTTATCATGGGGGCGGGATAGCTAAGTGGTCAGAACACTCACTTTCCCCAAGTCAGGTTAAGCAGCGTCAAGCGTGGTTACCAGTTAGATGGGTGACCGTTTGCGTGCCTTGGCTTCAGTACAGTCCTAGTTCACCCAGCTGTGAATGGGTACCTGCCCTCTTTAGGGTCAGGGAAGGTAAAGCAGCAAGGGAGAAGAGATGGGCACTACCCTCAATATGCTGGCCTCTAGAGAAGCTGAGGTCTCTGATGCCTCGCTCCCCTACAACCGCCTAGGTTATGGGACACCTTTACCTTAATTTTTTAAAATTCTTTTTTAATGATTTATTGATTATGTGTGTGTGCGCACAGACGGCGACAGTGTTTGTCAGCAGTCAAGGAGAAAGATGACACTACTTACACATATTTACAGATACATGATTTATTATCAATTAATTGATTATGTGTGTGTGTCACTGTGTGTGTGTATGTCACTGTGTGTGCCTGTGTCTGTGTGTGAGACTGAGAGAGAGGACAACGACACCAGACAGCTATGTTTGTCAGCAGCAGTCAAGGACAAAGATAGCACTACCAACACATACATCTACAGATACATGATTTCTTATTGATTCATTATTTATTAATTATGTGTGTGTGTGCACAGATGGCGACAGTTTTTCTCAGCAGTCAAGTACAAACATTACACTACCTACACATGTCTACAGATACATGATTTATTATCAATTAATTGATTATGTGTTGTGTGGGTGTCTGTGTGTGTATGTATGTGTCTGTGTGTGTATGTGTGTGTGTCACTGTGTGTGTGTGTGTGTGTGTATGTATGTATGTGTGTGTCACTGTGTGTCTGTGTGTGTGTC
>CM060340.1:22002642-22045142 GCA_030674155.1 Stramonita haemastoma
CATGCGCGTGCATGCATTCGTGCTGTGACAGTGCTCATGTAAGCTCTGTGTGTTTCAGTCATCCTTCTCCAAGGAGTCTGACATGGTGGAGGCCTTTCAGTGCACACAGACCCAGTCCAACAGGTGAGGTCTTTGAAGTCAGAGTACAGCAGGTAAACAAAGTGTTTGAAGTGCACACAGACCCAGTCCAACAGGTGAGGCCTTTGAAGTCAGAGTACAGCAGGTAAACAAAGTGTTTGAAGTGCACACTGACCCAGTCCAACAGGTGAGGCCTTTGAAGTCAGAGTACAGCAGGTAAACAAAGTGTTTGAAGTGCACACAGACCCAGTCCAACAGGTGAGGCCTTTGAAGTCAGAGTACAGCAGGTAAACAAAGTGTTTGAAGTGCACACAGACCCAGTCCAACAGGTGAGGCCTTTGAAGTCTTATAGTACAGCAGGTAAACAAAGCGTTCGAAGTGCACACAGACCCAGTCCAACAGGTGAGGCCTTTGAAGTCCTATAGTACAGCAGGTAAACAAAGCGTTTGAAGTGCACACAGACCCAGTCCAACAGGTGAGGCCTTTGAAGTCCTATAGTACAGCAGGTAAACAAAGTGTTTGAAGTGCACACAGACCCATTCCAACAGGTAAGGCCTTGGAACTGTAGTCCTCCAGTACAGCAGGTAAAGAAAGTGTTTGAAGTGCATACAGACCCAGTCCAACAGGTGAGGCATTCTGGAGGTCACCCAAAATGTGCACTCTGACTCACTCATCCTCCCACCTGGGAATCACTGTAAAATTGAAATTGTACACGAATGAGAAGTTTGCGTGTATGACTGTTTTTAAGTACCTCGCCATACAGGCAACCATACTCCGACTTCAGAGGATGTGTGTGTGTGTGTGGTTGCGTATGTGAGAGAGTGTTAGCTGTAGAGAGACGTTATTCAATGGCGCTGTTCACTGTTCACTGCCCTGGTCTCCTGTGCAGGTACAAAATGCAGCTGCTGCGGCCCTCCTCCAAAGCGCTGGCTCTGTCCACACGCATCTCCATCAGAACCGACGCCCGCGGCTTTCTGTCCC
Source organism: Stramonita haemastoma (assembly GCA_030674155.1). Lineage (NCBI taxonomy): Eukaryota > Metazoa > Mollusca > Gastropoda > Neogastropoda > Muricidae > Stramonita > Stramonita haemastoma. The sequence goes on from CM060340.1 coordinate 22,003,702, forward strand.
TGCAGTACATGATCCGCAATGACGACGGCCAGGTCTGCTTCGTCGAGTTCTTTGTGAGTACATGGGGATGAATGGAAACTACCAGAATGACACAGAACAGTCCTATTGTTAAAGGTAAAAAAAGGTAAGGTAGTCCCGTAACCTGTGTGGTCGTAGGGGAGCGAGGCATCCTCAGCTTCTCTAGGGGCCAGCATGTTGAGGGCGGCGCCCATCTCCTCTCCCTCGCTGCTTTACCTTCCCTGACCCAAAAGAGGGCAGGTGCCCATTTACAGCTAGGTGAAGTGGGGGGACTGTACTGAAGCCAAGGCGACAAACGGTCACCCATCCAATTGGTAACCACGCTCGACGCTGCCTAACATTGGCTGCTGGAAAGCGAGTGCTCTGACCACTGAGCTATCCCGTCCCCAGTCATATTGCACAAACACAAAAGGTGTGTGACTATAGGTACAGTGCATGGTCCATACTCATGATGGCCAGATACACACCTGCATTGTACCCCGCTTTCAGTCACTGCAGATTTCTCCATATGAAGCTCAGGATGCTCTGCTAAAGGAGAACACATTGCTGCAAGAGCAGCGCCACTCATTGTCCCCTGCCTATGTGTATTTGTACAGAGATGCATAAAGCAGGGAGCTGTGTGTTTTCCCTGGCTATGTGTATTTGTACAGAGATGCATAATGCAGGGAGCTGTGTGTTTTCCCAGCCTATGCGAATTTGTACACAGATGCATAAAGCAGGGAGCTGTGTGTTTTCCCTGGCTATGTGTATTTGTACAGAGATGCATAAAACAGGGAGCTGTGTGTTTTCCCTGCCTATGTGTATTTGTACAGAGATGCATAAAACAGGGAGCTGTGTGTTTTCCCTGCCTATGTGTATTTGTACAGAGATGCATAAAACAGGGAGCTGTGTGTTTTCCCTGCCTATGTGTATTTGTACAGCGATGCATAAAACAGGGAGCTGTGTGTTTTCCTGCCTATGTGTATTTGTACAGAGATGCATAAAACAGGGAGCTGTGTGTTTTCCCTGCCTATGTGTATTTGTACAGCGATGCATAAAGCAAGGAGCTGTGTGTGAAGGCACATAGTCCTGTGCCCCCCCCCCCTTTGCTAAAAACTGAAGGGTGCAGAGAACAGCTGAAGAGACAGGTTCATGTAAAAAAGAGAAATGTGGAGGAAATACCAAGATGGAGAAACATGCACCTCTCATACCAGTTTTTTTTTTTCTTCTCTCCATACCAGTTGATTGTTGTCTGCAAAATAAAATTTTCCTACCTGAAAAATGGCTCCCTAAGCAAAGAATTGTACTCCACAGCTTTCGGGTGGGATGAGTATATATACACATGTGTTGAGTATATGTGAGTGAGTGAGAGTGAGCGAGCGAGTGAGCGTGCGTGCGTGACTGAGTGGAGAGAGAGAGAGAGAGAGAGATATCGGTGACAACACCAGTGTTGTGGTGTGTTGTTTCAGTGTGCACCAGACGAAGAGATCGACGAAGCAGAATATTAAGACTCATTGCCTCCTCACAAAGGGCAGCCACTGAATCCACTGGTGCACAGCTCTCTGTACTCCTTTTATCACATATGAGTGGGTGCATGAGTGTGTGTGTGTGTGTGTGTGTGTGTGTGTGTGTGTGTGACTAGCATGCTAGAGTTGGAGGGATGCTGTGACTGAGTGTGCACACGTGTGAAACGTGTCTTCCAATCCCTGTAAATACGGATTTATTTTTATGTAAGAATCACATGCTGTCCCAGTGAAAGGAGTGGACTTGTACAGTTTTTGCGGGTAAACCTTTGGAGTTGCTTGTTAGTGTTCATTTAAAAAACAAAAAAATTTTAAGAAAAAAAAAAGAGAAAAAGATAAAGTTGGTGTTCATTTGTTACATGAAATATCCCATGTAGGCTACCTTTTTGTTGTTTTTTAGGCTTTATTTGCATATTGTATAGAACATCCCATGTAATTTACAGAATTGTAGTTTTTATAGAACATCCCATTTAGGCTACAGAACTGTAGTTTTGGGGGAGGGTATTTATTATAGAACATCCCATGTAGGCTACGGAACATAGAACATCCTATGTACTTAACAAAATTGTGATTTTTAGGATTTATTTATAACAAAGAGCATCCCATGTAGGCTATGGAATCATGGTTTTTAGGGTTTATTTAAATATAATTACAAAGAACATCCCATGTAGGCTACAGAATTGTAGTTTTTAAGATTTATTTATTACATAGAACATCCCATGTAGGCTATACAGAATCATGTTTTTTAGAGTTTATTAACATATTACAACCCATGTAGGCTACAGAATTTAAGTTTATGGCGTTTATTTACATATTATGTAGAACATCCCATATAGACTACATAATTGTAGCTTATAGGGTTTGTTCACATATTACATCCTATATAGGCTATGTAATTGTACTTTATAAGGTTTACTTATATATTGCCAAGAACATCCTATGTAGGCTACGCAATTTTTTTAAAAGAGTTTATTAACATATATAGAACAGCCCATGTGGGGTACAGTGAATGTGAAATAACATTTGGACGGGCCCAATTTGTATTTTTATTGTAAAAATAGCAGTTACAGTCTTTCTTGCTTTTGCGGTATTCATCATCATTATTCATTTGATGGTTGTCATTATGTTTTCCCCGACTACTTGGTTGTTCTCTGCTTTTATGAAAGTGTTTTAAGAAATTTGGCATCCTCAGTTTGTGTTTGAGTGAGTGTGTGTGTACAAAGAAAACCAGACCTATGCACCCTCATACTACTGATGTTTGTATTTTCATGGCAGTGTTCAGTATTTTTTGCATTGTTTGTTTCAGTTTTTGGACATAAAGAATAAATGAGTTTTTAAAAACATTTTACTTTTTCTTCATTTCTTTGTTGTTTTTTAAATTCTTGTTCAATCATACTCAATAAGATTGTTTGTTTGGTCATTTTTTTCCTCAGCAGTGAGATGTAGATAGTTCTGCCTTATTTGGGGATACTGTTTTTTTTTTTTTATGCTTGAAAAAGATATCAAAGTAGAGTATGTGTGTTGTGTTGAAAATTTCAGTTTCTTTTTAAAGCTTTCAAAAAGGAAGATATAAAAATAGAGCGTGCATGAGAGAGAGGGGAGGGATGGGGGGGGGGGGGGTAGAGGAAGATAATTTAGAGGGGAGTGGGCTGGGGGAGAGACAAGGGGAGAGTGTGTAAAGAGAGAGAGAGTGACTAGAAGTAAAACTAGTACAGAGGGGAGTGGAGGGAAGAATGGCGTGTAAGAGTTACTGTAGAGAGAAAGGTGTGGAGGGAAGGGGGGTGGGGCGGGGCGGTGTTAGAGACTAGTGCAGGGGGAATGGAGAGAAGAATGGCATCTGAGAGTTACTGTAAGAGAGAAGTAGGGGTGGTTAGAGCGTACAGAGGGAGTGGAGGAAGAGAGAGTTGTGCGTCAATTACTGTAAGAAAGGTTAGGGAGAGGGGTGGTTAGAGACTAATGCAGAGGGGAGAAGGGGATGAGAGAGTTTGAGTGTGCGACACTGCCTCTGTAAGAGAGACAGAGTGTGTGTGTACATTTGCTCAGTATTGATAACTAGCATGAACAAGCTTTTTTTCCCCATGAGAAAACCAGTTTGTGACACAACATTAAAGGCATGGACATACTAATGAAATGCACTCTCTGATTAGAAGATCCTACACCTTTCTCAGTTAAATACCAAGTTGCAGCCCCTGTACAAAAGCAGTTTTAAAAAAATGATTTCAGAGTGGATTCATCAGGACACCGGTCACATAATTGTATGGTCAGAAATCAAGACCTATGTCTGTTTGCTGCTGTCCACTTCAGCAGTTGAGCACAGGCCGTGTTCAACACTGATATATTATTCATCACTCAGAACTAGAACTAGTCCATACCTGCCATTTTATGATGACTCTCAACTGATTTTCCAAAGATGCAATAAAGAGGTGAAAGGTTTGCTCTTCTACGATTTGTCAAGAGATCAACACTTTTGTAATTTAAGTGCCAAGCACTGTTATTTTCTGTTTTTGAGACACTTGCAAATGAAAGCTTAAATTTCACTAATGCAAGAGACATAGCTCAGGTTGTAAGTCTTAAAACTCAATCTGCAAAACAAACGGCCAATTTTGCTGTTTGTGCATCTACATCTGCAAGCGTACCTGTTCTAACCCCATTCTGGCCTATTGATGTTATTTTGCATTTATTCGTAGTCTTCGTTTGCTTGTAAGCATGTCAGTTATATATTGGAAGTCAATATTTTGTTTTTAAAAATTGTAAGCAAGTCTCTCTCTCTCTCTTTCTCTCTCTCACACACACACACACACACTCAAATATGGAACATACAACTTTAACAGAATGATGTTCATCATGTTGTTAACACCGAATAAAATAATTTATTGGTCACAGAACAATTCATTTGCATATCATACAGTAAAGACTTTCTATTATATAATACAATCTGCACAGATCTCTCTCTTTATTATATGAACAAAGCATTACATCCAGACAGAAGTCAGTACAACAAAAGTTGTCAACTCTTTTGTAACAGTTTATTTCATCAACGGCTGCAGTTTTCGTGAACACACACCAGTCCATTGCTATCATGCTGATCAATGTCACAACTTCCCTCAGAGATAATGCGACAGTAGCAACACAAAGATCTATACACAGTGCACCGATAATCAACATGTTAACATGCAACAAATACATATCACAACATGAAATGATTGAATCACTAAAACACTCTAGAGTATGGCTGCCTGTATGGTGAGGTACTTGGTAAGTCATACATGCAAACTTCTCATCCAGTGTGTTGGTTACTTACAGTCTGACAGTAATTTTCTAGTGCGATGAAGAGTCAGGAGTGCATACTCTGGGTGACCCCCAGGATTTTAAGCCGGGGAACTCAACAAATATTTTTGTTTGTTTAAAAAGCATTCAGCAACAGTTTGATACCGGCAGCACCCTCACTACCAAGACAATCATCACAGGGATCACATGAAGTGTCGTCATTACATCCGAGTTATCACACTGACCTTGTCACATCAAGGTCACTGTTGTGTCATAATGGCAGTGATGATCACTGTTTTCACAACGGTCATTGTCACAATGGCAGTGATGATCACTGTGTCACAAAGTGTCATTGTCACGGCAGTGATCACTGCCACAATGGTCACTGTCACAATGGCAGTGATGATCACAATGGTCATTGTCACAATGGCAGTGATGATCACTGTCACAATGGCAGTGATCATCACAATGGTCATGTCACAATGGCAGTGATGATCACTGTCACAATGGTCATTGTCACAATGGACAGTAATGATCACTGTCACAATGGTCATTGTCACAATGGCAGTGATGATCACTGTCACAATGGTCGCTTGTCACAATGGCAGTGATGATCACTGTGTCACAATGAGTCATTGTCACAATGGCAGTGATGATCAACTGTATCACAATGGTCATTGTCACAATGGCAGTGATGATCACTGTGTCACAATGTCATTGTCATAATGGCAGTGACGGATCACTGTGTCACAATGGTCATTGTCACAATGGCAAGTGATGATCACTGTGTCACAATGATCATTGTCATAATGGCAGTGACGATCACTGTGTCACAATGATCATTGTCACAATGGCAGTGACGATCACTGTCACAATGATCATTGTCACAATGGCAGTGACGATCACTGTGTCACAATGGCAGTGATCCTCACAATGATCATTGCACCATACAACAGACTTCTCCCTTACCCCCTTGAGGAGTCACTGGGGCACCGCACTACACAGAATTTTTCAGACAGCGTGTCAGGAGTTAAAACTTCACCTGGCATAGTCCATTCCTCGGAGGTAGCAGCTGGGTGCATGCTGGGTATACCATCCCGAGTCATCAGCCATAGTTGGCCTACTAGTGTAAGACACCAAAAAAACCAACTTTGTCTCAAAACTACTTCAAATCTGTCGTTCTTTCTAAAGACAACCTGTGTTTTTTGCCGCCAGAATTCAAACTAAGGGATCGTCGTTTGACAGTTCGCACTCGTCGCACCACCTTTTCCTCCCTCCCCTCATCCTCCTCCTCTTCCCCACCATCGCCTCTTTCCCCTGTCTCAGGGATAAGCGAGCAGTCTCTGCCTGCTGTCTTCACATCAGACCCGGCACTGTGTGAACACACCCCATTGGCTGCGCCCTTCACCTCACAGGTATGGCCCTCACCACCTGTACCTGTTATCACCTGGGGTTGGGAGGTGTCTGCACCTGTCACTCTCCTGGAGGCACTGCAGAACAGGGGTTTCTTCGTGGTGGCCGTGCTGGGACGTTCTTGTTCCGCCCTTGGTTGTACTGCTCTGCTGGAGCTGGAGAGGTGTTGGGGAGATGCGTGTAGGGGGTGGTCACAGGGGATGAAGCCATAGCCATCATGGGATTCCTCCTTCCAGGGGCAGCGTCCCAGAAAACTCTGATGCGGATCCTGCAGTCTGGAGTTGACATCTGGTGGATGAGGCTTCACTCATCTGCTGGTTTGACAGAGCCACAGACATAGTGGTGGTGCCTTCAGCACGCAGCAGTGATGGTGACAGTGGTGGTGATGATGGTGATGGAGGTCTGCCAGTGAAGGCTGGTCTGCCTGCAGGAGAGGGGGCCCCGTGTGGGGAGTCGCCAAACAAGGATGGCGATGAGGCGGAGATCAGCTCCTGTGACTCGTCGTTGACAGAGGTCAGCTGCTGGTAAGGGTAATGCGCAGGAGGAACAAGGTCAAGGTTGGTCCCAGAGGTGGCTGAAGCTGCACAAACGGCAAGAGAAGGTGAAGGAGGGGGGGCGTAAAGACTGTGTACAGTACTGTGACACTATATCACACGTGCTGTCATACTAACACTGTCACAAAATAATGTCACACACAGTTTTATCACACAATGCTGCCCACAATGCCATTACACAGTGCTGTTATACATAATGCTTTCACACAATGATGGGGAATGATGGCACAGAATGCTATAAATAAGCTTATATTTGTACTGATCTGAACACAACATCACCCAATGGTACTGCAGTTTCCAAGTTGATATCTAAGGTATACTTCCACTAAATAAAGGAATCATATGTAATAGCAGTGGAGTGCTTAACACGCCCAGATGTGCACCAATCTGATGAACATGACATTATTCCACAAGTACCGTCTTTTTTAGGTTTATAATATTACCCCCAAAAGCACTATCTTTTTTCAGGTAAACAGTATATTATCCCATGAAACTGAATGATTTGTGTGTGAGTGCTGTGGGAGAAATAGAGCAAAAGAATCATGAATGATGGTACACATGTGCTGGCTAGATGTTTTTAAACCTCTTCATTCTCAAAAGCGACACGGAATACCTGTTCAAAACTCTACAAAGTAAAAAACAGTTTTATTCCAACCTCAATTCTGCTACTCAACAAGGACATAGCAACAATGAATCTGGATTAAGTGTGTGGAATTTTCAAAATTGAATTTTATAACTCTCTGTGATCATTTAATATTTTAAACTGTATTCAATAGCCTACTTTAATTAATACAAGATACATCTGCACAGGATAAGAAACCCAAACACAGGACAAGTCACCAAATACCCTTCCCCATTGAAATAAGCCTCACCCCAAAAACAAACAACAAAAAAGCCTCAAACTGAATTACTTCTGTGAGTGCTGTGGGAGAAATAGAATGAAAGAATCGTGAGTGATGATACACATGTCATGGCTAGATGTTTTTAACTCTCAGAGGACGTCTGTCTGCTATTGCATCTACATGCAAGGTCAGAGGTAATACAGCTCACCTGCAAGCGTGGTTCTTGACTCTCCCTGACCCTGTCCAGCAGCAGCAATGGAATGTGTAGGTGGGTAGCAGGTAAGGTTTTGCTCCCTGAATCCTTACCACCTGACTTCCCGACCTCCCCTCTGTTATGCTCATCCAGGGCGGCGACATCCTCACCTGGCCCACTCTCCACACCCCTCCCCCTCTTCTGCACACCTGACCGCCCACCTGGCTGCCACCTGCTGACCGACCTGGCCCGCTGCTGCTGAAGCAGGTGACGACTCGAGGAGGATGCTGACCCATCCCCTGCCACCTGTCTGCCCGAGTCCACATCACCCCCACCCCTGCCTCCTCCTGTGTTGGTGGTAACTGTGGACACAGACACACCTGCTGTCTGTGTCTTGTCCTTCTTCCCCTGATGCCGCCCTGACCTCTGCAACATCCTGGCACTGCCCGCCCCACACCCAAGGGGGGATAACCCCGCTCCGGCTTCACCGCCCGAGTTGTCGGCCCCTGGCTGCTGACGGCGCCGTCTTCTTCGCTGCTGGTCTTGGAGTGAGGTGTCTCCGGGAGTGTTGTGTTGACGGGTGACGCTGCCGCGATGTTGTTGCCAGCCTCTTTGACGGTTTGGAGGACGGGGGTGACGTCGCCGCCCTGTGCCATGTCGGTGACGGTCATTGTGACGTCACTGCCCTGTGCGGCGTCAGTGCCGGTCATTGTGACGTCATTGCGCTGTGCCGTTTCCGCCACTGTCGGTGCTGTGTTGTGCCGGGTGGAGGGAAGGGGGTCAGCCACACTCAAACCTGTGGTAGGAGCAGGGGCGTTGCTGACATCATTCAGAGGACTGCGGCTTTCTGGCATGACAGGGAGACGGGGTAAAGGCGGCAGGGTTGATGACCCTGTGGGTGAGGTCAAGGCCGCAGAGACAGGAAGGTCAACGTCGCACGCCCGTGTCGGCGGTGATGTCACGTGACGTTTGTCGTGGCGACGTGCGCCTCTGACTGTGGAGGCGGGGGGGTGTCGTGACGGTGGGGGTGGGAAAGAGGGGAGAGGGGGAGGAGGGGTGGAGAGGGCAGGGTAGGAGGTGAGGTGAGAGGAGACTGCAGACTGCGGGCTGGAGCACGGCTGTGAGCTGTGGAGGCTGAAAGGACAGGTGAGGCACGCTCTTCAGCTGTGGTCAATTACACAACACAAAGCAATAACACAAAGAACACAGAGCAATAACACAAAGAACACAAAGCAACAACACAACACAATAACACAACAACACAAAGCAACACAACGCAGCAACAACACAAATCAACATCACAAAGCAACAGCTGGGGAATGGATGTAAAAAAGCACATGAATACTTATTCCATTATCCTCAATATAAAAGAATTAATAAAAAATAAACAATACAAACAACACAAAGCAACAACATAAAGTCCAAGTCCTTCGGATGAGACTATAAAGTGAGGTCCTCTGAACGAACACACGCAGAACATCTTGTGCACATGTTAAAACCCCTTCCGCTTTTCAGAAGAGTAGGCCATAGTGTGCCCGTGGGAACGAATAACAAAATTTACAAAACTGCATTATATACATGGGGACTGGATATGAAGAAAAAAAGCACATGAGTGCTTATTCCATTATACTTACGGGGGGCGGATAGCCTAGTGGTCAGAACATTGCGCTGGCAATTTGAAGACCCGGGTTCGAGTCCGGTCGAGGAAATTTTCTTCCTGGAGTTAACATCAGTGCTGACTCCACTCTCCCCAAAAGTCCTTCGGATGAGACTTTAAACCGAGGCCCCGTGTGCGAACGCATGCAGAACATCTTGCGCACACGTTAAATCCTGTTCCGCTTTTCGTAAGAGTAGGCCATCGTGTGCCGGTGGGAACAGATGACAATATTTACAAAACTGCACGCACACGGGGACCGGATGAAAAAAAGCACATGATTGCTTATTCTGTTATCCTCGATATAAAAGAATAATAAAAGAATAATAATACTTGAAATTTTAAAAAATGAATAAAAATAAAGAACAACACTGAACATGGGGCATAGGAACAGCAAAACAGAAACGTCACAGAAGACCAGGGACCCCCCCCCCCCCCCCCCAAAAAAAAAAAACCCAAACCCATAGTTGCCCATGTGCACACACACACACACACACACACATGGACATATGCACACACACATACACTTGCATACACAAACATCAATATAAACACCCACACTCATAATGACTCAAAACCCCATGCACAGACACATACATCAACATCATCACAGACATAAACAGACAGACACAGGAGGAGTTGAGTGCTGCAGGCTACCTACCTGTCCTGCAGCTGCTGCTGCACAGAGCAGCGCTGTCTGTTGTGGACAAAGGCGGAGAGAGAGGACAGCATGGCGCCACAGTCAGGGTGAACCCTCAGCTTGTTCCTCACCCACTTGGACAGTCCTGCCACACCACACAGCAATATGTCACACCATGCCACACAACATGTCACACCATGCCACACAATAATATGTCACACCATGCCACACAGCAATATGTCACACCATGCCACACAGCAATGTCACACCATGCCACACCACATAGCAATATGTCACACCATGCCACACAACAATATGTCACACCATGCCACACAACAATATGTCACACCATGCCACACAGCAATATGTCACACCATGCCACACAGCAATATGTCACACCATGCCACACCACACAGCAATATGTCACACCATGCCACACAACACATCACACCATGGCACACCACACAACAATATGTCACACCATGCCACACCACACAACACAACACACACAATTTTATCACTGATCGCCACCCAATATACAAATTACAATTGTTAATACAATCATATGGGCATGTAACAAGACCAAGAGGACTTGCAAAAACAATACTGCAAGGCACTGTCCAGGGAGGAGGAAAATGAGGCAGGCCAAGGAAGAGATGGAAGGACAACAACAGTGAATGGACAGGCCTAGAACTCAACAGAACTTTGAGAAAGGCAGAACAGAGAGAGGAATGGAGGGAAGTGGTTGTCAAGTCTTCAGGGGTGCCCCCATGGTCGCCAGACAAAGGGATAAATGGATAGATAGAATACAATCATATGCATGTCACCCTGCATGTGTGTTGGGGGGGGGGGGGGGGGGGGGGGGGTAAAATCTACTCACAGATGATTACAGCAGCAATCTTCTTATCCAATTTGTTCTCTGTCAGGTATCACTAGACAGTTTAATTTGGCAATAAACTAAATATTCATGAACATCTCCCATTTTTAGTGAATGTACATTAGTTGCGTGTGTGGCTGTGTGGTATGAGAGGAGAGAGAGTTTCACTTACAATATTTTGAGGCATAACATCGGAATTACTGTCAAAGTTTAAAGCTATGTTTATTCAGATATTGGTTTGATTGTTTCATTCGAAAATAATGTTTTCTAAGTTTAAAATTATTTAATAACATAACATCTATGCAGTTCACAACTCTCTATCAATAAAGTTCGATGTCACATCTACTAATTTAGTCAGCAAAAGAATGCCGATCTCAAGATAAAATGTCCACATGAGAAAACTGAAAGTACAATGATCACTCGTATTAATCTTTTTTTTTTTTTTAATAAGTCCAAAACCCCCACGTAATTTCATTTAGAGCCATATGTTCAATACCAGTTGGGTCAAATTTGACCTTGTATCTGTGTCATGGCAACTTGAGTCCAAACTAAGTGCCAAATCTTGGTCAGGCCACTTCTCTTAAAAGTTCGCTTCAGCTTCAAACTCCTGCCCACCACTGCTTGCAGATGAATGTATTTTATCACACGCACAGCGAAAACACTTGCTTCTTTAATCTTGCCTCTGAGCTCAGCTTTTGTCTGTTACGCAGTATTTAATGCATAGTTTTCGACTTGCTTTATTGCTTTTAACTTCACACACAAGGCTAAATTCATCTAACTGGTGCCATTGATGGACGACTCCCAAGACTTACTGCAAAAATGCGTCAAATTAATAATCACTTCCCTAGGACACTTTGTCCTCTACTATTCCATATCTGTTTCATCCATGCACTCGCATGCATTTTTAACTTTTATCTTTTTTTTTTGTGCACAAAAACGTATCCTTAATTAATTGTCAATCAATCCAACAACTGGAGACGTACAGTGGCAATACTTTTTACGTTTCTGCCTTTAGAACTAACACTCCAGCGACAGGAGACATGATACGTACCATGGGAATACTTGGTGGTGTTTTGGATGAAGCGATCATCGACGATGATGAGTGCTCCCCAGTCATTTCTGGAACAAACCAATTTTCTGCTGAGTGTTTCCATGTCTGCATAGTCCTGCAATACAACACTGTATTATATATATATATATATATATATATATATATATATATATATATATAAATTATATAAAAAAAATAACACTGTATTATTTATAACAGTTCTGCATCACTCTTAATACAATGCTGTATTAGACATCAGTACTGCACCACTCTGTGAATTCAATAACAGCATATTTTGCTGTCCAATGACATACAATATGAACATTAATAGCATGTTTTATGTTTATCTGTTACCAGATATCAGGACATCAATGGCACATTTCTTGTTTTTTTGTGTAACCATACATTAACATGCCATCAGAACATCAATAGCACATTAAAAAAAAGTTTCCTGTATTATGCCATCAGAACATTGATGATATACACTAAGTTCTTTTTCCATATTACCAGATGTCTGAAGATCATTGGTATACGATTTTTCCTATAACCAGACATCTGAAAATCAATTTACAACCCCTCTTGTAGACAGCTGCCCAAAGCTTTATTACCTGTGGGGTGTGCAACTGCCCAAAGCTTAAAATTACCTGTATACACCTACCCAAAGCTTTATTACCTGTGCTGTATACACCTGCCCAAAGCTTAAAATTACCTGTGCTGTATACACCTGCCACCTGCCCAAGGCTTTATTACCTGTATACACCTGCCACTTGCCCTAAGCTTTATTACTTGTATACAACTGCCACCTGCCCTGAGCTTTATTACTTGTATACACCTGCCACCTGACCTAAGCTTTATTACCTGTATACACCTGCCACCTGCCCAAAGCTTTATTACCTGCATAACCTGCCACCTGCCCAAAGCTTTCTTACCTGTATACAACTGCCTAAACCTTAACTACCTTATAAAACTACCCAAAACTTTATCACCTGTATACATAAGCCAAAACCTTTACTACCAGTGGCATATACACCAGCCCAAAGTTTTATTACCTGTGGCGTATACACTGGTTCTAAGCTTTATTACCTGTGGCGTATACACCGGCCCAAAGCCTGGTTCAGGGCACGGAATGCCTGGATCTCGTACCACTGACTGCCTGTCAGCAGTCGCCGTGACGACCGAGCCTTGTCATTGTACTCCTTCTTCAGCTTCACCTGGTCAATAAATCAACCAACCAGTATATAATAAACAAACCAATAAATCAAACAACCAATAAATCAACCAACCAGTAAATGAACCAACTAGTAAATGAACCAACCAATAAATAAACCAATCAGTAAATCAACCAATAGACCAACCAACCAACCGATAAATCAACCAACCAATCATTTAATCAACCGACCAATAAATCGACCAACCAGTACATCAATAAATCAGCCAGCCAACCAATAAATCAACCAACCAACCTGTAAATCAACCAGCCAATAAACCAACAAATCAACCAACCAACCAATAAATCAACCAACCAGTAGATCAATCAACCAGTAAGTCAACCAATAAACCAACCAACCCTGCCACCTTCCTTCTCAACCAACCACTCAGTTGATCAGCCAATCAATGAATCAACCAGCCAACCCATTACTCAATTGATCAGCCAGCCAACCAACCAACCCAGCAATTAATGATTCAACCAACCAACCCATCCATCCATCATTCAATCCACACCCAGACACTGAAGAGACAGTGGGAAGAAGCAGATAACCAAGTTGAACAGAACACAATGTATAGACACCTGTGCAGTCACTGGATGAAGACAGACAGACAAGGGTATACATACATAATCCACAAACTGTGTACTGGAAGGGCTCTCTTCATCTGTCTTGACAATGTCACGCCATGTCTTCGGATGAGACTATAAACTGTGGTCCTGTGAGCGAACATATGCAGAACATACTGTGCACATGTTAAAACCCGTTCCGCTTTTCAGAAGAGTAGGCTTTTGTGTGCCAGTGGGAACCGATGACAAAATTGACAAAACTGCATACACACGGGGACTGGATGTAAAAAAAGCACATGAGCGTTTATTCCATTATCATCGAAAAAAAAAGATAAAATAAAATAGGAAAAATAAATATGTGTGTGTATGCATATGTTTGAGGGGGGAGGGAGGAAGACAGAGTGAGACAAACAGAAGGAGAGAGCATGCAGGTATTCTGTTTCATGTGATGACAGTATGATAGGGGGATGGAATGTTAACAAGGTAGAGGGCACAGACAGACAGATAAACAGACAGACAGACAGACCGACTGACAAACAAAAGCCCACACACATCTCCCATGTCTGACACTGACCTGAATGTCTTTGAAGTTTGGGTAGGGAATGCCAACCTGCGCACACACACACACACACACACACACACACACACACACACACATGCAACACACACACACACACACACACACACACACACACACACACACACACACATCTCTATTAGTTTTACACACACCAAGTGGAATAAAAAGTGTCAAAATCAGTTAAAGGTGAACAGTCCTTCAACAAGAACACACACAACCAGATACAGGTGTAATGCTGCTGCTATATTTGAAGTGCTGATCCAGTGAACACAGTGACCATCAGCCACTGTACAGTACAGGAAGGTCATACTGATGCAGAACATCTTGTGCACATGTTAAAGCCTTTTCCGCTTTTTGTAAGAGTAGGCCATCGTGTGCCGGTTGGAACAGATGACGATTGCAAAACTGCATACACACAGGGACTGGATGTAAAAAAAGCATATGATTGCTGATTCCATTATCATCGATAAAAAAGAATAAATAAATAAATAAATGAATAAAATAAAATAAATACTGCCATGAGGACACTGATCACAAACATGAACATCTTCAGAGAAAACATATGTCAACATGAACTGATAAAAAAACAAAACAAAAAAAAAACCTCCACAGAAAACATGTCAACTTGTATCAACAAAAATCTTCAGAGAAAACATATCGACATGTATAAACAAAAATCTTCAGAGAAAACATGTCAACATGTATCAACAAACATCTTCAGAGAAAACCAATGTCACAATGTACCAAACATAACTAAAAGTCCTGAGTAATCCACATAGTCTTCAGAAGCAAAAGAACTGCAACCATAAAAAAAAAACAACTGAATATATAATCTGCAGGGAGAACTTGTAATCAAAATTCAGCCAACACTCAGGGACACAGAAACCTAGCAAAAAGAAGACGAAATATAAAAAAAGTGTGTATGTGCACACACACACACACAAATGCTTAGCACATACACACATATCCCATACACACACACACACACACACACACACACACTACACACTACACACATACACACACCCACACCCACCCACACACACTACACACACACACAAGCTTACTGTGATGACTGCTCTGGCAAAGTCATCGGCAAAATCCAGACCCTCGCTGACCTTGCCGCGACACACGGCAAAGAAGAGAGCGCCCCCTACACCCCCCTGTTCACCATCTGTAACATGAAAGACATACCCTAATGTTAATGGTTGAGGGGATTTTTCCTCTGGAGTTAACATCAGTGCTGACTCCACTCCCCCCAAAAGCCTTTCCGATGAGACTATAAACCGAGGCCCCGTGTGCGAATGCACGCAGAACATCTTGCACACATGTTAAATCATGTTCCGCTTTTCGTAAGAGTAGGCCATTGTGTGCCGATGGGAACAGATGACATTTACAAAACTGCATACACACAGGGACTGGATGTAAAAAAGCATATGAATGCTTATTCCATTATCCTCGATATAAAAGAATAAATAACGATAATAATAATAATGGAGGAGCACATATAACTATATATATATATATATATTTTTTTTTTTTTTTAAATATATTTATTTATCTATTTCTTATACCACTTTGTCACAGCAGATTCCTCTGCATAAAATTCAGGCTGCTCTTCCCAAGACTTCCTGACCTTCTGTCCACAGTCCCTAAATCGAAGTATTTCTGTTGGGATTCTAATATAACTTAAACAACATCAACATACTGGCAGAAACAAGGCCTCACCGTCTTGATCACCGTGTGTTATGGTTTTGTAGTATGAACGAATAATCTCCTCAAAGTCGGCACTGTCCGATCGTCGAGGCTCACACATGACCTGTTTGTGCTGGTGCAGCTTGTTCCACAGGCCTGTTTGCTGCAGCACACAACACATCATTCACAGTCATCATCATGATAATAACAATGATAATCAATCATTATCATCATGATAATAATAATATGGTCATAATAATAAGGATAACTCAAATTTTCACAATGCATTTTTTCTACTATTATGGACTCGAAGCATAACAAATGCGCTCATGCAACAAGACTTAACTGTGCTGTGCTGTACTGTTATGCCTTCAGCGCCTGGTCTTTATCACAGTTCTTGATTAAACCATTGACGCTGGGGGCAACAACAAAGTGAGAGGCTGTATGATCAGTGGCTTTATCACAGTTCTTGATTAAACCATTGACGCTGGGGGCAACAACAAAGTGAGAGGCTGTATGATCAGTGGCTTTATCACAGTTCTTGATTAAACCATTGATGCTGGGGGCAACAATAAAGTGAGAGGCTGTATGATCAGTGGCTTTCCCACTCATGGAATTCCTCTTTTCAGCTTAGTCTTTTAGTGATCGACTATAACTCTCTGACTATGAGGCTTGACTTGCACAGTCCTTGTGTGCTACGGCCCTGGGGGCTAAATGGCCTTTGGAGAACATTTCCAACACTGACTGTGCTTATGCCCTCTTGGCCAAGAGAGTGGGGATGTATTGTGGACAAGGCATCTCCACTATAATCAAATTTTTGCCCTTATCTATCTATCAGTCAACAAACCAAATCTAAACAAACAAAACTGCAACTTACCTGCCAGCGCTCTGCGAGTTTTTCCAAGGCGTTGTAGGAAGGCAGAAAGCACAGCACTCCTTTAGGCACTGTCTGTAAACAGCCAACATCATAAATAAAGTCTGTCCTCTGTAGTCACCGTGTCACACACTGCTTCAGTCAAGTCTCCATGCACGTACGCACGCACGCACGCACGCACACACACACACACACACACACACACACACACACACACACACACACACACACACACACACACACACACACACACACACACACAGAGGCATCATAATCATCGTTCCAGACACAGTCACCATAGTCATCGCTCCAGAAAGTCACCACAGTCATCACTCCACAGTCATCACTCCACAGTCATCACTCCACAGTCACCACAGTCATCACTCCAGTCACCACTCCACAGTCACCAGTCATCACTTCAGTCACCACACCACAGTCACCACCCCAGTCACCACTCCACCTTCACCACTCCCCACCCCAGTCACCACTCCACCTTCACCACTCACCACCCCACAGTCACCACTCCACCTTCACCACCCCACAGTCACCACTCCACCTTCACCACCCCACAGTCATCACTCCACCTTCACCACTCACCACCCCACAGTCACCACTCCACCTTCACCACTCACCACCCCACAGTCACCACTCCACCTTCACCACTCACCACCCCACAGTCACCACTCCACCTTCACCACTCACCACCCCACAGTCACCACTCCAGTCACCAATCCACAGTCATCGCTCCAGACACACATTGCTCCACACACAGCAGTAGCACTAAAGCAAGCTGCCCATTCAGACATCAGTCCTCTGTACATCTGTGACATTGCTATACATGTGCAGGGCAGACCGAGTGTCAGTATCTGCACCATCTGCAATAACAGGGTGTCAGTCTGTACCAGCAAACACACCTTGATATTCACAACCGGACTATCGTGTACATGTATATAATACATGTGCACCTTTTGTGTGTGTGTGTGTGTGTGTGTGTGTGTGTGTGTGTGTGTGTGTGTGTGTTTTAGGTGTGCGTGTGTGTGTGTGTGTGTGTATGTGTGTGTGTGTATGTGTGTGAGTGCGTGCGTGCGTGCATGCACGCGTGCGTGCGTGCGTGCAACTCACAGAGCAGACGCGGAGGATGAGGTGTCCCAGAGAATCCTGGAACTGGAAGGACGTCATGTTCTGATACACCGCTTTCAGACTGCTGCCATCAGGGCCCCGGCCCACCGCCCCTACCCACACCTGTCATAACACACCATGTCATACACCTGTCGTAACACATCATGTCATACACCTGTCATAACACACCATATCATACACCTGTCATAACACACCATATCATACACCTGTCATAGCACACCATATCATACACCTGTCATAACACACCATATCATACACCTGTCATAACACACCATAACACACCATGTCATACACCTGTCATAACACACCATGTCATACACCTGTCATGACACACCATATCATACACCTGTCATAACACACCATGTCATACACCTGTCATAACACACCATGTCATACACCTGTCATAACACACCATATCATACACCTGTCATGACACACCATATCATACACCTGTCATAACACACCATATCATACACCTGTCATAACACACCATGTCATACACCTGTCATAACACACCATGATATACACCTGTCATAACACACCATATCATACGATGTTACATCATAGCATGCCATGTTACAGCATATCATATCATATAGCACCATACAGTTAGCTGGTATGGCACTAGCTGCTGATGATAAAATACATGTTTTCACAATGGATTTCTCATGCACCACTTTCTCTATCTGCAGTGGTGATGTATTTCATTTATGCAATCATTAGACCAAAAAAAGGAAAATAATAAAGTTTAAAAAAAATGTTCAATGAAAAAAATAAAAAAAGAGTAAATAGATAAATATATCAGTTACAAATATGATTAATAAGTAAATAGATAAACAAATAAATAAATAAATCAGTTTAAAAATAGGAATAATAAGTAAATGAATAAATAAATAAATAAATAAATATATGTATGTGTGTATGTGTGTGCGGATGCGTGCATGAGTGTGCGGGCACGTGTGTAAACACTGGTATGTGTAAAATCTAAACGGCCTAGACCTGAGAGTCAGGGATGACATGGTTGGCCTCCAGGGTCACAGGAAATGGCTGACCCAGCTCCGACTGGAAAGATTCCATGGGTGACAGCGTGCCGCTTGTCAGAATCACTGACCGACAGCTCTCAAAGTCTGCAAAGCCCTGTGGTATGGATACAGTTATTTCAGGACCTTTACCACTGAGCTGAAAAACATCTCATTCAGTATGGATCTGAAAACCTGAAAACGGTTATTACAGGAGCATTATCACTGAACTGAAAAACATCTGATTCACTAAGATCTGAAAACGGTTATTACAGGAGCATTATCACTGAGCTGAAACATCTCATTCACTACAGATCCGGAAAGAGTTATTTCAGGACCTTTACCACTGAGCTGAAAAAAATCTCATTCACTACAGATCTGAAAACAGTTATTACAAGAGCATTATTACTGTTATCACTGAGCTAAAAAACCTCATTCACTACAGATCTAGCACTATAAGATTCTACAAGGTTTAGCGCTATATAAATTCCATATATTATCATTATTATTAGATCTAAAAAAAATCTGCTAACCCCTGTGGTATGGATATCCAAGGATGGGCTTCCATTTCAACATAAAAATGCAATTCAAATACAATCTAGGGCATACCGACAAGGAGTAATACCACAATACAACCAGGGCCATATCAACAACAAATTACACTGCAATATGATAAATATGATTGCGGAATTCAAGGATAAGTGAAGGAAACACACTCACCACAGCTGGGTTCATGCACCAGAAGTTCAAGGCAAACACCTCCACAGTTTTCTTCTTCCCTGAAACAACATCCACCATGATGTCCCTTTTCTCATGCCATCCATTATCAGCCATGCCATCCATATTAGCTGTGCCAACCACCTCACACACCATGCCATTCACCTAACACACCATGCCATTCACCTCACACACCATGCCATTCACCAACACACCATGCCATTCACCAACACACCATGCCATCCACCTCACACACCATGCCATCCACCTCACATACCATGCCATTTACCTCACACACCATGCCCTTCACCTCACACACCATGCCATTCACCTCACACACCATGCCATTCACCAACACACCATGCCATTCACCAACACACCATGCCATCCACCTCACACACCATGCCATCCACCTCACATACCATGCCATCCACCTCACATACCATGCCCTTCACCTCACACACCATGCCATTCACCTCACACACCATGCCATTCACCAACACACCATGCCATTCACCAACACACCATGCCATCCACCTCACACACCATGCCATCCACCATTCACCTCACATACCATGCCATTTACCTCACACACCCATGCCATTCATTCACCTCACACACCATGGCATCCACCTCACACACCATGCCATCCACCATTCACCTCACACACCATGCCATTCACCTCACACACCATGCCATTCACCTCACACACCATGCCATGCACCTCACACACCATGCCACCCACCTCACAGACTATGCTATTCACCTCAAACACCATGTCATTCACCCCGCACACCATGTCATTCATTTCACACACCATGCCATGACCTCACACACCATGCCATCCACCTCACTCA
Source organism: Stramonita haemastoma (assembly GCA_030674155.1). Taxonomy (NCBI): domain Eukaryota; kingdom Metazoa; phylum Mollusca; class Gastropoda; order Neogastropoda; family Muricidae; genus Stramonita; species Stramonita haemastoma. The sequence goes on from CM060340.1 coordinate 22,024,369, forward strand.
CCATGCTATTCACATAACACACCATGCCATGCACCTCACACACCATTCACCTCACATCACACCATTTACCTCACACACCATGCCATTCACCTCAAACACCATGCCATTCACCACACACACCATGCCATTCACCACACACACCATGCCATTCACCACACACACCATGCCATTCACCACACACACCATGCCATTCACCACACACACCATGCCATACACCTCACACACCATGTCATACACCTCACACACCATGCCTTTCACCTCACACACCATGTCCATCCACACCACTTGTGCCATCCATATCAACCATGCCATCCACACCAAAACGCCATCCACATAAGCAATGCCATCCCCATCATGCCATGCCATCCGCATCATGCCATGCCATCCGCATCATGCCATGCCATCCAGACTTGCAGTGCTTACCTTGATGTCTTCTTGAGGACAACCAGGAACCATTCTGCAAAACACAGTTTGCCATCAACACGCCTGTGCATGCGTGCGTGTGTGTTTGTGCACAAAGCAGTTAGCTCAAAAACCTTAACAACAGAATCCAGCTAACCATTGGTCCCTACGAAAACCCTCTAACAATCATAAAGAAGCGTAAACTTAAATGGTACGGGTATGTTACAATATCAAAAGGACTAGCAAAAACAATACTGCAAGGCACTGTCCAGGGAGGAAAAAAAAAGAGGCAGACCAAGGAAGAGATGGGAGGACAACATCAGGCCTAGAACTCAACAAAATTTTGAGAAAGGCAGAACAGAGAGAGGAATGGAAGGAACTGGTTATCAAGTCTTCAGGGGTGTCCCCACGGTCACCAGACTAGGGGATCGACAGACAGACAGACAGATAGACAGATAGACAGATAGATAGATAGATAGATAGATAAACAGATAAACAGATAAACAGATAGATAGATAGATAGATAGATAGATAGATAGATAGATAGATAGATAGATAGATAAGACATTGCCATGACACACCACAACCAACACCAGCAGTGCATAAGCACACTGGATTAAAAGACTTGTAGTAAAGACTATGGAATTATACTCACAGGGTTGACAGACACTAACTGCAATGTCTTCACCAGCGACATCCTGAAACAACACGTATAATAATTATTATCATCCAGACAGAGTGTGCTTTGTGAAGTAGTCTGTCTGCACTGTTAGCTGATGTGCAGTGTATGTGGTGTGTTCTGTTATGGGATGTGTACTGTAAGTACATGGTGTGTACTGTTAGGTGATGTGTACTTTATGCATTTTTTAATTTTTAATTTATTTATTCTTTTATTTTGAGAATAATGAAATAAGCACTCATGTGTTTTACATCCAGCCCCCATGTGTATGCAATTTTGTCATTCGTTCCCACTGGAACACAATGGCCTACTCTTCTGAAAAGCAGAACAGGTTTTAATGTGTGCCCAAGATGTTCTGCGTGCGTTCACACACAGGACCTATATGTTGTGTACTACTCGGAGATGTGTATTGTATGTGGTGTGTACTGGAACAATATGTGCCCAAAATGTTCCACACTGGGATGTGTAGTGATGTGATGTGTTGTGTAGTTACACAGCCTGTTCTGTGATGTGGTGTGATGTGATGTGTACTATTACACAGCCTGTGATGTGATGCATTCTATAATGTGATGTGGAGCAGACACATGTACACTGGTTTGGTGCACAGATCTGCATATAAGTGATTATTTAGTGAAGTTTGTTTGTAGCCAGGGATGTTGTGTGTGCTGTTCTGCAACTGTTCACTGACCACATCTGTATGGGTCTGTGCTGCTACGATCTGTACTTCTTTTTTTTCTGCAATCTGTGCTGTTTCCTGATGAGCACTATCATTATAAGTGTAGTGTGTACTGTTTTCCTTGACACAATACAGCTTTGTTGCATGGCTACTGTAACATTGGTACAAAGTACCATTACATAAGTGTGTCCTGTTCTTTGATACAATGTGTTGTTAGATGGTCCAACACCCAGACAACAACTATTGTTGTCTGTCATATTCTGAGCGAAAATACATTGCGCTGCCGTTAAGGGAAGTGTGCTGTTCCTGACATTTCCACACAATTCCCCCTCACTCCCTCCCCTCCCCCCCCCCACACACCAAATATGGTTTGGCCAGCTCCTGCTCAGAGGTAGGTGACTGGGTTAATGACCTCACACATTTCCAACACTTGTTGTTGTTGTGATTATATTATAGTCCCAGCAGAATTACTCCGATTTGGACTGTAGACAGAAGCCAGAAGTCAGGTCTCCCACTTCAGCGCCTTGGGCCACCCCAAAAATAGAACAATTCTGTTGAAGCAACAAGAGAGAACAGACCACAAAAAAAAAAATTAAAATTAAAAAAATAAATTTAAAAAAAAAAAAGAAAAAAAAAAAGAGAGAACGGAACGCACAAGCACCGCAGTACTGCACAAGCCGAAGCTCTACTATAATTTCCACCACCACCCATCTTTTCACCTCCAACCCTCCCCCTCCCCTTCTCCCCCCCACTATTACCTGTAATCCTCAGCGTGTTTCATGTCCTCCCGGTACAGGTACTTCTGCACCAGAAACATCTGCTCCAGCAGGGTCCAGGTGGCAGAGGTCAAGGTCGGCACATTCTGACCCGACGTGTACTGCCGCTCCTCCTGCTCTGCCGCCTTGACTGATGCCATCGCCGCCTGCAAAGGGGGAGGTAAGGCTGGTTTGAGAGACTACTGCCGCTGCCGGTGGTTTGGGTCAGTGCCGAGCGAATCAAGGGAGATAAGGGAGATAAAGCTGTAAGGGAGATAAAGCTGGAGAAATAGAGACAGAGGGGATGTGCAAAAGGGAGCTAACGCTGTAAGGGAGATAAAGCTGGGGAAATAGAGACAGAGGGGATGTGCAAAAGGGAGCTAACGCTGTAAGGGAGATAAAGCTGGGGAAATAGAGACAGAGGGGATGTGCAAAAGAGAAATCAATATGTTGTAGCAGGGGTGGGAATTGACAGAGTCAAAAAACTGAAAAGTAGGGAGGTCCAGGGGGTATTGCCCTGTGGCGGGGTCAAGGGGCAAAGCCCCTTGTGGGGGTCAGGGGGCGTTGGCCCCTGAAGCTGAAGGCTTTTCAACAATTCTAGCCTGTTTAATCGCCTCTCCTTGAACTAATTTCAGTTCTTGATACGAAGCAATTTCTGCCCTAAAATAAGCTCTCCAAGTATGACTTTTTCTGTCATTTCTTCAATCTAAAGGAGGCTCTATACCCAAGTAATCACAAAGCAAAAATGAGTATATTTCTAGACAAATGTGCACTAATGCAGATAGAGGAAGAAAGAGAAAGAAAGGACAGAGAAACAGCGAGAGAAAGAAAGAGGGGGAGGAAGACCTGGCCTTGACATTGTTTCCATTATAGTTGACCTTGACCTCTTTATTCTCTACATACAGCTAACCCTGACATGATGCCTATAACTGACTTTGACCTCTTTTTTCTTTACATACAGCTGGCTTTGACTTTTCTACTATACCTACATTTATTCTCTATACATAGATGACCTTGACATTGTTTCTATCATACCTGACCTTGACCTCCTTGTTCTCTACATACAGCTGACCTTGATGGGTTCAGCGTTCTGCGGCCCCAGCCCCTGTCTCTGCAGCTGAGCAACAATGTCAAGGCCGCTCCAGATGGTGTAGTGCTGGTCAAAATCGTGGACTTTCAGTGACGATGACTGCTCATCGATGAAACTGTTCAGCTGGTGACACTGTCCACATCACACACAATGTGGTTATCAACGTCCACATCACCATGTGATATCAACATCCACATCACCATGTGGCATCAACACCCACATCACACACAATGTGGTATCAACATCCACATCACAAACTACAAGGCATTAACTTCATTTTAACCTCTTCACTGCCCTGTTAACGAACAGCATTCATCATGAAAAGTGCTGACAGTAAAGCTCAGTTGACAAACGCTGTTCATCATTATTCAACACTATTTCTGTTTCATCAAGCATAGCCGGAAATCCCTCAATTTATTGATAAGCATGTGACACAGAGCAAGATGATAAAAAAGTTACCTTTTTTCCACTTACAAAAGGACATGTGTGTGTATTAGCAAGCATGATACGCTCACCCGTTGGGAAATAACTGAATCTTATTTTTCACATGAAAAAAGAAAAAGAAGATAATCATCTACACAAATAAGTGTATGTGATTATTATGCAGCACCTTCACAAATAAGCTTATGCAATTATTATGCAGCTATTTTCAATATCTTCTGAATTATAAGCAAATGAAAATCATAGGTATGATTTTTGTTTTACTAAAAAAAATTTCTTAGCAGGAGACTTAGCAAAATATGATAGGCACAAACTGGTTAAGGTGTGTGCGTGTACGTGCGTGTGTGTGTGTGCGTGCATGTGCACGTGTGCGTGTGTGTGTGTGTGTGTGTGTGTGTGTGTGTGTGTAGCTGTGGCTGTGGCTGTGTGTGCATACATGTATCGATATGTGTGTGAGAGACATGGGCTTGAAGTAAATAACACTTCTTTGACACAAGAGAACAAGAGAAAGAGAAAGAAATAGACAAAGTGGATGACAGACATAGACAAACTGGTAGGCAGACAAACAGACAAACAGACAAACTGGCAGGCAGACAGACAGGCAAACAGGAAGAACACTAACCATCTGTCGTAACTTGGAAATGTCAGCAACCTTGATTCCTTTTTCAACTGCACACAGACAGCAAACGACCACAATCACAGCACAGTTCTCTAGTCCCCATGCAGCCATGGGCACTGTACAAAATATACTACAACACACACATTTAGCACACATAAAAGAACCCACAACAACACCTGACTAAATTCTGTAGAAAAAGTCACTCTCACAGGGAAAAAAATACACACAGACATGAGCCAAAAAAACAGGTGGCACTGCTATAATGCAACAATCCAGTCCAATCCTGTTGTTTATAGTCCTGCTGACCATAGAGGCCATATCGGGGCCGTCATCTTGTAAAATGTGGGTCTGAGAACTTTTCTTTTCAAAAACAAAGGAGGATTCTTGAGGATAATGGATGTTTTGTTGGTGAACCTACAATAAACATGAAGAAGTCTGGCTATGCGTGCGCGCGCACACACACACACACACACACACACATGCGCAAAACACCCCTGCACACACATGCATACAGACACACAGAAAATACACAGAGATAACTAACTCACTGAGCCACACCTACATACACAGAAAAAAAGGCAGGGAGAGATAACTAACTCAATGAGCCACCCCATCACATACAGACACTCAGAGAAAAAACACAGAGATAACTGACTCACTGAGCCCATCCATGTCGTCGATGGCCCTGACCACCTGTTCCTGGCTGATGCTCTGACTGGCCGCCTCTCGTACAGCGTCCTCCATGTTGTGGGCTTCATCCAGCAACACTATCTGTCCCTTCAGCTTGATCTCCATCTGTAAATTGTCATATGATAATGTTACATATTAACACTGTGCTCCATGTTGTGGGCTTCATCCAGCAGCACGATCTGTCCCTTCAACTTGATCTCCATCTGTACATCGTCACATGATGATGTTACATATTAACACTGTGCTCCATGTTGTGGGCTTCATCCAACAGCACAATCTGTCCCTTCAACTTGATCTCCATCTGTAAATTGTCATATGTTGGTGTTATACATACATACATACATACATACATACACATATATGTGTGTGTGTGTGTGTGTGTGTGTGTGTGTGTGTGTGTGTGTGTGTGTGTGTGTGTGTGTGTGTGTGTGTGTGTGTGTGTGGTGTGTGCATGCATGTTTGTTTATTCTGTTATATCAAGGATAACGGAATAAGCACTCATGTGCTTTTTTTTACATCCAGTCCATGTGTGTATGCAGTTTTTTGTAAATTTTGTCATCTGTTCCTACTAGCACACAATGGCCTACTGAACCAAAAAGTGAAAGAGGTGTGATATGGCACAGTGCCTTATGGTGTGGTATGGAGTAGTACAGTGTGGTGAAGTACAGTGTGGTGAAGTACAGTGTGGTGAAGTACAGTGCGGTGAAGTACAATGCGGTGAAGTACAATGTGGTGAAGTACAGTGCGGTGAAGTACAATGCGGTGAAGTACAGTGTGGTGAAGTACAGTGTGGTGAAGTACAGTGTGGTGAAGTACAGTGCGGTGAAGTACAATGCGGTGAAGTACAATGCGGTGAAGTACAGTGCGGTGAAGTACAGTGCGGTGAAGTACAGTGTGGTGAAGTACAGTGTGGTGAAGAACAGTGCGGTGAAGTACAGTGCGGTGAAGTACAGTGCGGTGAAGTACAGTGTGGTGAAGTACAGTGTGGTGAAGAACAGTGTGGTGAAGTACAGTGTGGTGAAGTACAGTGTGGTGAAGTACAGTGTGGTGAAGAACAGTGTGGTGAAGTACAGTGTGCTGACTGACTCACACTGTCTCTGATGAGAGGATCCACCAAGTAGTTGTAGGGGCAGATAATCAGGTCTGACTGATCCTTCAGCCCACGAGACACAAAGTATGGGCATGCCTGAAACACGATACAAAAAAAAAAATTATAACAACATTTCTCTGCTCCCCTATCACAACACTAACAGTGCCAAAACACGACTGTCTTTCACTCCTAACCTGCTGTATGACTGACTGACATAGCACCTTCAGGGCTTCTTCAAGTCAAAGTCAAGTCAAAAATGCTTTCATCATCATCCCATGAAGGGCAGACCAATTTCACTCAGTGGCCTATGGCACAGTTCAGGCAGCCTGTTACAGGCATGTTGAGTCTGGTGTATCCCATCCCTCTGCAGGTAGCAGTGCATGCTGGATATGTTCTTTGGACTTTCCTCAATGAAGATGGCTTTTCATTTTTTTTATTTACATTTTTATCTTCTTTCCAAAACAATGGAATAAGCATGTGCTTTTTTTCATATCCAGCCCCTGTGTGCATATGTTTTTGTTACTTAACATGTGTGCCAATTTAAATCATTTTTTTATTCATTCTTTTTTATCGAGAATAATGGAATTTATAAGCACTCATGTGCTTTTTTTACATCCAGTCCCCTTGTGTAAGCCGTTTTGTAAATCTTGTCATCTGTTCCCACTGGCACACAATAGCCTACTCTTCCGAAAAGTGGAACAGGATTTAACATGTATGCAAGATGTTCTGCTTGCGTTCGTTCATGGGGCCTCGGTTTATAGTCTCATTCGAAGGACTTTTGGGGAGAGTGGAGTTAGCACTGATGTTAACTCCAGGGGAAAAATTCCTTCGAACAGGAATCGAACCCAGGTCATGCCAAAGAAAGTGTTGCGCATGCTTTAACTAATGTGACCTCAGTTTACGATGTGACCTGCAGGCACCAGTGTCAGTGTCGACTGGACTGCAGGAGAAAAGAGCTCTTTGTCCAGACAGACATCTTAGTGCATGCACCGCAACAGTTCTCTGCTTGTCCATGTTGTCTGTCCGCTGTCTCACATTTCACAAAATGAATGATTCTTTACATCAAAATTCTGGAGGTTTTTTCCTTCTCTTTTAAATGACCATGCAAAGACTAAACAAACCGGTGAGGCTGCTGTAAAAATTTTTTTTTTTTTTTTTAAAGCAGAATCATTGATTTTGTAAAAAATAAAACAAACCCAACCCTTGTTAACAAAAAAACCACAAAAACCTTCCTGACTCAGTCAGAATGTGTGTTGACGTTGTAATGTGTCCCTGGTCCACACACAGCTATCCACAGAGCACATAGCGCAAGGTCAAAAGCAGACAGCCACATCAACACAAATGCAGATATATATATATAAAAACATGAAAAAAGGAAAAGGTCTCCCATAACCTAGGTGGTTGTAGGGGAGCAAGGCATCAGAGACCTCAGCTTCTCTAGGGGCCAGCTTATTGAGGCAGCGCCCATCTCCTGTCCCTCGCTGCTTTACCTTCCCTGACCCTGAAGAGAGCAGGTACCCATTTACAGCTGGGTGAACTGTACTGAAGCCAAGGCGCGCAAAAATGGCAATCACGCTCGACGCTGCTTAACTTGACTGGGGAAAGCGAGTGCTCTGACCACTGAGCTATCCCGCCCCCTAAGAAACATACATAAATAAAATAAAAAAATTTTCTTTCAAAATTTTTTTTTAAAAGACCCCCTTGCCTTTTTCTTCTTGAGAACATGCACAAGGTCCTCCAGGTCCCAGGCTGTGTGCAGTCCCAGGTCTGTGAGGGCTCTGTGAGTCTGGTACCTCAGCATGCGGTCCTTGTAGGTACAGCCTGCATCCTGTATTATCATCATTGTCATTGTCATTATCATCATCAGTATCATGGCTCTGTGAGTCTGGTACTTCACCATGCGGTCCTTGTAGGTGCAGCCTGCATCCTATCATCATTATCATCATCATTATCATTGTCATTATCATCGTCTTTATCATCATTATCATCATCATTATCATCATCAATATCAGGGCTCTGTGAGTCTGGTACCTCACCATGCGGTCCTTGTGGGTACAGCCAGCGTCCTGTCATTATCATTATCGTTGTCATTGTCATCATCAATATCATGGCTCTGTGAGTCTGGTACCTCAGCATGGCGTCCTTGTAGGTGCAGCCAGCGTCCTGTCATAATCATCATTGTCATTATCATCATTATCATTATCATCATCAATATCATGGCTGTGATGTGTTGTGTGTGTGTGTGTGTGTGTGTGTGTGTGTGTGTGTGTGTGTGTGTGTGTTGTGGTGTGTGTTGTGTGTGTGGTGTGTGTGAGACAATGCAATATAATACAAGACAATAGCACAGCATCGATGCCTGTTGTTGTTGTTGTTGTTGTTGTTGTTGTTGTTGTTGTTGTTTGTTGTTGTTGTTGTTGTGTGTGTGTGTTGTGGTGTGTGTGTGTGTGTGTGTTGTGTGTGTGTGTGTGTGTGTGTGTGTGTGTGTGTGTGTGTGTGTGTGTGTGTGTGTGTGTGTGTGTGTGTGTGTGTGTGTGTGTGTGTGTGTGTGTGTGTGTGTGTGTGTGTTTATCTATTTATTATTTATTTATTCATTCTTTTATATCGAGGATAACAGAATAAGCAATCATGTGCTTTTTTTCATCCGGTCCCCGTGTGTATGCAGTTTTGTAAATACTGTCATCTGTTCCCACCGGCACACGATGGCCTACTCTTACGAAAAGCGGAACAGGATTTAACATGTGTGTGTGCGTGTGTATGTGTGTGTGTATGTGCGCATGTGCATGTGTGTTGTGTGCGCCGCGTGTGCATGCACATGCGTGTGTGCACACGTGTGTGTGTCCTACCTTCAGCAGCTGTTCACAGCCCTCGTTCTTACTGGGGGCGCGGGACACCTGGGGGTGAATACAGGTGTGCTCCCTGCTGGCCAGGATGGTCATTCTGAAACACAGGTCACACACTTCTCAGTCACTGGTGCAGCTGCACTGCAGTATCACCATGCGGACTGTCTGGGTACACCTGTACTGTGATACCCTTACTCATGACTGACAGTCTCTGGATACATCTGCACTGTAATATCCTTAATTATGACTGACAATCTGTGGGTACATCTGCACTGACCAAGCATCGTCTAATACTTTTCTAGAACATGCTTTATACTTTGCAGTACAATGATCATGAAGCATCTGTTTTAATTTTTTTGCTCAGTCCTGAAAGTATACAATATTTTCTAGAGAAGTGTTAGAAGTTTTTACAAAGTCAGACTGCACAGTTCAAAAACACAGTTTTTCTTTCGCAATTTCCTGCAACAAAGATATAAGCATAAGACTGTTACAACAACGATACAAACATTGTAATTGTATCGTAAACCACTTAAAGTCACAGCAGATTTCTCTGCACGAAATTTGGGCTGCCCTCCTGGGGAAAGCACATCACCACAAGAGCAGCGGGACTCTTTCTTTTTTTTCTTTTCCTGTCTGCATGTGTATTTGTTTCCCTATCAGACTGGTTTTTTTCTACAGAATTTGGCCAGGGACAACTTTCTTGTTGCCATGGATTCTTTCATGTGTGCAAAATGTGTGTTGCACACGGGACGTTGGTTCATCCTCTCATCCAAAAGACTAGCACCCAGACCATCACTCAGTCGTCTGGTGTATGGGGGGAAAGTTTCAGAACCACCACACACTTCAACTGCACACTTCAACCCCAGGGTTTTCACTTTCTAGGCAGGTGCGTAATTTCTGAACCATCAATACATGTGGGATTGTGGCCACAAAGAGAGACAGACAGCGTGGTGGTGACAATGACAGACCCACAGATACACTGTGGTCTGAACTGTGGCTGTATGTATGTCAGCAGGGGTGACATTCACTCAGCCCTTTAACCCTCTTCATCCTGAACCGTGATTTGCCAGGATTAATCATTCCCTCCCCAGAATCCTAAACTGGGATTTGCCAGGATTTACACACAGTAGTTTTCCATCACGCAATGACCTTCACTGATTGCTACCACATACCGAAGCTCTTTCAGGCCAGAGGCACAGCACCTGCTGTGAGAGTCTGGAAGTAATCATAGCTGCTGGTATGTACTTATAAGGAGGAAAAGGCCAGCAAGCATGTGTACCTGACCTGATTTCACGATGGAAGGCAAAATCTAGGGGCAGTTTGTGTTCAGAGAATCCGAATGCAAAAGGGTTAACTAAAGGATTCCTGACTTACGACACGCTGTGGTACTCTGTCTTGCGCAGTTCTCTGACGATCTGAGCAATCTGCTTGTGAGTTCTGGTGCCAAAAAAGATCTTGGGAACTCTGCAACAAAAACAATGATGACTAGAAAAAACCCAAAACAAACAACAATAAAAACAGAATACAATATTTTCACAAATGCTAACGATGAGGGAGGGAAGGGGACAGCATTGGTTTCCTTCTGTTTTTCCTAGTGTGAGGGGAGAAAGGGAGACAGCTTAAGTGGCACAGTTTTAACTTTTGTCTCTGAAAGTGACACAATGTGAGGGGAGAAAAAGAGTTTAAGTAGCGCAATTCTAACTTCAGTCTCTGAAAGTGTCACAGTGTGAAGGGAGAAAGGGAGACAGTTTAAGTAGCACAGTTTTAACTTCAGTCTCTGAAAGTGTCACAATGATGGAATATTCCATAAAGACTGCGTCACATAGGCCAAGTCATAAGAGGGAAAAGGAAAAAGGAGAGTAGTTGTTCGGAATTGACAGTCTCCCAATATCTGTCCAGTGCATTTTGGTGGTGTTCAGCAGTGCCTGTTGTAAGCTAACATATGCAGGACACCACCTACTAAGCCCCTTACTAATGACAGTATTAGGTCAGTCACAGAGCCAGACTGAGTGAGTCACCCATCCAAGATGGTGACTACAACATCCCTCCAACAACTGTCCCCTGTAGAACCTCCAACCCCACAGGCTTTGACACAAACTCACCACAGGCACAGAAGCGTATGGGGAAACCAAATCTGAGGTCATCATGAGACCAGAGCAACAGGGGCCACCAAATTTGAGATTTTTTTTTTTTCATTCCCTGATGATCAATGGTAATAAGGATGATGTATTGATGCTGCTATGGAAGTGCATCTACTTTGAGACTACTTGACAGAGCTGTACTCTACACTTACTATCATAATATATCCTGGCATCAACCGGGCCTGAGAGATAAAGACACCTGCAGTTTTGGTCAGGTAATTTGAGAACACTCTCAAACTGGCATCCATAAAGTGGATAAAGTTCAACTGTGTGGTCCAAGTCCTCCCAATGAGCCCACAGCATACTCACTCTGGGTAGGAGCCAGCCAAAGTAAAAAAAAAATCCCAACAGATCTTATGGGATTCGAACCCGTAACCTTCCAGTCTGTAACTCAAGGCACTAACCACTGCGCCAAGGCAGCTGACAAGAGATTTTTGTTGTTTAAAAAAAAAAAAAAAAAGCCAACCCCCCCACCCCCACCCCCCCAAAATTTTTGTTGTAAAGAAAAGTGCCCTCTCCCCCCTTCCTCCCCTCCCCTCCCACCTCTCTTTCCTCCCTCACTCACTTCCTGTTGCCAGTTTTCTGGGGTCCCTGCCCACAGCTGCACTGTGAACACTCTGAGGAGGTCAGCTGACCCTTCTTCTCTCCACACCAACTGGGGACTGCAGGCTGTATAGGGGAGGAGGAGGGACAAACCGTGGTGGTGTTGGATGAAGTCTTAGAGGAGGTGGAGGTGAGAGGCGTAGCTGTCACGTCCACTGTGTGTGCAGTGATACTGTTGTCAGGGCCCGTGGAGGGGAGGAGACAGGGGGAGGAGGGAGGGGTGTCTTCGTACTCAATGCACAGTCTGGCCTTCTTCTGTCTGGACCCCACCTGACAACATGCACACAAACACATGGATGCACGCACGCACACAGAGTCACACACACACACACAATATAGAAGAATAAATAAATATATCGAGGCTAATAAAATAAGCACTCACGTGATTCGTTACATTCAGTCTCCGCGTGTATGCAGTTTTGTAAATCTTGTCATCTGATCCCACCGGCACACAATGGCCTACTCTTACGAAAAGCGGAACAGGATTTAACATGTGCGCAAGATGTTCTGCGTGCATTCCCACCGGGGCCTCAGTTTATAGTCTCATCCGAAGGACTCTGGCTGCTACCGTGCTAGTTTTTTACATGCAAAAAAAAAACCCACAAGATCCTGTAGCTTACATTTAGTGTCTGGATAAGAACCCACAGTATCAAAGAAATGTTCATGGCAATAGTTCATGGGCAAAGGCACTCTCACAGAAAATCGAACTTGCAGACTGGAAAAACAAAAAAATGCTGGCCCTGAGCAGAACAGTTGAAATCTTATGCAAAGACCTACCTAGACTGAAAGGTGAACATCATAATACAATAGAAAATGAAATAATACCATAATACAAAAGATAATGAAGAGGTCTATGCCATAATACAAAAGACAATGAAAGAGATCTACACAATAAAAAAGAAAATGAAATAGATCTATACCATAATACAAAAGAAAATGAAATAATACCATAATACAAAAGACAATGAATGAGATCTATATCATGATACAAAGGACAATGAAAGGTCTATATCATAATGCCCAAAGAATGAAAAGGTGCACATCATAATGTTCATATTTTCACATCCTGCAATCAAACACAAGACATATACCAAAAGCTGTTTTCACCCCTTACCATCAAATTATGTGCTACTGGTATCAAATGCTCCCTTCCCCCAACAAAAAAAGCAATAAAAGTGTATGTAAACATTCATGAATACTCACACTGTGTTTACTGGGCTCTCTAAACTTCTTCAGGGGTCTGAAGTCTTCATCACAATCCTGGTCTGTCCCTGCCACAAACACACACACACGCGCGCAGCAGGCACACACACACACACACCACAACACACACACAACACAAACACACACATGACACAGACACAGACACCACTGTTATATCACAAGTGGATGGGACACCATAACATTACACCACCCTTACACCACAAGTGGATGGGATTCTAGATAACATAAGACAGCAATACTCCTACTGAATATTTTCTGCTGGAAAACTACCACTGTTGTTGTTGCCGTCTCATGTCAAATGCCATTCTGCTTCCAATATCCCCCACCCACCCCATACAGCTACACTAGTGTTTGTGCCAACACTGTCAGCAGTTTACTCATGCATAGGTTACATGATGGGACAACATCAAGTCACCCAACAACACAGGTCCTGCATAAAGATACTGAGACAGTTCTCAAACAACATGCACCAACACTATATATAAATATATATATCCTATTTATTACTGGGTTACTGCACAACCACATCATGTTTGTGTGTGTGAGTGTGTGTGTGTGTGTGTGTGTGTGTGTGTGTGTGTGTGTGTGTGTGTGTGTGTGTGTGTGTGTGTGTGTGTGTGTGTGTGTGTGTGTGTGCGTGCGTGTCGCGCATGCGCGCGCAGGTGCATGCATGTGTGTGCGCGTGTATACATGTATGTATACGTATCACACTATGCATACATAAACATACACACATCAGGCTTAGCACACAAATACAAGATTTATACACTTGCTGCATATCTAAGGCTAAGTATAACATAATTATGCATGCACACAAATGCATGCACACACTCACACACACACATGTCTATATAGATACACATGTAATACAGTGCACACAAACATGACACACTGTACATACACACATGACACAGTGTAACACACACATGCACACATTAACAATGTACACACACACACAATGCACACAGACACACATGACACAATGTACACACACACACACACTGCACACACACAAACACACACTACAACACACCCATCCACCCACCCACCCACCCACACACAACACCCACAATCTCTCTCTTACCCGTCAGATCAACAACAGGGCAATGCTGCAGAGCCCCATGTCTGTCAAATACAGTGAACCCCCCTGACACATCCACACCGCTTTTGCTGACAACACCAACCCCACCTTGCTTCGCTGCCTCCTCCCCCACCCCCACATGTGACGCTACAGCAGGGGCAGTCACTCTGGCTGTGGCAGTGACACTGGCACTGGTTGGACAGAAGCTTGGGAGGTAAGCGTGGCAGAGTTGGTGGTGGTTGTAGCGTCGGTGGTGGTTTAGCAGTGTGGCATCTGCACTGGCACGGCTCTGGCTTGTCTGTATACATGCCACACTAAGGGAAATAACATAACTCACACTTCCCCATCATCATCCCCCCCCCCCCCCCCGCCACCCCTCCCTGGCCACCCAATACATCAAGAACAAAAATCTTCTTCTCTCGTTCGCTTTACACTGTCAGATGTGTCTGTGAAAAATAATGGCATGTCAACAAAAATCTAACATGCTTGCTTATTGTAACAAGAAACAGGCTGGTCTTCACGGACAACGTGTGCTTATTCCATTATCCTCAAAATAAAAGAATAAAGAATAAAAAAAAATTAATAAACAAATAACACAGACTGAATTGTGCATGCTTTCGTGTACACACACATGTAGTGATGTACACAGACTATATTGTGCATGCATACCACACACACACACACACACACACACACACACACCACACCACACACCACACACCCCCCCCCCCCCCCCCCCCCACACACACACACACACCACACCACCACACACCACACACACACACCACACCACACACACCACACCACACCACACACACACACACACACACACACACACACAACACACACACACACACACACACACATATCATACCTTTCTCAGCAGACTGCCAGGCCAAGGCAGAGCAAAGCAAGGCCAGGGACTTGCCGCTGCCGGTAGGACTTTCCAACAGACAGTTCTGGTGGCGCTCTAGACCTTTCAGGATCTGAAAGTTCACATCACCACTATTACTACATATTATACATCTGTAGCTTTTCAGCACATCTGGAAGTCACTCCATACAGTGTACCATCAGGACTGAATAACACAGTCACCTATCCTGTCAGCATCACACATCATAACACAGAGTCAGCACCACTTATGCTTTTGTTTCATTGGTGTACATAAATTTAATTGATATTTCTCGTGACAACACATGAAGATCTACCTTTTCATAGTGAATGGGACTGAAATGCATGCTGGACATCTGCACATGTTCATGTGCATGCATGCAAGGCACCAAAGCCGACAGGCTGTGTCAAGGGCTGTTGCTGTGATCGTGATGGAAAGTCTCGCCAACCTGGTAGCTGAAAGTGAGATCATTCAAACCCATTCTCTTGGATCAAGCATCACATGTCCTTCCACTCAGCCAACCAGGCCCAAAGCACCTACTACTACACTAGTGACTGAAACTTCTAAATAAATCTGATAAATATTTTTTGTACAATCTACCCACTTTTAGTACTAATTTCATTACAAACATAAGACAGCATATTTGTGAACTTTCAATTTAATTTTCAACCATCTAAATTACCAGGCATGTACGTGCATGTGCACACAAGTGTATTTTATACATTCTGGTGCTGATGGATCAGTTGGGTGTATCAGGGAAAGGGCATTTATGTATTTATAATGAGTTTACCTTAATGCACTATAAAAAAAAGTATTATCATATATATATATTTGTCTACAATATCCTGTTGTAGCTCACTGTAACATAAAGTGTGAACAAATTATTTATACATGTGCAATTTGTAAAAAAAATTCTTTAAAGTTTTCAAATTAACATAATTTCTGTCATCATGACAATCACAAGCATAAATGAAACTTTACAATTTTTTATTAACTTATTAAATTGCATTACACAGATTTTATAAACCATCTAGTGACTGATTCACAATTAATATTGAATTAAGCATTGTCGGTGACAAACTGTTACCTTGTCCATCATGCTGAACTGGGAGGGGTAGGGTTTACAGGGAAACCACACTGTGTGTCCAGCGATCTGGAACTTCTGGTGACCCCCTGCAGTTTGCTCCATCCTGCAGTTCACAGGATCACTGCCCCTCACAGCTTGCTTCACACAGTGTTCACACAGTCCTCAGCAACCTGTTGTATGTTTCAGCCTCTCCTCAGCCTCTCTCAATGTCCTCATAATCTCTCAACTGAAAATGACAAAGTATTGTAAATGTGTTTAGTGCATGTAACACAATTAAACATGTATGGTCAGTTTTCAAAATATAGTAGTAACCTGTGATTGTGTTCAGGCATGTAAATTATATTAAAATTACACAGTATGCATGGTCAACAATGTGTATAATCTGTGTTTAGACTTAGTACGTAGACACAATTAGTATATTATTAGTTATTACACATGCAGTCATTTTTCAAATAACAAAATATTGTAACCTGTGTCGTGCATGTACATATAACATGTACAGTCAGTTTTCAAATAACAAATTATTGTAGCCTGAGATTGTCTCAGTGCATGACATAAAAATAATTACACAAGATACAATCAGTTTTCAAACAACAAAATATGCAACCTGTGTTCAGTGCATTCATAATAATAATTACACATGTACGGTCAATATTGTAACCTGTCTTCAGTGCATACACAATTTATGTCAACTACACATGTATGAATGGTCAATTTTCAAATAAAAAAATATTCTAACCGTGTTCCGTGCATACTCTAATGTTATAATTATAATATATAATTACACATGTATAGTCAGTTTTCAAAGAAAATATTGTAACCTGTCTTCAGTACATACACAATTAATGTCAAGTACTGAATTAGTGTTTAAAATACACAAGCATGGTCAGTTTTCAAATAACAAAATATTGTATCCTGTCTTTGATGCATACACAATTATGCAATTACACATGCACATTCACTTTTCAAGTAACAACATATTGTCACCTGTGTTCAATACATGTCATAACACATGAGATACATAAAAAATATATATAATATAATATATATAAACACAAAATAATTACACATGCAAATGTTGTATGGTCAGATTGAAATAACAAAATATTGTAACCTGTGAAGTGATTGTGTTCAGTACATTACATATTTTCATATGTGTAATTTTACACATGTACGGTCAGTTTTCAAATAAAGTATTGTAACCAGTGGAGTGATTGTGTTCAGTTCATTACAAAATTATGTGTTATTTTACACATATACATAGTACATGTGCGTTCAGTTTAAAACTATTAAAGTACAAAATATTGTAACATGTGTTCAGTGCATACATCATTACATGACACAAAATTGCACTAACCATGGTCTTTTTTTTTTTTTAAATTGGACTGATTCCCAGCATGCAAGCTGTACTGAATGCATACATGTACTGTCTGCACTTTTGTAATCAATGAATACAGGTTTGCAGACTGTGTAGTTGAGTTTAAATCGGCTCTCTCAACTCTACACTGGCACTAAACAGCTTCAAATGGCTTCTGAACTGATTCCCAAAGCTGAGTTGTTTACATCAAATGCAGCATCTCTATTTTGTAGATTATATAATTTATCATGATGATGGATTTCATCTACAATGCTTTCTTAATTTGTTAACACTTTATAACTTATTACTAAGTAAGCTTAGAGTACAACAGTAAGTGTAGAGTACAACCCTGTCAAGTAGTCTCAAAGGGGATGCACTTCCACAGCAGCATCATTACATCATCCCCATTGATCATCATGCAATAATAATATTAGGCTAGGCCTAGTAAGTAGTATTAATATCAACTGACACTGTGACAGTACAGTTATAGTATACTTATACTAATACTTAATAGGCAAAAACAGGATATTAAATTATTAGTTATATTATTATGATGATGACAGATATGGCCTACAACTATACACAGAAGGCTAAATCAGTACAATAAATACAAAATTGCATAAGTAGCATGCAATCTTGAAAATTCATCCCGAGCTTTCAATTTTATTTTTAACCAGCTTATTTGAAGCATCTCTGACGAAACAAACCAACAACAAAAGTTAGGTCTAACTGAAAGAAGGGGAGCAAGGTAACAAATTGTGATTTGTGTGTATGGTTTTCAGTACACTAGCAACCCTGTGTTACGGAAAAGGTAGCAGTCGAACTAGAAGAACAGAACGAAAGTAATTGACGATCATTTACTATTTCCGGATACATTTCAACAGAAGACGTACAGAAAGCACCCAACAGTATTCTTGACCACTCTCACGGGTAAGCATGAATAATCATTGCCCGAAATGAACAAATACCTCTCCAGAATCACATCATTTAAATAGGCGCACCCACCCGCCATTTCTGCGTTGAGATGACTGAAGGGGAACAAATCCGCCACTAGGCCTACCTACCGAAATGAACCAAAATTTGTCTAAACGACAGTGACGTGGCAGAAACAGATCGGATTCTTTCATTAGGTCTAAGAGAGAGGGGATTTGTTTGTTTTGTTGTTGTTGTTGTTGTTGTTGTAACTCGTTCCTCGGCAAGAGCTCCCACCAATGATGAGATTTTGGATATGCAATCGTTTTTGCCCACCATGCAGGTAGCCGCATTCCGACTTCGAGCATGAGATAGGCCTATGTAATAATTTGTGTATCCTTTCTCTTAAAACGAAACTAGAAACCGTGACATAGTTCATTAATTTTAGCTGTCTTACAAATTGCGAAAATTAAAATGATGAGACTGTTACATAAAATTTTCAATAGAAAGAACACAGGTCGGGCTTTAAAAAATGTTATCGCATAAAACAGCCAATATTGCACAGTCAGACCAGAGTATTGGAGAGGGTTCTATATTGACGGGAATCATTTTACCTCTGTGGGTTTGACACACTACCTGACAACGACAACAACAACAACAAAAGAGAAAAATAAAAATAATAAAATCAGTGTATCGTCAATCTTTCTTATATCATGTACTGTTGATGTCACTTGCCCTATACCTCCCCCACCTCCAATTCTTCAGGCTGACTAACCACTACACAGGTCATGATGTACAGCCAGCTATGGCCTTTGGAGAAAATGAAGACCTTTTCCAGTTTTCAAAAAAGTGGGTATTGCCAGCTACGGTAGCAAGGCCGATTCCACGAGAACTGAAAATAGGCTAACATATTCATGTTTATTGCAGTATTCCGGGACTCCCGAAGAAGTGAAAGGAGATGTCAAGTCCAATCATTTGGAACAAACAAACCACTTTTGTATTGCACATACTGGGGCTTAAAGGGCTCAGCTAATCATAATGGGTACTTTGATATCCCTGTCATTAACCAAAATTAGGAGAAAAATCACATTGTTTGTGTAGATTATAGCCTTGGTATCATTCCAAATGACCAACTGTGGTTTTTTGGCCTTGATGTTATTTTCCTAAATTTGCTTCTCTCCCTCTCTGGTCTTCTATTCCCACTACTTTTTGTGTGTTTATTCTGTAATGAGATGTGTTTCCTTGTATCGTTTTCCTTTTACATTAGCAATTTTTGCAATCAATCAAAACTGTGTGACTGGTTTAGCCTACACTTTTGCAGCTCAGCAGCCGTCATGTCAATGTCCATTTTCATTGTTCAAGTGAGCACACCATAAGCCACAAGCTTGTAGTTGCTATGACTCCAAAATGCTGTTATTTTATAATGTTGATTCCCTTTTCTGAACATAAACAATTTAAACCGAAAATCACAAACACATATATTCTAGGCGAGAAACTGTTGAATAAATATTGCTGTGGGAATCTTCTGAAACTCTACTTAGTTTTTTCCACATAATTATTCGTGTATCTAATGAAGCCTGTGTATTGACTATGATCTCACATGAACCCGATAAAACTACTATTTGTTTTTGGTACACAATACGTGAATCTGACGAAATCATTGTAATTACATGCATCTTAAGAAACATTACTATTCTTCTCTGTCTGTCTGTCTGTCTGTTGTCTGTGTATGTCTGTCCCCCCCCCCCCCCCCCCCCCCCCCTGTGGGGATGCCAGCGGATCTTTCAGTATAAACAGGCTAGCATTCCTACCTTCTGAAAATTCTGTGCTAGAAATCTCCTTTTTTCGATCACTCTCTCCATTTCTGGGTTTTTGTGGGTTTTTTCCCTTCCCTTCAGTCATCTGTTGCAAAGCACCTTATTTTTTTGCCTTTCCAGTCCATGGGCAATTCGCCTGCATTTTTACAAGCAAATCTTTCAAACATTCTCCTGTTTTTATCATAGGACATTTTACCTGTATTGTTTTGTTTTGGCAACCAGGTAGCAATATTGTAAACACTGGGATGGACACGATATGTTCATTATGCAATGTTATTTGCCCATATGACATTTTTTCTGTATTGTTTTTGTACATTGGATTGATATTATTTTTTAAAGACTTTTTTGGGGTAACCAGGGGATGATAAGTTAAGCAGA
>CM060340.1:22050142-22065142 GCA_030674155.1 Stramonita haemastoma
CCAAAATAGGCACGGTATCAACAAAACAGTACTAAACTAATCATCATCTTTAGTGCAATCTGACAGCTGTTCTGAGCCAAAATGGGCATGGCTTCGACAAAACAATACTAAACTAATCATCATTTGTTGCGTAATCTGACAGCTGTTCCAAGCCAAACTAGGCACGGCATCGACAAAGCAATACTAAAATAACCACCATCTTTGATCTAATGCCATCCGGCATCTGCTCAGAGCCAAAAGACAGGCAAGGCAAGCGGTTAAAGAAGACATTATTCTTTCGTGGCAGAATTACCGCCAGTTACGTCAGTTAGGAGTGTGGGCAGTGACGTAATGAAGGGGAAACCTGCTCAGAGCCAAAAACAGGCAAGGCAAGGGATGAAGAAGACATTGTTCTTTCGTGGCAGAATTACGGCCAGTTACGACGTGGGCAGTGACGTTATGAAGGAGAAACCTGGCAGTCAGCGCTAATCCCACCACAGCGTGGCTAATCTGTATATTATGTTAATCCGCCAGATCAGCCTCCTGTGATTACCTGCCTGTCTGTGTGCTGAAGCCATACACACCTGGGGAGAGGAAGTTATAAAATATGTACTAAATGTTTCAGAGCTGAATAACGTAGTGGGTCTAAACATCGTCAGGCGACAAAGGCAAAGGGAAGAAAAAAAATCCAGGCTTTCCTAGTTGATGTGTGTGGGGCCTATCAGTAAAAATAGCATACCCACTTCTGGAAATTCTGTGCTAGGAATTCCCTCTTTTCTATCATTCTCTTTGTTTCTGCCTTATCCTTTTTCTTTTGGTCAACCCTTATCGTCTGTTTTTTGCCTTCTTTGTCATTCTCCTGCCTTTTTTATCCCAAAGAAAGATTTAAAGGATAACAATTCTCTCCTTCGCCAACGTAAGTCGGATGCACTAGGCTGGCTTGTCAGGGCTTACCGGCAGCCAACGCATTTTCGCTCATATAACAGACAACAATAGTTTTGTCTGAGCGATTAAAGAGAAAACTGCACTTTCGGTCTATTTGGAAGATCTGACCATCATCTGTGACAATGATGTTAAACAGCGTGGCGGCGGTTGACGTTTCTGGCCTTTCCCTCTGCAAAATTTAGGACTGTTTTCTCTCCTTCGTGCACTTGTTTGTATTCTATTATGTTATTGTTGTTTGTTCATCTGTTAGTCCTTCCTTCTATCTCTGCCCTTTTTTCTGTTTTTTGTTTTTTGCTAGGTTAGTTTTGGTTGTTGGGGGTTTAAATAATGAAAATTTATTAGCGGGCTTTAACGCAGTGTATTATTATCTCGAAAAAAAATATTTGATTTGATTTGATTTGATTTGATTTGATATTTATTTGATCTGTTGCTCTTCCTCTCTGTCTCTCTCTCTCTCTCTCTCT
Source organism: Stramonita haemastoma (assembly GCA_030674155.1). NCBI lineage: Eukaryota > Metazoa > Mollusca > Gastropoda > Neogastropoda > Muricidae > Stramonita > Stramonita haemastoma. The sequence continues at coordinate 22,051,531 of CM060340.1, forward strand.
CTCTCTCTCTCTCTCTCTCTCTCTCTCTCTCTCTCTCTCTCTTCTTACCTTCCTCGAATATAACATCATCAACACCTCTCTGTCTCTCTGTTCCTTCTCAACCAGTGTATGATCTACAAAGTATGGGCTCAAAGAGGACAGCTAGTTCCCTAAGGGCCAGTGCAGCCTGTCTTTAAAATGACACAATCCTTATTTTGGCAAGGCTCACATAAAAACACCGCCAACAGCAACAACACCAACACCAACACCACCGCCACCACCACAAACACAACACACACACACGCACGCACGCACGCACGCACGCACACATTCACACACACACACACACACACACACACACACACACACACACACACACACACACACACACGCCTGCTCACGCAGACAGACAGACAGATAGACAAACAGATAGATAGACAGACAGAGACAGACAGATAGACAAACAGACAGACTAACCGACTGACTGACTGATTAACTGACTGAACTGACTGACTGACTGTACTGACTGACTGATAACAACACATGCAGACAGTGACAAACAGAGACAGGCAGACAGGATCACTGTAAACTAACACCCTATGAACTGTGTGTTGGCAGATGTCTTCAGACCACAGACTGGTGAACACATAGACTGACGTCACCCACCCACATACCCATACACACAGAGGGAAGGACCCGGGCACCTCTGTCCCAGCCCGTCAGCCCCGCAGGTGACTGTCCGTCACTGACCCGCTTCGCCAGTCCGCCAGATGTGTTTGTTTCCACGCCTGGGAGGTCACAGCTGTCAGTATCCCCACTTTCAGCTCCTCTCAGCTGCTATCTATCCCAGCCCAGCCAGCCAGCCCAGTTGGGGCCTACTGGTGCTATTTATGCAGGAGCTGACCACACTTGAGACTAGGTAAAAGAAGGGGCGGCTAAATTTTAGCACTGTTGACAAGACCCCACTAGAGTGGTCTTAGATTTGTGTACTGGGAGGTCTTTTAATAATTCCTGTGGCCCAAAAGCGGTGTTTTTTTCCTCACTCACTCACTCACTCACTCATCCAGGACAAGGCACAGGGTCCAGCAAAGACGGGATCATGGAGGCCTGTCATCGAGGCACTGTACACCATTGATGGCGAGGCCGACAAGCGCAAGACCTTCGAGATGATCCGCATCCTAAGGGTGCCATCAGCGTGTCCAAGAGCCGCACGGGGGAGGTCATCTACCACTACAACCGCCACGAAAAGCGAGCCCTCAGCCGACCATGGACAAGTACGACAGGGACACAGTCCGCGCCAGAATCAACATCGACAGCCAGAAGAGAGACGTCCTGCGAAAGTGGAACCTGGTGTTCGGGCGTCAGAGAAAGTTCACCGAGTCCATCCGAGGTTTTGACGACATGATCCAGGAGGCTTTAGCCAACAGACATCTGGTGAAGTACCACACTGACGAGGATGAGGATGAGGACTTACACGTGGAGGATGTGAAGGAGGACGAAGCGCACAAGATGCCTCAGATCATGGACCCCAGGACCAGGCGGCTGGGAGGCCGGCAGCACGCGCCCCAAGGCGTGGTGTCCACCCCGGTCATCCTGGGAGTGCTGCCCAAACTGCAGACCTCCAGCAACCTGCACAACACCCACATCGAAACCCCGGCAGAGATGCGCATGAGGAAGGAAAGAGAAGCGGACTGGAGCGAAACGCAGACAGGAGAACTGCCCAAGTTCGACAAGGACCTGATGGAGACCTACCTGATAGAGCAAAGTCCATGCAGGAGGACCTCCTGACCCGGAACGCCCTCAACAAGATCAAGTCCTCCGTGGACAAGGACCACGTCTTCTTTAAGTACCGCCTGAAGACCAAAGCTGCCGAGAGCGCCACAGACCTCCTGCACAGGATCGGCAGCGAGAGGTCCGTGTCCGCCATGACGTCAGGCACACGTCACAGCATGAGGTCCAGGCTGAGCACGCGGCAGAGCACCAGACAAGGTCCCAAAAGCGGCACGGAGGTGGAGGAGAGCACCAGCAAACTGGACAAGATGTCGCTGACCACCAGGGAGACCTCGCCTTCCCGCGTGTCCGACACGCTGCATCTGGAGCGGGCCAAAACCGTGCACTTTTGTTAGAGGATGTACTGGATACCTACATGACTGGACTGTTCTAGGGTGGTGGTGGTGATGGTGGTGGGTAGGGGGGAGGGAGTGTCAGTGAGGTACTCTTTCTTGCCTCTCACCTGGGCACCCTGATTGCTGACAGTGATCAACAACCAAGTTTTTTGCTTGTTTTTTTTTGTTTTATTTTTTTTTTATCAACAACCAAGTTCGTTTTTAAAGACTGATCTTGGATTCTCTGGAGTGGGGTTTGGACTGTTGAACCTCTGGAAGATGACTGTTAATGCTGATAATAACTGAAGTGCAGTTAGGACTGTTGGATCTCTGTGTGGAATGCCTGGTTTATTACAATGATAATCACTGAAGACATCTGAGTCAATCAACATCTAGCAATATCTGTTCTGTGCTCCAGATGGTTGGCTCTTTACACCATTCTGCTACATAGAACCTTTGCAGATTGGGACGTCTATCAGTGACTCTTGGCAGTATTTTACCCTGTATGGCTCTTCAAAGGACATGGTATGTTTACAGTATTTTACACTGTATTACCTTTCAAGGACATGGTATGTTGACAGTATTTTACACTGTATTACCCTTCAAAGGACATGGTATGTTCACAATATTTTATGCTGTATTACCATTCAAATATGGCATGTTTACAGTATTTTACCCTGTATTACCTTTCATGGAATGTTGACAGTATTTCAGCTGTATTACCCTTCAAGGACACAGAATGTTGACAGTATTTACCCTGTATTACCATTCAAATGATATGGCATGTTGACAGTATTTTACACTGTATTACCCTTCATGGAATGTTGACAGTATTTTACCCTGTATTACCCTTCATGGATGTTGACAGTATTTACCCTGTATTACCCTTCATGGCATGTTGACAGTATTTTACCCTGTATTACCCTTCATGGCATGTTGACAGTATTTTACCCTGTATTACCCTTCATGGAATGTTGACAGTATTTTACCCTGTATTAACCTTCATGGAATGTTGACAGTATTTTGCTTATTACTTCATTAAGTTGACAGTATTACAAACACAACATACCGAGCATGCAACCTACAAAAAAATGAGCTGCTCTGAAGTCGGAATGTGTTGGCTGAGGCCAGCATGCAGACCTGCAAAGTTACGAGCATAGGAGAAGACCAGGCACTACGCATCCTACCTGGTAATGGAACGCAAGAGAGAGAGGAGAGAGAGAGAGAGAGAGAGGAGAGAGGAGAGACGAGAGAGAGCAGAGGAGCAGAGAGACAGAGAGAAGAGAGAGACAGAGAGAAGACAGAGAGAGACGAGAGAGAAGACAGAGAGAGATTTTTTTTCTTTTTATTTCGAGGATAATGAAAAAGCACTCATGTGCTTTTTTACATGCAGTCCCGTATACAGTTTTGTAATTTTGTCGTCATGTTCCCACAGCACACGATGGACCTACTCTTCAAAAAGAGAATGGTTTTTAACTGTGAGCAAAATGTTCTGTGTGACAGAGAGAGAGAGAGAGAGAGAGAGAGAGAGAGAGAGAGAGAGAGAGAGAGAGAGAGAAGAGAGAGAGAGAGAGCGTTGGTAATAAATAATGGTCATGTGCAGACTCCAGCATTTTTTTCTGGAAATTTCCCCTAGAAAGACATTTTAACCATGATAATTATTGTGGCGGCCTGTGTCCAGTGTTGTGCTTGGTGCCTAATTTTATGAAACATGTACAGTTTTTTCATCTGTCATTGATTTGTATGAAACATGTCCACTTTCCATCTTCTATTCATTCTAAGCCTTTTTCTGTGGACTATTTCAAAGATGTAGAGGTTTTGACAGGTTTCAATGCGATGATTGATTTCTTATGATTATTCTTTTTTTGTTTTGGTTGGTCAAAATCACAATACATTAATTCTGCAACAAAAAAAAGGGTCCGTTGTGGAATTGTGATGCAGTTTTGATGCATCATGGGATATCTCTGCATTTTATGTGTCAGGCACCGTCACGGTAAAGGCTGGCGTTTTGGGTTTGTTGGCAGTCATCATTTTTGTGCTGATGCTAGGTTTGAAACTTTCTCTTTTATGTTTTTTGAGCTTACAGCTTGATAGTTATTTTCACCATTTTCTGTCACTGCAGATCACTCTGCTTGAAATTCAGGCTGATCTCTCCCTTGGGACAGCACATTGGTTGCCAGGTGCAGTGCCACTCCTATTCTGCTTTTTTGTGGATGTGTATTTTTCCTATCACAGTATATAAACACACACACACACACACACCACCACACACACACACACACACAACACACACACAATATGATTTAACAGAATTTTGCCATGGACAATTCCCTTGCTTCAGCGTGGTGTTTTTTTGTTTTTTTTTAAAAATCATGTGCACAAGATGAAGATTGCACACAGGACTTTGGTTTATCATCTCATCTGAAAGACTAGCACCCAGACCACAGAGTCTAGTGAGTGAGAAGAAAAGTTCAGCTTCAGAGGGGAGTCAAACCTGTGGCCTTTCGCTTTCTGGATGGGTGTGTTACCCACTAAACCACCATTTCTTCCCTCCTCCCTGCTCCCCCCTCCCCCCCTTTGAATTGTTGGTGCTGTGAACTAGACACAGGCTCTCATAGCAGACCTGAGTGATGCCTCCATTACTTTTGTCGTTAGTGTTGTTGTTGCCATTCAGCTTCAGTATTTGCTATCATGTGCTTTGTTATCCTATGTTGGTTTAAACACAATATGTCTATATGATATTAAAACATAATATTGACTGTAATTATATGAACTTCATTGTGTTGTGAATAAACACGTAAAAACTTGTTTGATTTTGATTCTCTTCAAAAACATTCAAACTTTTGTGTGTGTGTGTGTGTGTGTGTGTGTGTGATGTGTGTGTGAGTGTGTGATTGTTGTTTTCCCTTTAACATCTATTCACTCTGGGTGATATTAGACGAATGTGTGTGTGTGTGTGTGTGTGTGTGTGTGTGTGTGTGTGTGTGTGTGCGTGCGTGTTGCATGTGTTGTGTGTGCGTGCATGCATATGTGTGACGAGTGTGTGTGTGTAAAGACTATCAATCAAAGCAACTGTACAAAATGAACTCACAGCTCTTTATTCCAAAACGGCTTTGAAAATCAATACATGTTGTAAGAATGAAATACAGAAGTCCATCAGAACACCCAGCAGTACACTGTGACAGTATGTACACCGTTCCTCAGTCACACACACACACACACACACACACACACACACACACACACACACACACACACACACAACCACATGACAGTAACACTTGCTTTACCCACAAACAGCACAAGATCTTACCTGTCAAATCAGAGATTCACAGCCAAGCCTGGGATAGCAACATAAACGAATCTGAGTATGGCTGTTGGGGGGGGGGGGGGAAGATTGAGATGAGCAGTGATGGGAACAGCTGGCCTACATGTTGCTAACAATGCAACATACATGAGAAAACAAACCATGCAAGTGTCAACTATTCCTGCTTTGTACAACAGTGTCTGCTTTCAGCTCTTCCCGGTTTCCTATAACAGATCCTCTTTTTTCACACAAAGAACAGATCCTCTTTTTTCACACAAAAACAGATCCTCTTTTCTCCACAACAGACCCTCTTTCTCTCACAAACAAAAAATCCTAAACATTCCTTTTTTCCCACAACAATTTTTCAGATCCCTTTTCTCCCACAAACAAAATCCTTTCCACAACAACAGATCACTTTCTATAAATTTTTTCTGCACAAACAACAGATCCTTTTCCAAAAGATCCTTTTCTCACAATACATCCCTTTTTCCACAACACCAATCTCTTATCAAACACAGATCCTCTTTTTCCTACAAACACAGATCCTCTTTTCTCCCACAAACACCAGATCCTCTTTTCTCCACAAACACCAGATCCTCTTTTCTCCCACAAACACCAGATCCTCTTTTCTCTCCACAAACACCAGATCCTCTTTTCTCCCACAAACACCAGATCCTCTTTTTCCCACAAAAAACCAGATCCTCTTTTCTCCCCACAAACACCAATCCTCTTCTCTCCCAAACAACAGATCCTCTTTACACAAACATTTCTCTTCCCCCCACAAAACTCCATCCATCTTTTCTCCCACAAACACAGATCCTCTTCTCACCACAGATCCTTTTCCCACAAACACCATCCCTCTCTATTCACTCCACAAACACAGTCCTCTTTTTCTGAATGTACGACCTCTTCATAAAAAAAATTCACTTTCACAACAATCTTTTTCCCAAACTATAGATCTTCTTCCCACAAACAAGACTGTCTTGATACAGACTCTTTGTATAACAACTCTATAATAAATTTTTTCCCACAAAAACCAGATCCTTATTTTTTACCACTATTCAAACGTCCTCTTTCTCCAAACAACAGATTGTCTTCACAGAAACTCTCCATCTTACAGAATCCCCCCCCACCTCCCCCATCATCTCGCTCGCCGCCCTTGGTATGCGTGGCTATGCGACAGACTCTATGCTGAAAGTAGGCGCGATAGGACCATCCGGAGTGGTGTCGAAATGGTAATGGCCCCCTGACCATGGTCGCTGAAAACAGTGAAAGTGCTCCACCCGCAGATCCAGCCCTGAAAACATCCCACGTAACACAATGTTTAAGTTAACCTGTGCACCCTTGAAAAATAAAAGTACAAAGGTAAAGGTGTCCGTAACCTGTGTGGTAGTAGGGGAGCGAGGTGACAGAGACCTCAGCTTTTCTAAGGGGCCCCCATTGCACTCCATCTCCATCTCCCTTCCACTATGTTTTACCATTCACCATTGTTTTCCCTAAACGAAGCCTTGCTGCTTTTCCTCCAAGTTTGATGAAAAAAATCAAACTGAATGTTAGTCTTTCGCTGAGACCATAAACCAAGCTACATGTGAGCAATGCGCCAGACATCTTGCCCGCGACATTAAAAACCTGTTCCGTCTTTTGGAAGGTAGTCACTGTGTGACAGTAGGAACAAATACAATTTTTTTAAAAATGCATGCGCTCAGATGTAGGTTTAGACATCGTCCCTGAAGTTGAGAATGCAGCTGCGTTAAATGTGGGCACAAATGGTGCATACACAAAGTTCTCACCACTGGTGAACCTTTGAACTGTAGCCAAGGTATTGATCCTTCCCTTCCCAAGCTATTTTATGGTATATCATACCATTATTTGCACCAATCACATATTACATATACTATATCATATCATATCATTATATTCACAATCCACATTATGATATTATAGCAACTCATATCATGGATTGCATGATCGCTTTACTATATTATAATGCTATATATTCTCCACCAACACATTATTCTATATTATAGGTATCATATCATATCATTTCTCCACATCGATATTACTATATTATTGCATATCATTCATATCATTATCTTCAACAATATTATAATTGCATATCACATCACATCGTTTTTCTCCACCAATCACATATTACTTATTTAGCATATCATATCATTATTCATCAATCACATATTACTATATTATAGCAATCATCATCATCTCACCAATACATATTACATACATTACGCATATCATATTATATCATTATCTCCACCAATCACAATATTATATATCTATCATATCATATCATTATCTCCACCAATCACATATTACTACATTATAGCATATCACATCATTATCTCCACCAATCACATATTACTACATCATAGTTAATCACATACATCATTATCTCCACCATCACAATCACTACATTATAGTATATCACACTATCTCCCCAATCCACATATGTATAAAACTTACAGCATATACTTTTATTCATTATCTCGACCAATCACAATTACAAATCATACACATTTTATCTGACCACCAATCACAAATCACTAATGATAGCTATCCAAATCATTTCATGCAACCGATCACGAGTTCCTTTAAGGGATTTCTGAGGAAACCAGTTCCCCCACACAGACCAGAGTGGCGTCCATGTCGTAAAACTTCAGCCAGGTGTTGACTTTTTCATTGGTGTCTAGTGGCGTGCTGGAAAAGTCAGGCTGAAACACAGAAAGAAAGAACAGACACCTGTGTTTATTGAACAGCAGACAAGTCTGTTTGAAAGAAAGAACAGCCACCCATTTTTATTGAACAGCAGACAAGTCAGGCTAAAAGAAAGAACAGCCACCTGTCACAACACGCAAATTCGATGTCACTCAGTCAAGTGTGCTAAATTCAGTGCGCTCCTTCCTTTTACCTAGGCTAAGTGTGGTCAGTTCCTGCTATAATAAGCACCAGTTGGCCTCATCTGGGCTGGGCTGGGCTGGAATGGATAGCAGCTGAGAGGAGCTGAAAGTGGGGGAAACTGACAGCTGTGCTGTTTCTTGAACAGCAGACAAGTCAATTCCACACAGAAAGAAGATTCTGCTCTTCTGCTGACCCAGTCTGGGTTTATCACCCTATTGTAATTGCCCTTCATGGGATAATTAAAGTGTTTTCGACATGACCTGACTTGAATCACCCTATGTACAGCATCAGCCCAAACTTCAAGCACAGAAATCTTGCCCAGGCTGAAAGTCCTGTACAATAACGACGATACAAAACCCAAACCCAAACAGTACAACGCAGCAGAGAGACATCCAGAGTCATGAACTGGATGTGGGCCGGCCTCCCTAGAGTGTAAGGAAGATAAAAGGCCCGAAACACTTGTTTGAAGGGGGTTTCTCCTTTGAGGACTCTCTGCTGCCATGCTCTACGCGAGTTTCTTACCACAGTACGACAGAACACAACAGCGCAGAACTCACCATGACGTGGATCTTGGCCTTGCCTTTCTCCAGGAGGAAGACCCCCCCAGCCCCACTGCTTTCTCCTTGTAGTGCTTCTCCAGGGATCCACGCACCGCTGACATGAAGTTGTCTTCCCCTGTCCGTGTGCTGGCCTTGATTTCTAAAACCTTGGGAGAGAGAGAATCAGGGAGGAAATTATCATGGTGTGACAGGCAGAATAAACGCACTTTTGTGACGGCATTGAACAGAAAAGTAAAGATGGAGAGAGTTAAGAAGTTGAATTATCCACTGCTTTGTGTTTCCTTTCTATATATAGAGCAACTGTAGTGTCTGTAGCAGGATTCAGAACACAAGTGAAGTTGACACTGTGTAATTTGATTTTAAAAAAACAACAAAACCCCCCAAAAACCCACCCAAAAACAAACAAAAACAAAAAAAAAATACACTGTGTGATTTTGCTTTTCCATCTGAAACCTTTTTTTTAAAACCAGAAAAGGCTCTGAAATTAACTGAACCAGCAGACACCAACAAACGTCACAGGAGACAGACAGGCAGACAGACAGATAGATAGATAGGAAGGCAGACAGACAGACAGACAGACAGGGAGGCAGACAGACAGACAGACAGACAGACAGTCAGTCAGTCAGGCAGGCAGACAGACAGACAGACAGACAGATAGGAAGGCAGACAGACAGACAGACAGACAGATAGGAAGGCAGACAGACAGACAGATAGGAAGGCAGACAAATAGACAGATAGGAAGGCAGACAACAGACAGACAGTCAGTCAGACAGACACACAGACGGATAGGAAGACAACAGACAGACAGACAGATTGGAAGGAAGGCAAACATACAGACAGGCAGGGAGACAGAAAGATAGGAAGGCAGACAGACAGACAGAGGGACAGACAGACAGACAGCAGGCAGGAGTCACCTTGCCGGGCAGGCCCTGACAGCAGAGGAAGTTTCCCATCAGGTTGAAGTGCAGCGTGTTGTTGAGGGGATCCAGGATACAGGACCCGTCCTGCCATCAGTCATACACACACCATATCACAGTCAGTGTATCAGTCATACATACACCACACAACAGTCATTAGTCAATCAACTGGATTCCATCCATCAGGTAAACCATCACACAGTCCCTCACTGCAGTGTGTGGAAGTGAAGCAGTGTCATGTACAGCAGAGGGCTACAGAATGCTTCACAGAGCACAAATCCAACGTCACTCAGTCAAGAGTGCTATATTCAGAGAGCCCTTTCCTTTAACCTGGTCCAAGTGCGGTCAGTTCTGCTATAATTAGCACCAGCTGGCCCTACCTGGGCTGTGATTGGATGGAATGATTAGCAGCTGAAAGTGGGGGAAACTGACAGTTGTGGCTTCTCCACCCCTCTTCATTGCAGCATGCCAGTCAGCTGGTAAGACTGTCCACCTGTCTGTCCACCTGCCTCTCCTTCCGCCTGTCCATTTGTCCATCCATCTGTCTACCCCTACCTGTCTATTCATCTGTCTGTCCATTTGTCTGTCTGTCCATCTGTCTGTCCATATCCATCTGTCTCTCCATCTGTTTATGCCTGTCAATCTGTCTATCATTATGTATGTCCATCTGTCTGTCTGTCCATTTGTCCATCCATCTGTCTACCCCTACCTGTCTATTCATCTGTCTGTCCATTTGTCTGTCCATCTGTCTGTCTGTCCATTTGTCTGTCTGTCCATTTGTCTGTCCATTTGTCTGTCTGTCCATTTGTCTGTCCATATGTCTGTCTGTCCATTTGTCTGTCCATCTGTCTGTCCATTTGTCTGTCCATCTGTCTGTCCATTTGTCTGTCCATCTGTCTGTCCATTTGTCTGTCCATCCATTCATCAAACACAACCTGACCTGCTTACACTGACAGACTAAGTCAGACAGCCAGCCATTTAGCCAGGCAGCCATTTAGCCAGGCAGCCATTTAGCCAGGCAGCCATTTAGCCAGGCAGCCATTTAGCCAGCCAACCATTTAGCCAGCCAGCCATTTAGCCATCCATCCAGTCAACTCCTTTGACAGTAAATGCTTCACACTAACAACACAGCCACAGATGTACCAGTGTCAGTCAGTCAATCAGTCAGTCAGTGCACATACATACATGTACGTATCCACCACATCCACACAAAACCGTTGTTGTTCATGTCTTCAACCCTCTCCCCCCCCACCCCTCCCCCCCCCTCCCCCAACCATCCATCCTCGCATCACTCCCCCATCACACCACACCTGTCAATACAAGCACCTACCTTAGGGTCCACCTTGGAGATGTGGCTGTTGCAGGAGCGCGCGCTCTTCCCGTCGCCAGACAGGTGCAGGGAGCAGATCAGCTCGGAGTTGGCGCCCACAACGTCACAGGGGCCGGCCCCCGCCCCCATCAGGAAGGCTCCAGGCAGCTCCACCTGCTCCGCTACCTCTCCCAGGTCATACAGCTGGGGATATAAGAGGGATATATATATTTTTTTTTTTCTCAAAAATTGTAGCTGTAATCTTTGAATCAAAGATAAGTACAAAATTTTTAGAATTTTGAAGCCAGCAAAAGACATTTATGAGGACTTCATTCTATAGCTTTGAGTGACTAAACTCGAGAAAACTGAGTGAGGAATCTGAAATTGATTTGATACGATTTAAAAATGATAAATAAATGAATAAGCATAAAGATTTATGAGTTTTTTTCCCACTGTATAAGAGGGATATATCCATGTATACATGTGACACAGCTGGGGATATGAGGGATATGCAAGTGATATATAAATTATTTTATTTCATTTTATTTTACACCACTTTATGTCACTTTATATAGCTGGATGGAGAGAGCGATAGAGGAAGTGAGGATAGAGGGATATGCATGTGACACAGCTGGGGATATGAGGGATATGCATGTGACACAGCTGGGGATACAAGAGGGATATGCATGTGACACAGCTGGGGATACAAGAGGGATATGCATGTGACACAGCTGGGGCTACAAGAGGGATATGCATGTGACACAGCTGGGGCTACAAGAGGGATATGCATGTGACACAGCTGGGGCCTACAAGAGGGATATGCATGTGATACAGCTAGGGATATAAGAATGTACATGTAACATAACTGGGGATATCAAAGGTAAAAGCGGGATGTAACATCCAAGATAAACATGGGATATAATTGGGGACATCCAAGATAAACACAGGATGTAACTGGGGACATCCAAGATAAACATCGTGTGTGCGCACGCGCACGTGTGTGTTAATATCTAGCTTCCATATTTCATTACTATTCTCCCCCCTCCTTTTCCCCTGCAGATACCAGTATCAGCTGAACACTACAGCTATCACTTTTGTCCTCAGTCTGATTTGTCATAAAATACATGTAGATCTACATGATACAAAACTTTTATATAGACAGACTTTTTCATATCATACTCTCACAATACCTGAGTGAAGCAAACTGCCAGTAAAGTGTGATGGCTGTCCCTTACTTAAGACACCACCACAGCTGCTGCATTGCATGATAACCACAGAGATATAGTTAAGTTGCTGTGTAAATGGCATGGTGATTATATAAAAAAAAGTTCAATTTCCCTGACATTATATACAATAACAAACGACAATACTGATAATTTTCATTGATGATACTTGTAGCTGTCTGTTTTAAACAATAACCACAGACAATGTTGGGATATAAGGGTGAAAAAAAGTGTGTTTTAATGGTGACAACTCTCTTGTTAATGAAGCTTGTTTGCAGTGTGCTAAAAGAGAGTTATACATGGGACATATTGTCATCTCAAAACACACTTATTTCAAACCTAAGATTTTCGCCTTCTGTTTCCATCTCCTATCTGTCCCTACCTTCAACATCTGAAATCCCCTTCACCCTGCCAAAGTGTATAATCTTTATAAGTGTGTGCATGTGTGTGTGTGAGTGTATGTGCGTGCGTGTGCACATGCGTGTGTGTTGTGTACATTGGAATTTGCTCATGTTTGTATAGGTTGAATGCAAGCGCTTTGATTTGTTTTGCGCTATATAAATTTAATGTATTATTAATTATCATTTTTATCTTATCAAGGAACTGTAACAAAACCAGTTTCCTTTTCACAATGTAATCATAAAAGTTTTTGTGGTATCTATATTATATCTATATCTGTCCCTACCTTCAATCAGCCTCCTCCATCTCTTTCACCTTGCTTTAGTGCATTACTTGTGTGTGTGTGTGTGTGTGTGTGTGTGTGTGTGTGTGTGTGTGTGTGTGTGTGTGTGTGTGTGTGTGTGTGTGTGTGAGAGAGAGAGAGAGAGAGAGAGAGAGAGAGAGAGAAGAGAGAGAGAGAGAGAGAGAGAGAGAGAGAGAGAGAGAGAGAGAGAGAGAGAGAGAGGAGAGAGGAGAGAGAGGATGAGAGGAGAGGGGAGAGAGAAGAGAATGTGTGTGTGCGTGCGTGCGTGCGTGCGTGCATGTGTGTGTGTGTAAATTTAAAATCTGTTAATCTTATTTGTGAACAGTTGCCTGTGCATGTATGATTTGAATGTAAGCACTTTTATTTATTTGCTTTACAAGATTCAGTGCTATAAAAATTTTATTACTATTATCATGTACAATTAACTGATCACATACACGCACGCACGCACGCACGCACACACGCATGCACACACACACGCACGCACGCACGCACGCACGCACACACACACACACACACACACCAGACTCAGTACTAGTACTACTACAGAAATAAAGGAGTCACCTTTTTCCTGTTCACCAGAGGCACCAAAT
>CM060340.1:22070142-22090142 GCA_030674155.1 Stramonita haemastoma
ATCCAGTCCCCATGTGTATGCCGTTTTTGTAAATTTGGTCACCTGTTCCCACGGGCATAGTGTGTGTGTGTACATTTTATTTTGAGGATTTCCCCATTGCCAGGGGCCTGTCAGGTATAAATCACATCTCCAACTCCTGGAAATTCTGTGTTGAGTTCCCCCTTTTCTATCCCTCTTTTTTTGTTTTTGCCTTGTTCTTTTCTTATCCAGCCATCTCCTTGTCTATTTTCTGCCTTTTTGGTTTATTCTCCTGCCTTTTTTCCAGAAAGGTTTGGAAGATAATTATCTCCCACACCAAAGTTGGTTGTGCTGGGCCCGACTTGTCAGGTGCTTAACAGCAGCGCAACATTTTCGACCATTAGGCAGACAACAATAGCTGCTGTATGAGTGTTCGAAGAAGATAAAAGAATTTTGAGGATAACACAATATCATGTGCTATCTTAATCCAATCCCTGTGTTAATGTCATTTTGTAAATTTTGCCATTTGTTCCCACCAGCACAAATAGCTTACACTTCCAAAAGGTGGAAGAAGTTTCATTATGTGTGCAAGGCGTTCTGCATGCATTTGCATCAAGGGCCTCAGTTTATAGTGGAGTTGGCACTAATGTTGACTCCAGGGGAAACACCCCCTTATATATATTTTATAGATGCAACAGTGACTGCCACTCCCGCATTGGACTGACCAGCCACAGCCGGCGTTGTCGCTGAACAAATGACCTCTCTTTTGGCGCGAATTCCATAGTCAACACTGACTGACGGAGGCCTACTACTATATATATATATATATATTATATATATATATATATATATATATATATATATATATATATATATATATATTATAGTCTTAGGGATTGACTCTCTCTCTCACACACACATCAATTAAACATACAGGAAGTACTTCACGATGGCAAATTTATTTATTCATCTTTCCACAGATAGCAAAGAATGCAACCCCCTCCCCCCAAAAAAAAGACAGCCTTGGGTTATGGACTGGGAGGTTGTGGGTTTGAATCCCATATAGAACTCCAGCTGGTTCATACCCAGAGTGAGTTTGCCATGGGCTCATTGGGAAGACTGGGACCACACAACCAAACTTCATGCACTTTACGGATGCGATTTTCAGAGCGTTGTTCAAATTACCTAATTTCATTTTAGGTACTGCAGGTGTCTGTATTTCTCGGGGCCCGGTTGACACTGATATGATAAAAAGCATACAGAACACCCCTGTCAGAGGTAGTCTCAAAATACATGCACTTCCATAGCAGCATTATTACATCATCCCCATCACCACTGATCATCATGCAATAAAATAAATTTGTCTCATTCGGTGGCCCCAGTTATTCTAGTCTGCTCTACACTTCTGGGCCTGTGTTGAGTTTGCATCAAAGTCTTTGGGGTTGGAGGTTCATGGGAGAGAGGGTTGTTGAAGGGATGTTGTGGTGGTCGACACTCTGGGTGGGCACTCTCACTGAGTCTGACTCTGTGAATGAGCTATCACTGTTGTCAGTATGGGGCTTAGTATGTAGGTGGTGTCTGCGCATGTTAGCTGAGAACAGGCACCACTGAACACCACCACAGTGACCCAGCAGCAGTGCAGGGCCCCTACGGCTGGTGGCCTGACATTGATGGGCTCCCTCTGGACCCCTGACCCTGATAATCTGCGTATGGCTGAGGCAGAAAGAACGAAATGAGCAGCGTGGGAACAACAGAACAGGAATGCCACAGAAGATGATGCAGCAATCCCCCCCCCAAAACCCCATGCATCTCCAAATCAACCCTAACCTCTCCTCACAGCAGCTACATTCTCACCACTTCAACGGCCCCCAAACTCAATCCATCTCCCCCTTCCCCCTAAAAGAAAAATCTTGATCCTTTTCAGGCTGTTCTCTTCTTTAAGAACACAGAGGGCAGGGCAGGACAGGACAGGACAGGACAGGACAGGACAAAAGTCAGTAAGTAGGACAACCCACACTGGGATAGAAAGAAGCCAAGCATCAGCACTGCAGAACACACACACACACACACACACACACACACACACACACACCACACATACACACACACACACACTCACAAATCAGTACAGTCAGTATCAATCTCCCCCATCCCCTTCTTTCTCCCCTCCTCTGAAATTGTGACAAAAAGAGGGCATACACAGGTCATTATGATGTGGTATATGATGCGAAGAACTGGACAGACAGCATCAATGTGTCGTCAATGCACATGACAGCCACACATACCATAGGTCAGTCAGTCAATCAGGCAGTCAGTCAATCAGGCAGTCAGTCAATCAGCCAGTCAGTTATTCAGTCAGTCAGTCGTCAATCAGCCTGTCAGTCAATCAGCCAGTCAGTCAGTCAATCAGCCTGTCAGTTATTCAGCCAGTCAATCAGCTACTCGGTCAATCAGCCAGTCAGTCAATCAACCAATCAGCCAGTCGGTCAATCAGCCAGTCAGCCAGTTGATCAATCAGCCAGTCAGTTTTCAATCAGCCAGTCAGTTATTCAATCAGCCAGTCAGTCAATCAGCCAGCCAATCAGTCCTGCCACCTATGACTAGCACACCAGAGCACACCTTCACAGTCACATTCACTATAACCCTCATCACACAGAACACTTCATCACACTTCCGCCATACACATGAGAGCCCAGGACATGGACAGACAGACAGACAACAGACAGACAGACAGACAGACAGACAGACAGACAGACAGACAGACAGACAGACAGAAGAGAGAGAGAGAGAGAGAGAGAGAGAGAGAGAGAGAGAGAGAGAGAGAGAGGAAGAGAGAGAGAGAGAAGAGAAGGGGAGAAGAGAGAGAGAGCCCACTAGCTGCCAGAAGTGATGTCTCAGAACTATGCACAGCACTCTACAACTAGAGTCAGACAGGCTGACAACATTATGCCACTGACAGCCTTCCACAGATGTCGGCATAGTTATGCCACTGACAGATGCCAGCAATACATGTCAGCATACTTATGCCACTGACAGATGTCAGCAATACATGTCAGCATAAATTATGCCACTATATCAGCCTTTCATAGGCAATACTTTGAAGTTCAATTGCAGCTCAACATAGGCTTCTCGGAAAGTTGATGACAGATCTATATATGATATATTCAGTTGTCAGCATTAGTTTATTTTAACATAAGCCCCTCTGAGCATCTTTCACAGAGAAAACTGATACTTGTAGAGTTTCCTCTCTTGATACATAGAGAGAGAGAGTGTGTGAGCTGAAGGTAGAGTGTGATATGTCCTGATCTTTTGAGCTGTCAGTCACACATATCTGTGTTGTGGCAGCAATGTGTTACTGTATCCACTGTCCCCACCTGTATCCACTATCCCTACCTGTATCCACAGTGGTCAGAACATTGCGCTCGCAATTTGACGACCCAGGTTATATTCCTGTTTGAGGAGATTTTCCCCCTGGAGTTAACATCAGTGCTGACTCCACTCTCCACTAAAGTCCTTCAGATGAGAATATAAACTAAGGCCCCATGTGTGAATGCACGCAGACCATCTTATGCACACGTTAAATCCTGTTCCGCTTTTCGTAAGAGTAAGTGATTGTGTGCTGGTGGGAACACATGACAAGATTTACAAAACTGCACACACCCG
Source organism: Stramonita haemastoma (assembly GCA_030674155.1). Lineage (NCBI taxonomy): Eukaryota > Metazoa > Mollusca > Gastropoda > Neogastropoda > Muricidae > Stramonita > Stramonita haemastoma. The sequence goes on from CM060340.1 coordinate 22,073,764, forward strand.
GGAACAAATGTAAAAAGCACATGAGTGTTTATTCCATTATCCTTGATACAAATAAATAAATAAATAAATAAATAAATATCCACTATCCCTACCTCTATCCACTATCCATGCCTCTATCCACTCTCCCTACCTGTATCCACTTTTTTTTGGACTGAGTCCGATTATTCTACATTTCAGATTTTTATTGCTTTGGAATAAAGAAAGTGCTGTGTGTTGTGCAGTGGGGCATGATTTTTTTTTTTTTTTAAAAGGGGAAGGCAGGCAGGAAAAGCAAAGTCCCGTTTCAATGGGACAATTATTCATAAGGTCAGTCAAAGTGTTTTTTCTGGAAAAAAAAAAGAGCTCTGCCTTTCCTGGACAGCCGTGACACCAGTCAGAGGCAAAACCATGATGATGGGTGCACAGTGCACACAGCACCATACTTTGGGGTCTGGTCTGGGCTGGGATGTCTGCTCATGCACCAACAAGGATTGCAGTTAATCACAAGATTTTTCCAACTAGATTAAAAAAAAAAACCCACCCCAAAACCAAACCACTTTTTATGTGGAGTTTTCAGGTCTCTTATTCTATGCAGAGACTTTGTGTCGTTTTCTGTTGTTTGGTGTGTATGGGTCCCACATGAAGGCATGATCTGCCAGCCCTCAAAGCCTGGACAGGACAGGCGGTCTGAATGGCTTGTAGAGGATAGGACAGTACACTGTGTCTTGCATGCCTTTACTGCATGTAAAAGAACCCACAGCAACACTAAGAGTTGATCCTGATCAAACTTTTAAGGACGTCTATCTCAAGATAAAAGAAAAAAAAATGCATCTGGACACCAAGGTTCTTCCCAAGAACTGCAAGCTCCAAATGCAGACAGAGCAATGTGACCAGACAATATTAAAAGACACAAGACAATGCAAACAACACCGTATGAATAATACAAATTCAGGCATGTTGACACAAACCCCTGCACTACAGACTTGTAAGTAAGCAAACTGCCCGGTGGACAGCAGTCAGAGGAGCAGACTGTGGGCAACATGGAGCTAAGCACTGGACAGTACTGGTCAGACACCCCACTCCACGAGGACACAGACACTTCAGCATGCTTTGAACATGTCTCTTCCTTCCTTCCTCCCTTCTGTCTCCCTCCTACTGTCTGTACTGACTGCAGTGATGTGACGTAACCGTAGATACCGATTAGATGATGTCAGGTGCTGATTGGACGATGTCAGATGCTGAATGGACGATGATGTCAGATGCTGATTGGACGATGATGTCAGATGCTGATTGGACGATGATGTCAGATGCTGATTGGATGATGATGTCAGATGCTGAATGGACGATGATGTCAGATGCTGATTGGATGATGTCAGGCAGATGCTGACTGGACGATGGTGCTGCTTTCAGTTGGCTGATGGGGCACTGCCGTTGGTCTCTCCCAGAATGAGGGCCAGGGTGTCCCTGCACATGGACAGAGCAACACTGACGGTCAGAAAACCCCCTCTTCTATCACTGTGACCAGAACAACAAACAGCACATGCTGCACTGCAGCACACAGCTCACTCTGTGATCACGGACAATTGACACACACCACACACACAGACACCTCTTTACATCTGTGATCACGGACAATTGACACACACCAAACACACAGACACCTCTTTACATCTGTGATCACTGACAACTGACACACACCACACACACAGACACCTCTTTACATCTGTGATCACTGACAACTGACACACACCAAACACACAGACACCTCTTTACACCTGTGATCACTGACAACTGACACACACCACACACCACACACACCTCTTTACATCTGTGATCACTGACAACTGACACACACCAAACACACAGACACCTCTTTACATCTGTGATCACTGACAACTGACACACACCACACACACAGACACCTCTTTACATCTGTGATCACTGACAACTGACACACACCACACACACACAGACACCTCTTTACATCTGTGATCACTGACAACTGACACACACCACACACACAGACACCTCTTTACATCTGTGATCACTGACAACTGACACACACCAAACACACAGACACCTCTTTACATCTGTGATCACTGACAACTGACACACACCACACACACCTCTTTACATCTGTGATCACTGACAACTGACACACACCACACACACACAGACACCTCTTTACACCTGTGATCACTGACAACTGACACACACCACACACACAGACACCTCTTTACATCTGTGATCACTGACAACTGACACACACCAAACACACAGACACCTCTTTACACCTGTGATCACTGACAACTGACACACACCACACACACAGACACCTCTTTACACCTGTGATCACTGACAACTGACACACACCACACACACAGACACCTCTTTACATCTGTGATCACTGACAACTGACACACACCACACACACACAGACACCTCTTTACATCTGTGATCACTGACAACTGACACACACCAAACACACACAGACACCTCTTTACATCTGTGATCACGGACAACTGACACACACCAAACACACAGACACCTCTTTACATCTGTGATCACTGACAACTGACACACCAAACACACACAGACACCTCTTTACATCTGTGATCACTGACAACTGACACACACCAAACACACACAGACACCTCTTTACATCTGTGATCACTGACAACTGACACACCACACACACACAGACACCTCTTTACATCTGTGATCACTGACAACTGACACACCACACACACACAGCCAAAGCCCCTTTACGTTTACAATGTGCTAGGAATGTTCATGAAGGTACCAGATAGCCTGGTGATAACAGCAATGGGCATTGTACTCATGATCTGCTGACCTGAGATCAAATCCCATTCAACCAAATGTCCTTTGGATGAGACTATAAGCTGAGGTCCTGTGTTCAAACGCATGCAGAACATCTTGCACACACCTGCTCTATTTTTGGGAAGAGTAAATTGTACCTCTGTGTCTATCATGATAAATGTACACCTGTGTCTATCACAATAAATGTGCACCTGTGTCTATCCCAATAAATAGATCTACACCCATGTGTATCCCAATAAATGTGCCCCAGTGTCTATCCCAATAAATGTGCACCAGTGTCTATCACAATAGATAGATCTACACCCATGTGTATCCCAATAAATGTGCCCCAGTGTCTATCCCAATAAATGTGCACCAGTGTCTATCCCAATAAATAGATCTACACCCATGTGTATCCCAATAAATGTGCCCCAGTGTCTATCCCAATAAATGTGCACCAGTGTCTATCACAATAAATATGCACCAGTGTCTATCACAATAAATAGATGTACACTCGTGTGTATCCCAATAAATGTGCACAAGTGTCTATCCCAAAAAATGTGCACCAGTGTTTATCCCAACAAATGTGCACCAGTGTCTATCACATTAAATGTACACCTGCATCTATCACAATAAATGTGCACCAGTGTCTATCCCAATAAATATACACCTGTGTCTATCCTCATAAATGTGCACCTGTGTCTATCCCTATAAATAAATGTGCACCGGTGTCTATCCTAATAAATGAATGTGTACCAGTGTCTATCCCAATAAATGTGCAACTGTGTCTATCTCAATAAATAAATGTGCACCAGTGTCTATTCCAATAAATGTGCAACTGTGTCTATCCCAATAAATGAATGTGTACCAGTGTCTATCCCAATAAATGTGCAACTGTGTCTATCTCAATAAATAAATGTGCACCAGTGTCTATCCCAATAAATGTGCACCGGTGTCTATCCCAATAAATGAATGTGTACCAGTGTCTATCCCAATAAATGTGCAACTGTGTCTATCTCATAAAATAAATGTGCACCAGTGTCTACCCCAATAAATGTGCACCGGTGTCTATCCCAATAAATATGCACCAGTGTATATCACAATAAATATGCACCAGTGTATATCACAATAAATAAAGCGTGTGTGTGCTTTCGAATTTGCTAGAATTATTTATTGTCATTGATTGTTTGTTGTGAGGGTCGAGTGCAAGCGCTTTGATTTGTTTTTACAAGATATAGCGCTATATAAATTCCATGTATTATTATTATTTATTATTAATAAATGTGCACCAGTGTATATCACAACAAACAAATGTGCACCAGTGTCGATCCCAACAAATGTAAACCTGTGTCTATCACAATAAATGTACACCTGTGTGTATCACAATAAATGTACACCAGTGTTTATCACAATAAATGTACACCTGTGTCTATGCCAATGTCTATCCCTTCGTGTTGTCAATAAATGTGCACCTGTGTCTCATTCCAATAAATGTACACCAGTGTCTATCCCAAAAACGTGCACCAGCATCTATCCCAACAAACGCGCACCAGCATCTATCCCAACAAACACACACCAGCATCTATCCCAACAAACATACACCAGCATCTATCCCAACAAACATACACCAGCATCTTTCCCAACAAACGACGGTGCCCCACACCTGCTCACACCTGTGTGTGTGTGCCTCTCTCTCTCACCTGGCATCTTTAATCTGCTGTCGGATGCGGTCCCTCATGCCGGTGCTGGAGGCCTTCTTCTCCCTGTCCTGCAGGTCGCTGATGGTGGCCTGGTAGCCGGGCACGTTGTGCACCACCTGCACATGTTTGTCCCCCGCCGTCACCAGGTAATGGTTCGTGTTGTCGAAGGCCAGGCCCGTGATGGCCTCTGTGAAACACACAGGCACGTGCGACAATGTATTTCTGATCTTTTTTTTTCTCTCCCTTCTTCTCTCCTTCCTGTGATAGGGACATGGAATAAAATGTATTTCTGGTCTTTCTTTCTCCTCCCCCCTCCTTCCTGCAATTGGCACATGGAAAAATGTATTTCTCATCTCCCCCCCCTCCTGCAATAGGCACATGGAACAATGTATTTTTCGTCTCCCCCCCCCCTTCCTCCAAAAGGCACTTGGAACAACATATTTCCGATCTCCCACCCTCCCCCCTTTCTACAACAGGCATAAGGAACAAAGTATTTCTGATTTGTTCCCCCCCCCTTCCTGCAATAGGCACATACAACAGAATATTTCTGATCTTTACCCCCCTATCTGCAACAGACACAAGGAACAAAGTAGTTCTGATCTGTTCCCCCCCCCCTCCCCCCTCTTTCTGTAAAAGGCACATGCAACAAAATGTTTCTGATCTTTTTCCCCCTGTCTGCAACAGACACATGGAACAGAGTATTCATCTTTTCTTTTTCTTTCCTTCAACAGGCACATGGAACAGAATATTTTTGATCTTTCTTGTGTTCTTTTTGCAACAGGCACAGGACATATAGTTGTACTTGCATTTTTTTCTTTCAGAAACAGGTACAGGCATTAAGAATTTAGTTTTTCTTTCTACAACAGGTACAGGGCATAATGTCTTTAGTTTTTCTTAGTCACAGAGCATAACGTTTTTAGTGTTTCTTTCTTACAGGGCATGAAGTTTTTAGTGTTTCTTTCTCACAGGGCATAACAACTTTAGTGTTTCTTTCTCACAGGGCATAAAGTCTTTAGTGTTTCTCACAGGGCATGAAGTTTTTAGTGTTTCTTTCTCACAGGGCATAACAACTTTAGTGTTTCTTTCTTACAGGGCATGAAGTTTTTAGTGTTTCTTTCTCACAGGGCATAACAACTTTAGTGTTTCTTTCTCACAGGGCATAAAGTCTTTAGTGTTTCTTTCTCACAGGGCATAAAGTCTTTAGTTTTTCTTTCTCACAGGGCATAACAACTTTAGTGTTTCTTTCTCACAGGGCATAAAGTCTTTAGTGTTTCTTTCTCACAGGGCATAAAGTCTTTAGTTTTTCTTTGTCACAGGGCATAACAACTTTAGTGTTTCTTTCTCACAGGGCATAAAGTCTCTAGTTTTTCTTTGTCACAGGGCATAACAACTTTAGTGTTTCTTTCTCACAGGGCATAACAACTTTAGTGTTTCTTTCTCACAGGGCATAAAGTCTCTAGTTTTTCTTTGTCACAGGGCATAACAACTTTAGTGTTTCTTTCTCACAGGGCATAAAGTTTCTAGTTTTTCTTTGTCACAGGGCATAACAACTTTAGTGTTTCTTTCTCACAGGGCATAAAGTCTCTAGTTTTTCTTTGTCATAGGGCATAACAACTTTAGTGTTTCTTTCTCACAGGGCATAACGTCTTTAGTTTTTCTTTCTACAACAGGCACAGGGCAAATATAGGACACAAATGACTTTTTTGTTGACATGAAATTTTGCCGCTGTCATGACAGCTTGCAGCTGACATGACATCTAGCTATGGACACCACACCAGGTTGCCATACCAGCGTGCAGGTCGTGGAGGGTCTGGAGTTCCTTGCCAGCCACAGTGTCCCAGAAGACCACACTGGAACGGCCAGAAATGGCCACTGTGCGGCCATCTGGAGACAGGGCGATGAGGTTTGGGCCCTCCAGGCTGACGGAGCCTGAAAACAGCAGCTTGGCATCCTGGCCCTGACTGTAGCGCACTGAAAAACACAAAGAGTATACTGACTATCGCTAGAATGTCCTGGCCCTGACTGTAGCGCACTGAAAAACACAAAGAGTATACTGACTATCGCTAGAATGTCCTGGCCCTGACTGTAGCGCACTGAAAAACACAAAGAGTATACTGACTATCGCTAGAATGTCCTGGCCCTGACTGTAGCGCACTGAAAAACACAAACAGTATACTGACTATCGCTACAATGTCCTGGCCCTGACTGTAGCGCACTGAAAAACACAAAGAGTATACTGACTATCGCTACAATGTCCTGGCCCTGACCTGTAGCGCACTGAAAAACACAAAGAGTATACTGACTATCGCTACAATGTCCTGGCCCTGACTGTAGCGCACTGAAAAACACAAAGAGTATACTGACTATTGCTACATTCTCCTGACCCTGACTGTAACACACTGACTATTGCTACATTCCTGACCGACTGTACGCACTGAAAACAGAGCACACTGAAAAACACAGAGCACATGAATGACAACCCTAGGCCTGTTAAAACTGCACACTGATATTGCTACAACCCTGCCCTGACGTACACGACATGCTACACTATGACCGACTGTAACACACTGACTATTGCTACAACCTGATGACCTGACTGTAACACACTGACTATTGCTACAACCTGAGCCTGACTGTACCACTGACTTGTACAACACTGATGACCTGACTGTACACACGACTATTGCTACAACCTGATGACCCTGACTGTAACACACTGACTATTGCTACAACCTGAAGACCTGACTGAACACACTACTATGCACAATTTGATTTTCTTTACCATGAGATACTGTATAGTTGATATGACTGCACACCATAGTTATACCTTGCAATGCACTATCTGCTACAATGATCATGTGACATGACTACATTGTCTCATCTCTACCCTGTGATCTCAACACTGTAAATCAACACACATGACTGCACAACTACATTGTCATTTTCTATACAGTTGTCATTATATCTTACATATGACACATATATATCTCTACAATGTCAATGTCTATCATACAAGTGACATATCTGTACATGTTCATATCTCTACACGTATATCTCACACTGTATATCTCTACAATGTCATATCTACATGTACTTACATCATATCTCTAACATTTGTCATATTTATCATTCAATGTATCTGTACATGTCATATCTGTACAATGTCATATCTCTAAAATCATATCTCTGCATTGTGATATCTATACAATTCATATCTCTACAATGTCATATCTGTACAATATATCCTTGTATACACTATCAATTCTCATACATTGTCAAATCTCTATAACACCATATCTTAGAATATTATATCTCTGCATTGTGATTTCTATACAATTCATATCTGTACAATGTCATATTACAATACAATCTCTACAATATCACAATTTCATACTGATAGTTCAACAACTTCATGTTAACACAATTTCATCATACTGATGGTTTAAAATTTCATGTTGACACAATTTCACACTGATGATTTTACAATTTCATGTTGACACAATTTCACACTGATGATTTTACAATTTCATGTTGACACAATTTCACACTGATGATTTTACAATTTCATGTTGACACAATTTCACACTGATGATTTTACAATTTCATGTTGACAAATTTCACACTGATAGTTAAACAATTCAGACTGACAGCCCAGGAATATCATACTCTTAAAACATAATCATTTCTATCATATCACACTCACCATCTGAGTCCCATAATTTCCAAGTTCCATCTTTTGACACTGTGGCAACTCTGTATAAAGACAAGACATACATTTTTGAACAGTCAGGTATTCAACACCACTAACAACAGCAACAGCAACAATATAAACTACAAAAGCAACAGCTAAGAGAATCACAAACATCAGCCACCATCATTACCACCACTACACCCAACAACAACCCAAACTAGTGAAGAGTATGTCACTCTGCCTAGCTTGTTATGAGCTGTACTGTTTCAAATTACTGTGTGACACTGCACTGTATTGTGCTATGCTTTATTTATTTATTTTTTTATTATTTATTTTTTATATTGAGGATAATGAAATAAGCACTCATGTGCTTTTTTACATCCAATTCCCGTGTGAGCTGTTCTTTTTTCAGTATGGCCCAAGGCAGGGTTATAAGGCATTGGCTTTTTGTTTTTATTTTGTTGTAATTACTATTTAAAATTTTATTTATTTATTCATTTATTCATTCATTAAAATATATTTTTATAGGGCACTGTTTGTTACATGAACATGAACGTGTCAAGCAGGCCTACAGGGGTGTGCTGGGCTGCTGATGGAGTTCCTTCCTCACTTACCGACTGGAATCGCCATTAAAAGAAAACGAGTAGATCCCCGAGTTGTGACCTTTCAACTCCATGGCACGGATGACCTTGATGTCCCCTGCCACCCCGGACACCTCCCAGATTTTGACGTCTGGTGTGAAGCCTGTGACAGACAGTTACCTATGAAACATCATGCCTGAAACATCACAGCCGAAATGTCATGTATGAAAAATCACGTCTGAAATGTCATGCCTAAAACATTATGTCTGGAATATCACATCCGAAACATCCCATCTGAAATGTCATGTCTGAAATGTCACTCCCAAAATGTCATGCCTGAAAAATCAAGTCTGAAATGTCATGTTCAAAACATCATGCCTGAAACACCATGCCTGAAATGTCATGCACACAGCCTCCCAAGCTTCTTGAATGAGCAGTCCTAGCAAACATGTTTGAGAACAATGGCACTTGAGGATTCTGGGCAACCTGCAAAGATACAATCTTCGTCTGGCATTCGAACATCATCTACAGATTCTTCCCTCTTTTGATTTTCAGTGTTTTCTTTCAGCCATAGAATTTACGTCAAACGAAAGTTTTCACTAAGACACTGACAGAGTTATCCATTTTGGGAGCTAAAACACTTATCTCCTTGGCAGTTAGCGAAGATATTTTGATCGGTGCTCAGCCCTCTTCTTCAGTAGATACCTTATTGCAATCCCCCCCCCCCTCCCACTTTCTCCCAGCAAAGTTTGACTTAGATAAACTGGAGTTACTGTGTGGCAAATAAAGATGGTATTGATTTAAATCAAGTGTGCAGAACTAAAACACTTCGAAATGATCACACTTCACAAGAAATCTTTTTCGAAGCTTTAATTCCAGTGGTACAGAGCGGCGCCTTTTTTTTTTTAATAATAAATTTTTAGTTCAATTGACAAAAGTCTTCTGGACAAGTAAACTTGTCTGACATGGTGTATTATCAATATAACAGTTGCCTCTTGCTGATAATGGCCAAAGTGGACCTCGGGGAGTCCTGGGGAAGCTATTGACTTTGATCTCCAAATGAAGGGATTTCTGACTGGTTTAAGATTTCTCAATCTTCTTTGCATTCGGAAAATGTGTGTGTGTTCTTAAAGTGATGTTGGAATAAAGGTCAAAGTTCTCAACTCTGCATTTTCTCCTCATCATTCTGACTGCTGTTTGAATGAAGTTTTGTTTTGATGGCGAACAGCAGAAAATTGTTTAAAATGGCGGAATTCTGGAAAATGTTAACAAACAAAAAAAAAAAAAAAAGAGGTGAAAATTGAAGTACAAACGGTGGAATTCTGCCAAAAAGCAGAGAAATCTCATGCCTGGAGAGAGAGAGAGAGAGAGAGAGAGAGAGAGAGAGAGAGAGAGAGAGAGAGAGAGAGAGAGAGAGGGACAGAGACAGAGACAGAGAGACAGAGACAGAGAGACAAACAGACAGACATACAGAATGAATGACAGAAAAGATCCACAGAAGAAGACAGACCTGAGCAGGCGACAAAGCGGCCACAGGGGGAGACAGAGCTGTAGTTGTTGGCCATCTGGTGAGTGTTGATCAACTCCAGCTGTTCTCCTGTAACACACACACACAGAGCAAATCAATGCTTATTCAATGTACCATCTGGAAATAAACATTTGACTTGACACACACACGTGTGTGCCTTACAGCAAAGCAGAAGCCAAGGTACATTATTACATGGAAAACAAGCCTAGAGTACCTAGAGAAATTGCCATCAGCAAACAAATGCAAAAGAAACTTGTTTCCACATTTTGTTCAGAGTAGAATGCAAATTATACAATCACCAACTTTTTACAAAAATATTGCCGTTGCTGTCAACATTCTTCATGATGTTCTCTCTAGCCTTTACTGTGCTTTCTTATCATTTTCTGTATGCTCCTTTTGTATGGCTGTACTTCAATTCAATTCAATTTTATGTCTGTTCACTTTTAGCGATATCAGAGTATGGCTGTACGCCGTAGTCAGTATTGTTTGTTCTAAAAGTGTACAGAAGGATGTCAGTCACAGATGTATGACCGCAGTACACAGCCATTCAAAACAGCTGTATTGTAGTGTATTGCATTGTATTCCATTATATTGCATTGTATTGTACTGTACTGCATGCTACAGCTGCTCTCTCTCCCTCGGTGGTTTGATTCCTGTTTTGGCTTGAAACTTTTCCCCATCCATTAGACCATGAGTAGTGGTCTGAGTGCTAGTCTTTTGGATGAGACAATAAACTGAGGTCCCATGTGTTACACATAATTATTTAGCGCACGTAAAGAACCCACAGCAACAAGAGCTGTCCCTGGCAAAATTCTGTAGGAAAAAAGCTACTCTGATATGGAAAGGAAACAAATACAGTTACAGAAAGGGAAAGGAAAAAATAATGTGTGGCGCTGCTCTTGTGGTGACACACTCTCCTCCAGGAGAGCAGCCCCAATTTCACGCAGAGAAATCTGCTGTGACTTGGAGTGGTATAAAAATAAACAACAAAAAAACAAATAAACAAACAAATAAACAAGAACAGGAAGAAAGCAACCCCAAGTGATCAGCCTGAGGCCCAGTGCAGCAGAAATACAGACAACCAACAACCAAAATGACAGGACAGGGAGACAGAAAGCAGCAACCCCTGTCACCTTTGAGGTCGTAGATGATGATCTGTGTGCCAACCATGCCTGCCATGATAAAGGTGCCCTTGCTGGACACACCAATGTTCCGGATTTCTGCCGGGGCCGCCTGCAATAATGATGATAACAACCATTATTGCACAGCACGACACACCATGACACAGACTAGGTCATAGTAATGATTGCACAGCACGACACACTATGGCACAGACTCAGTCATAAAAATGATTGCATAGCAGAATACTACATGATACAGATTCTTATGATGATAGTGATTACTGTGTAGCAGAATACCCCGTGATATAGACTCAATGATGATATTGATTACTGGATAGCACAATATCCCACGATACAGACTCTATGATGATAATGATTATTGCATAGCACAATACCCCATGATATAGACTCAATAATGATAATTAATACATTGCATAATACCCCATGATACAGACTCAATGATAATTATTATATACACTATTCACCATGATATAGACTCAGCGATGATAATTATTTCATGGCACAACATCCCATGATAAGGATTCAATGATGATAATTATTACATTGAACAATACCCCATGATCATAGACTCGGTTATGGAAATTATTGCATACCACAATACCCCATGATAATAGACTCAGTGATGGTAGTTGTATTGCATTGCACAATACCCCCTAATAACAGAGTCAATGATGATAGTTACTGCATAGCATAATACCCGATGATATAGACTTGGAATGCATCAACCATGCAGTCACTCACACACTCAAATCATGATGCAGTTGCTGCTTTAAAGTTGGCAAATTAGAATGATGTACAATTGAATACACACAGACACAGACACACACACATACACACACACACAACACCACACACACACACACACACACACACACACAACACTCACACACACACACAGCTACAGAAAAGAAGGCAGGTGGTGACCTTAGGGAAATCGACAGTGCCCAGCACCCCCACATTGCCACTGCCATCCTCCTTCTTCCCAATCCTGAAGACTCGAACTGTGTTGCTGTTGGCCAGGCTGCCCACCACTGCCCTGTGCACATCAAACACACACAGTGCATCACATCCCACATCACAGCATAAACATCACATCATATACTCTCACAGACAGAGACAGAGAAAGAAACAGAGACTCACAGATACCTGTAGACACACACAAACATGCACAGTACATCACATCACATTTAACAACATATACATCACATAACATTCAAAGACTGAGACAGGGACAGAGACAGAGACAGAGACAGAGACACACACCACACACACACACACACACACACACACCACATACACACACACACACAACCACACACACACACAACACACAACACACACTCACAGAAATATTTTCTTGGATTTCTTTCTTCTGACCTTAACTGATAGCAGTTTGAAGCACAAATCAGACTTACCCCTCCACAAAGAATCAGTTGTTATGTTTATTTCATCTCATGTTTGCGTGTGTAGTCTAAATTTGCTTCCAGGGATGAGCATTATTCTGCCCCAAGAAGCTGATCAGACCAGGTGACCCTTCAGTGTCAGACAACTGCGCATTTGAGCTAAGGTTTGACAGGCCCTTTTAGTTTTGAACAGGGAGAAAAAAACCCAGTCTATAAAAAAAAAAAGCAACAAAAAAAAGCTGTGTTATCAATGTCTTACTTCTGTTTGCATTCAGTACGACACAAGACAGACTGCAGTGTAAGGGCTTTCAATTTGTTCACAATCAATAGTAAGTGATACATAATATCATTATCATCATTATCAACCCATCAATAATCCATGGGCTCTGCCACAACAATGACCCCGACAACCATCCCTATCACCACATCATCATTGCTATTGTTATCCTCCCCTTATCATCCTCCTCAAAATCATCCTTTATCATTACTTCTTCATTCATTCTTCATTCATTCATGTAATTTTCTTAAATGTCATTTTTTTTCTTCTTGTTATCATCCTTTGAACTCCTGATCCTGCTCACCTGGAGTCAGGGCTGAACTTGACATTGGTGACAGAGTCCAGTTCCACGTTCATACGTATAAACCTGTCACAACATCACACATCGTTACGATCAGAGTCAGGGCTTGGTTATCAACATGTCAAAGTTTGTGCAGAGACAAACCAGTTTCAACACAAAAGCATTAGTTGCCCTTAACAAAAATAAACCTAAAACCCAAAACCACATTGTTCACAATAAACATGGAAAAGAAAAGATTCAAATAAATGACAAGTTTTGTTGGTCTAATAAAAAATTTGCCCTTCCCATTCCATTTTGAAGAAAGAAGGTACTGACAGCTGACTCTGGAGAAAATGGACACACTCTCACTTCTCTGCCTTTCTTATTTTTATTGGGTGGGATGTGTAGTGCCTGGTCTCCTCCTATGCTTGTAACTCTGCAAGAAGTTTGCCTGCTGGCCTCAGCCCACACATTCTGAATTCAGAGCAGCTTGGTTTTTTTTTTTTTTTTTGGCAGGACGCATGATGAGTATGTTCATGTTTCTGTAACCAACTTAACACTGACATGAATCATGGGATCTTTAGTGTGCATTACATCTTAAGCACTGGCAGGTATGCACTTTAAGTAGACCTGGGAGATCATAAACAGGCAGACAAATCTGAACTTAAGAGAAAACAAGCACACAAAATGAATGGAAGAAAAAGGGAACACACAAAATGGACCTAGAACTGAAAAGTGAAAAAAAAACTATTCATGACAAAAAGAAAATATCTATTCCAATGCTGAATGCTGACTGTCAATTACACTGAAAAGCTCTCTCTCACTCTCACTAGTGGAACAAGATCACCACACTATATGTGGTGACCTTATTTTCTGATTGCAGGTCAGCATATGATGTATAGCACGCAAGCCAAAGAAAGAACAAAGAAATAGCACGACTTACTTGTGTTCTTTTGGGAAAATTCTTTGGTACTCCACAGCATCATGACACGATCTGCACACATCAACCTATAATGCTCCATGTTCAAACAGTAACACATACATATGACCCTACACTATTCTTATATTCAGATCGTATTAGTTTATTTGTACTATATTAGACTATTATATTACATGTACACACAAAACCCTACAGTTTTCCATATTCCAGCAGTAGAACACTAACACACATGACCCACAGTATTTCATGTTCAAACAGTGACATACAGTGATACACATATTCAGACAGTTTTATTATTAGACTATTGCTATACATAAGGCACCCATAGTTTTCAACATTGAAGCAGTATAATATGCAAACATCAGACACATGTGACCCACATATTCCATGTTCAAACAGTACTATTATAATGTCTACATTATATATTGTGAACACTGATTTACACCAGTTAAACCCAAACTATTCCACATGGAATTAAACATATCACTGTTAACCTTCCCCACATAGTGCTGACAGACAGCTCTACTAGACACTGACACACTCCACTTTACCGTCTGATGCTGACACCAGGTATTTTCCATTGGGGCTGAAGTCAAGAGACACCACCCTGTTGCTGTGACCTTTCAGCGTGCAGGCCAGCCACTGGTGCGTGAAGGGGACAAAGACCTGTCTTCTTGCTCTTCTGGACCAGCTTGGATTTCTTGCTGCCCTTCTCGGCTGGCTTCTCCCCTTTGCTGCTGTCCACCTCCTGCTTCTCTTCTGCACAGATGATTCAGATTGTCATCATATTAAACATAACAAATCAACACATTTAAAACAATATATATATATACATATATATAATATATATAATATAAATATATATAGATACACAAATCAATGTTTTTTTGTTTTTTTTCAAACTCTGCTGGCCTGATTTTTTTCCTTCTTCACAGAATGGACTGGCCTTGAGTACAATATATTAGACTACGAAAAGCTGAGAACCACATGGAGTGGAGGAACCTGGTTGCAAAATCATCAATGATATCCAAAAGGGTTAGGTGTAGGCTAGTTGAAACTGAAAAAAGAACTTCAACAGGGTTCGCGCTAGGATTTTTTAAAACCGTACTGTAAGTTGCCATCTCAGAGATATCTTGGCTAACTCTCCCAAAATCGGTCCCCAGAAAATAAAATCCGTACGTACTGTGAACAAAACAAAACTATTCAGTGAGGGGGTGGGGGAGGGGGGATTGTTTGGCAGCTAAACTAAATCTAAATTGAAGGCAAATCTCTCAGAGACTTTGAATGCCGTGGTGCTGCCACTCGCTTCTTGGGCATGAAGCCACGCAGGAAATACGATTTTTTTTCTAGCGCCTGTGTCACTGTCTGTGTCAGTCTGTTGTTTTGCATGACATCATTCGTGTGACTCATATTCTTCTTTCTTGTTTCTATGCTTAGTGCTCATCTAGATCTTTCTTCAATTTAGATTTAGTTTTGACTCCTCTCTCAAAGCAACACGCAAATTCATAGTCATAGACCCTCTGCTTTTCGTAAGAGCAGGCCATCGTGTGCCAGTGGGAACAGATGACATTTACAAAACTGCATACACACGGGCACTGGATGTAAAAAAGCACAGGAGTGCTTATTCCATTATCCTCGATATAAAAGAATAAATCAATCTTGGCCCCATTTACTCATTGTGAATGGAAGTCACTGTCATGCCGAGAAGAGCGCGAAGCTCTATTCTTTCACAGTAAAGTTTGCTGTTCTGCATGCTAATGAGGTTGGCGCCAAAGATAAGAGTTCATTGGAAGGGGTGGGAAGGGGTAGGTGGGAAAGTACAGGCGCATGACAGACTGTCAGAAAATGTCACTTCAGACTTTTTTTTTGAGATGGAAATCTAATCGGTCACAGGCAAACAGAATCGTTACGCGGTAACGGCTGCTTTGAAAATTTTCGGTATTCCCTGTTTACAATCGGTAAAATACCGACAATTACCGGTTACCGCGAACCCTGCTTCAAGAAGGCCTGATCTTCTATTGAAGCTCTAATGTTCTAT
>CM060340.1:22102642-22125142 GCA_030674155.1 Stramonita haemastoma
CTCACTTATGTAAAAAAAAAAAATTAAAAAAAAAAAAATTATCGTCAATTATCTATAAGCTCATAATGTAGCCAATCCTTACAAGGAAAAGAAAACCCCAAAAGGCAAACAACAAGCAAAAGAGCAAGATTGTATATAAAATTATTTTTAAAAATCAAATAAAAGCGAAACAACATTTAAAATTATAAATACAAACCAGTTTTAAATCAAACTCTAAACATTAAAAAATAATATGTATACTAATGAAGATGAAAAAATAGCAAATAATCAGGACCAGAGAGAGAGAGAGAGAGACGCAGACGCAGACGCAGACGCAGACGCAGATAGTTTATTCATATAGGCCTTAGCCCCTTATGAAGGGGAATGTGAACAATACAAGACATGGTATGATAAATATAGTGAAAAATCATTTGATCATTAAGCACACTGACTTATGAAGTGACTATTTCTCTAAGTTTGAAAGCCTTGTACAAGAATAGAGAAAAGTTATGTATAACTTCAAGATGTGTACAAGACATTAACAAATTCAATTTAAACAAACAAGGTTCCCTATAATACTTTGGTTGAATAAATTTTACTCTAAGGTTATGTAATTGTTGGCAGCAAAGAACAAAGTGGACTTCATCTTCCTTTGACACATTGCATAATGGACATGACAAATCCAGATCATTATGGGTTCTATATCTTTAACGATGTACATTCAAATCAGATATACCAAGTCTAAATTTTGCTGTGATGTGTTTCAATTGTCGATTCATATCAAGTTCTAAATAGCATTTTAAATCATGACCATTACAATATGTTCTATAAAAGTCAAACCTTTGGCTATTGTTAATATGATAGTTCCAGTTCTGCCACCTGCAGTCAATCAGTCGTTGACGAAAGACTTTAATGAACACATGAACATCACCCACACCTTGATTCAACCACACATCTCCGAACCCATTTTCATTTAAACAGATACGCACACTTGATACCCAATTTTTCTTACCTATTACATCTAAATTATACAACATTTTGTATGCCTTATATGGTAATCTCAGATCTTCCATTTGTAGCAACTTAATCCAATAACGAATGCAATTAACTGCAGAATTAATGTACAAAGGATATCTATCAGTTTCACCATAAACGATGTCATTAGGTGTACGTCTATCAACTCCTAAGTACTTCTTTATTGCAAACAAATGAACAGATTCACAATGAACTGCTGCTTTGTCCAAACCCCATAATTCTGAACCATACTGAAGAACAGGTTGAACCTGTGAGTCGAATAGTTTCATTAATAGCCCAAAAGAATTATTATTAAGTGTGTACAATCTTTGCATAATATATACCAATGCATTCTTTGCCCTACTAGAAAGGTCCTTACAAGCAGCAGTAAAACTCAGACGTGTAGAAAACAATATCCCTAAGTACTTATAAACATTAACTACAGGTAGCAGATTACCATTGTATGTCCATCTTTCTCGCATACCCAAATAACCTCCCTTACGAAACACAATGATGTTACTTTTCTTCATATTTACTTTTAATTGAAGTGAAAAAGCAGCATGATACAAATTATTTAACTGATTTTGAAACCCACAATAGTCTCTGATAACAGCACTACGTCATCAGCTAATAGCAGAATGAACAACTCAAACGCATCATGTGACAAAACTGCACCATGTTTTCCATTATTAATTACTTGTAATGCTAATTCATTTATGAAAAGTGAAAATAAAACAGGGCTGCACACATCTCCTTGCTTGACTCCGGCTGTGCATCTAATGAAATCTGTCAATTTAGAACCACATCTTACTTTACATTTTATATCTTCATACATTCTTTTTATACATGTGTGGAGTTTACCTCTAATACCATTTTTTACCAAAATGGGCCAAAGTAAATTTCTGTTAATGGAGTCAAAGGCTTTTTCGAAATCGATAAAAGCTACATATAACTTAGGGTTGCATGAAAACTGTTTCTGTATCAATGCTAATAACGTAAACATATGATCTAAAGTAGAATACCCCCTTTTAAATCCTGCCTGACATTCTCCAGTAATGTTATTTTCATCTATCCATTCCTGTAGTCTTCTGTTAATAATGGAACTAAAAATTTTGCTACTTATATCACTAAGTGAAATACCCCTATAATTATTAGGATCATTAACGTTTCCTTTCTTATATAATGGTAAAACAATAGACTCTGTCCAATTTTCAGGGAACTGACCAGTCTCAAACAGTGTATTAAACAATTTTACAAAGAAATCCACTATATATTCATTTGAATATTTGAATAATTCACCAATAATTGCATCTGGTCCTGCTGCTTTCCGACTTTTCAGCTTTCTTATGGCAAGTAATACTTCTTCTCTTGAGATGGGACGGTTCATGTAATCATCACCACCATCATCAATTATATCTTCATTTAGAGTATCATTACTAACGTCTGTTTCTAATAAAGATTTGAAATGTTGAAACCACTTCTCAACACTAATATTAGCTCTTTTCTGTTTTCTTTGGAATGAAACTTTTCGAACACTATCCCAAAAATCTTTTTGACTCTTAACTGACGTGAGAAGTTTATCCAACATTGCAGTATTAAACTCTTTCTTTTTTCTTTTTAATAAATTTTTATACTCACGTCTTGCAACAGTGTATTTCTGCCTATCTTCATCTGTCAATGACTTTCGACTCATTCTCAATAATTTTCTCACATTCTTTTTACTAATCTCACACTCTCTATCATACCAATCATTTCGAATCTTACTTTTATCACTATATATGCTCTTCTTCATACACATAGCACTATCCCTTATGCATTCATTAAATAACTGTAATGCATCATTAATATCAACATCAATTAAATTCATAGCACCTTCCAGTTTACCTTGAATATTTTCCTGACACAGCATATTGTTGTATGTAGCAGCATAGTCATCACACCAGATAAATTTTTCAATCACCATACATGTATCATCTATGTTTTCATCAACACTAACTTTATTTTCATATGGAAATACTATTTTGGCGATCACAGGCATATGATCAGAATCTATTCTTTCATCAATCAACAATTCACAGGATTCAAAAACAAGACACAATAAATCATTTGAAAGAATAAAATAATCGTTGACACTACACCCTGAATCTGAAATATATGTATAGCGACCCTGAAGGTCACCCTGACATAACCCATTCAAAATACATAAGTCTAAAGCGGTGCACATGTTCAACAAAAGCTTACCATAATTATTTAAAGATGTGTCATGAGAGCATCGCTTGTATATTAACGACTGGCTTTGGCATTGCAAATCAGCGTTACCACTGACTGACGATTCCTGATACGAAATATTGGATGTTCTACTATTAAGATCCCCACACAACATAATGTAAACATCATTTGTTATTGTACAATCAATCAAACATTCTTCCAACATACTAATTCCGTTATCTGTGTCAAAATGAGCATAAAAAGGTGAACACTCTGGTGGGACATAGGAACACACATACAAAACATCTTTGTCTAAACCAAACAAACTTTTGTCAATAAGAAACACACAAGCATTTACATGTTCATTAATTTCCATACTTTTCAAAAAGGGAGTGAATTCATTTTTAATCAAACAAATGATACCCCCCGATCGTCTCCCCTTGACAGACAGTTTTACAGCATGTTTGCAGAATATCTTAAAACCGGGAAAAAAGTTTTGCTCACATTCATCCATAAATGTTTCAATCAAACAAACAAAGTCAAAACGAGAAATGTACGAAATAAAATCTTGATCTGCAAGTTTGGGCATTAAACCATTTACATTCCAGGCCAGGAATGAAAAAGGTTGTTTTGCTTCTGACCCAGTGTTATCTGGCACGTGCAAACTGTCGGATGAGCGCTCAGTATCCCTATCATGATCTAAATGCGTGTGTTCCCTTACTGACCTAGCTATAGGACAAGAAGGCGGTGCCACCTTAATTTGACTCCCAGTAAAATCATTCACATGGGAACAAATAATTTCAAAAGTGGACCGGCCTCCCTCCTATTTGTCCTGTGCAGGCGACTGAAAGTCTTTCAGAAAAACTTTCTTCCCATCAATGAGAAGATGGTCAAAGACCATTGTGGCTCTTTGCCCATTCTGTCTGGCACTCTTCAGGTGAGGGGACAGCCTGCGCCTTATTTCCCTGACCCGAGTAGAGAAATCCTCCCCCACGAAAACATTGCTGCCTTGCAATTTCTTTTTGCCTTTAGGATTGCTACTTTGTCTTTGTAAAAGCAGCAGCGAGCAATGATCGGGGAGTCAGGCTTGGCGCTTAGGCGGTGCACACGATCAAACTCAACATTCCTAGTCATGTCCATCTTGTCAGTTAGCAGATCATGCAACTTGCCCTCACACTCTTCATTGGTTTCATTCTGGTCCCTTGACATGCCATAAAAAATCAGATTATTTCTCTTAGATCTTCCCTCTAAGTCATCTGTTTTCTTTTCAAGTTCCTCGACTCTGTCCATCAGTTCGGAGTTTTTCTTCACAAGGTCCTGGTTTTCTTTCTTAAGTATCCCCACGTCCTCCACAAGACCCTCCACAGTACCCCGTATGGAAGCACACTGCTCTGTCAGGTCCGTTATTCCCTTTTCCATTCTCTCGAACTTACTATTCATGTCATCCAGTCTCTCCACAATACCGTCCAGAGTCAGCTGCATCGGAGAAGGGGGAGGAGGAGAGGCTGCCCGTCCCTGCTGCCCACTGTCCGCACTGGTCCGGCGTCCACTGCCACTGGTCAGCCTGGTCTGCCTGAAGCTGTCGGAGCCAGGAGGTAGCTTGGGTCCAGGGTTCGACTCCACATCTCCGCATTGCATAAGAAAGCCGCCCCAAAATGTCAGGGTGAGGAGCAGACCAAGTATGACACCGTCTACTCTGTGCCGTGGTGACAACATGGCTATTCTCATAGCCGCTTTCTCAACCGCCCTTTTTCGCATAAAGGCTTGGTATACGGGGAGAAAGCAGCCACATGAGGATCGAAAGGCTAGCGCAGCAGAAGGCATGGTACCTTATTCATCTACTTGTCAAATATTATGACAAAACAATGCATAGGACAGTTGAAATAAACAAAAATTGCAGAGCGTTTGCAAATGCGACTTGCACGCATTAGTTTCCTATTCATGCCCCCAGAGAGAGAGAGAGAGAGAGAGAGAGACAGAGAGAGACAGAGAGAGACAGAGAGAGAGAGAGCGTCATCAAATTGCATCGTCATCAAAACAAACCAATCAACGAAATATTTCAAAACACCCACAAAACACTTCTGTAAACAAATTATCATCAATGAAACCTATAAACTCACAAAACATTCATATGAAAATTAATATATTCTGTGTGTGTAAGTGTGTGTGTGTGTGTGTGTGTGTGTGTGTGTGTGTGTGTGTGTGTGTGTGTGTGTGTGTGTGTGTGTGTGTGTGTGCGTGCGTGCGTGCATACATGCTTGTGTGTGTGTGTGTGTGGGGGGGGGGGGGGGGGGGGGGGGGGGGGGGGGGAACAAGTAAAGAAGGCATAGAAGGAAATAGACACGGGAAAAACAAACAAACAAACAAAAATAAACACCTAATTAAAATTTGTATATCTATATTTAAACAGTAAAACTACAATTTCAATTCAAATTTTTAAGAACCGAAACTTTCCTATCCTATCCAATAATAAGACTAGGATAGCATATGTAGAGGTGGAAGATGGAAAAAAAAAAAAAAAGTAATAAATAAGTAAAAAAAATTAAATAAAATAAAGGTATCTTTAAATTATATCATGATCAAAACAAATCAGTCAACAAAGTATTTCAAAACGCCCACAAAACACTTCTGTAAATAAATCATCAATGAAACGTATAGGCCCAGGCTCACCATGTGGCCAGGCCTAACAATGAAAAGAAAAATCCGGAAGGCAAAACAAACAAAGAGCAAAATTGTATAAAAGAAGTAACAAATAGGGGCGAAACAACATTTAAGGTTACATAAACAAGTTAAAAATCAAACCCGATACATTAAGAGATACAAAATTTACTAATGAAGATGAAAGATAAAATGCAATTATTCAGGACAATGGTACATAAGGCATTACAAATCAATAAGACGAAACATTCATATGAAAAATAATACATTCCATGTGTTGTGTGTGTGTGTGTGTGTGTGTGTGTGTGTGTGTGTGTGTGTGTGTGTGTGTGTGTGTGTGTGTGTGTGTGTGTGTGTGTGGTGTGTGTGTGTGTGTGTTGTATGTATGTATGTGTGTGTGTTTGTGTGTTGTGCGTGCGTGTGTGTGTGTGTGTGTGTGTGTGTGTGTGTGTGTGTGTGTGTGTGGTGTGTGTGTGTGTGTGTGTGGTGTGTGTGTGTGAGGGAGGGAAAGCAAAGACAGCATAAAAAAACCCCACACACATGATAAAAAAACAAAAACAAACAAAAATAAAAAAACCCTTAAACACAAAACACTAAATAAAATCACATCACTATATCAAACAGTAATTCAAATTTAATTCAACATAGCAACCAAACATCTATACAGTGATAAGTCTAGGATGGAAAAAAGAGAGAGAAGAGAGAGAGAGAGAGAGAGAGAGGAGAGAAGAGAGAGAGAGAGAGAGAAGAGAGAGAGAGGAGAGAGAGAGAGAGAGAGAGAGGAGGATCATCAAATTACATCATCATAAAATTTTTAATTTTTTTTAATAAAATAAAATTAAAAATAAACAAAACAAAAACAAAAACAAAACAAAACAAAAACACCTCAGTCAATAAAGTATTTGAAATTAATATTGTAGAAGAACAAAAGATATTACAAATAGTTCAATCAAACAAATTTTAAAACAATTTTAAATATGCCACCTGGTTATGCTGATGGATGAATCCAAATGAACTACCAAAGTGGTCATCCAGTCACCTTTTGCCACCTGGTTATGCTGATAGATGAATCCAAATGAACTACCTAAATAGTAAGACTAAGTTATAAGGCACTCTGTGAAGGTTGGAGATAAGTCAATATGCTTAAAGATTATTTAAAATTATGCATTACTGTGCTTCCATGTAGGCTACAGTTGATGTCTCAGTTTTGATAAGAATGTTGAACATAAGAATGGCAATGGATTAAGGGGCATTGACTAAGATGTTTATCTTTTTTTTTTTCCTTTTTTTCCCCCTTTTTTTTGGGGGGGGTGGGGGGGGTGGGGGGGTGGGGGTGGGGGGTTGAGGGGTAGGGTTAGAGTCTGTTGGAATTAAAGTGGATATGAATATGTCGTTTGAAGACCTCTCTACTTTGGGAGCACTTCAAGTTCAATGGTAGCATGTTCCAGAGCATACTACCAGAGTAGGAGAGGCTTGATTTGAATAGATCAATTCTTGGTATGGGTCGCTGAAGTTTTGTTGAATCTCGAGAATTCAAGTGAAATGTTGATTTCAATGTTGTAGGAGCTTGCCCATAGAGGATTTTATTTATAAACATAGCTTTATTTATAGCAAGCATTTCTCGTAATGGAAAGACTCCCAATTTTGTGTAGTCAGATTCAACTAAACTTGAGGACTTTAAGAGTACTGCCTTGAGGGCTCGTTTATAGTTACTAATAAGAGGTTTTAACGTATTTGCACTGGCAGTGTCAAAGAGTGTAGAGCAATAATTAATTGAAGACAAAATATAAGCCTGTAAAAATAGTTTTCTAGCATGTAAGTTTAAGAAGTGTTTTATTCTACAAAGCTGATAGACTTGTGTGGACACAGTGTTGCTCAATTTGGTTACATGTGTTGTCCATGAGAGATTATTGTCTATTGTAATACCTAGGACTTTGTGGGGAGAGAGAGAGAGAGAGAGAGAGAGAGAGAGAGAGAGAGAGAGGAGAGAGAGAGAGAGAGAGAGAGAGAGAGAGGAGAGAGAGAGTTACTTATACATAAGTATTTACATGCTTTTTTATATTATAATCTTGGATAAGTATGACAATACATATCGGATGAGACTATAAACCGAGGCCCGTGTGCAAATGCACGCATAACATCTTGTGCACACGTTGAATCCTGTTCCGCCTTTCATAAGATTAGGCCATTGTGTGCACGTGGGAACGGATGACAAAATTTACCTAACTGCATACACACGGAGACTGGATGTAAAAAAGCACACGAGTGCTTATTCCATTATCCTCGATATAAAACAATTAATAGATAAATAATTAAAAAAAACCCACACAGACACAGACACAGACACAGACACGCAGACACAGACACAGACACAGACACACACACACACACACACACACACACACACACACACACACACACACACACACACACACACACACACACACACACGTACACACACACACACACACACACACACACACACACACACACACACACACACACACACACACACACACACACACACACACGTACACACACACACACACACACACACACAAACACACACTACACACACACACACACTACACACACAAACACACACATACCCCCCCCCCCCACACACGTACACACACACAACACAACACAACACAACACAACAAGGGGGGGACGGATAGCCTAGTGGTCAGAACATTGCGCTGGCAATTTGACGACCCGGGTTCGAGTCCAGTCGAGGAGATTTTTCTCCTGGAGTTAACATCAGTGCTGACTCCACTCTCCCCAAAAGTCCTTCGGATGAGAATTTAAACCGAGGCCCTGTGTGCGAACGCATACAGAACATCTTGCGCATACATTAAATCCTGATCTGCTTTTCGTAAGAGTAGGCCATTGTGTGCCGGTGGGAACAGATGACAATATTTACAAAACTGCATACACATGGGGACCGGATGAAAAAAAGCACATGATTGCTTATTCTGTTATCCTCGATATAAAATAAAAAAATAAAAAAATAAAAATAAAACAACACACACACACACACACACACACACACACACACACACACACACACACACACACACACACACACACACACACACACACAACACACACACACACACACACACAACACACACAAACACACACACATCCCCCCCCACCACACACGTACACACACACACACACACACACACACACACACACACACACACACACACACACAAGCACACACACACAATAACCCCCCCCCCCCCACACACACACACGTACACACACAACCGCATACGCAGACAGAAAACCACAAAGCGTGGTGGTGGCATGGCACCAGTGTTGGCTAACAAAGAGGCGGACTAATTGGTTTAGTGGTGAGCTGGTAGCTTCCTAGATCCTCCAGCTTCTGGTCCTGATGCTCTTAATACTATGCACGTGCGGCACTACAGCCACTGTGGAGCTACAGACCTACCCTCCCCTCCTCTCTTCTCCTCCCTTCCCCTCCTTCATCTCTTCTCCTTCTCTCTCTAGCTCTCCTCTCTTCCGCCTCTTTCTGTCTCTCGTCTCTTGACTCTGACTTGCTCTGAGAGAGAGAGAGAGAGGAGAGAGAGAGAGAGAGAGAGAGAGAGAGAGAGAGAGAGAGAGAGAGAGAGAGAGAGAGAGAGAGAAACTTATACATAAGTATTTACATGCAGAGAGAGAGAGATTAACTTATACATAAGTATGTACTGCACAGAGAGAGAGAGAGAGAGAGAGAGAGAGAGAGAGAGAGAGGAGAGAGAGAGAGAGAGGAGAGAGAGGAGAGAGAGAGAGAGAGACTTATACATAAGTTTTACATGCAGAGAGAGAATTAACTTATACATAAGTGTGTACGTGCACAGAGAGAGAGAGAGAGAGAGAGAGAGAGAGAGAGAGAGAGAGAGAGAGAGAGAGAGAGGAGAGAGAGATTAACTTATACATAAGTATTTACATGCACAGAGAGAGAGAGAGAGAGAGAGAGAGAGAGAGAGAGAGAGAGAGAGAGAGAGAGAGAGAGAGAGAGAGAGAGAGAGAGAGATTAACTTATACATAAGTATTTACATGCACAGAGAGAGAGAGAGAGAGAGAGAGAGAGAGAGAGAGAGAGAGAGAGAGAGAGAGAGAGAGAGAGAGAGAGAGAGAGAGAGAGAGAGAATTACTTATACATAAGTATTTACATGCTTTTTTTTTATATATAATCTTGGACATGTATGACAAATATGGCAAAAGCTGGTACTCTTAATACTGCTTGGCTCACTGCAACCCCCTAGTCTCCAAAAAACCCCTCCTACAAAACAGAAAAACAAGGCAAGCAACACAAACACAACAACAAAAAAAAACCAACCCACAGAGACCCCCCCCCAACCCCCCCCCCCAAAATGACAGTATCCAAAATGCATGTTATGATGTTGCTTTTGGCAAGTTGTATCCCATGGGAAAAGAAAAGTGGAAGAATAAGACCCTTCCCTCTCCCCTCTCCCCACTGGCAAAAAAGTCCCCAACAAAAAATGTCTACTAAAGCTGCACGTTTTTGGGGGTATTGTTTGGAAAGTAGTTGGCAGTGCGTTTCAACATTTGTATTGTATTGTATTGTATTGTATTGTATTGTATTGTATTGTATTGTATTGTATTGTATTGTATTGTATTGTATTGTATTGTATTGTATTGTATTGTATTGTATTGTATCGTATCGTTTTGTGTTGTATTGCGTTGTATTGTATATCACTTTCAGCTACGATAGATTTCTCTATGTGAAAATGGGGCTGCCCTTCCCGGAGAGAGCGAGCACGTCGCCACAAGAGCAGCGACCCCCCCCCCCCTCTAAAAAAGCTGTTTACATGTGTCTTTCTTTCCCTATCAAAAAGACCTCATACGACAGAATTTTGCCATGAAAGACTCTTGTTGCCGTGGGTTCTTTTACACACACTGTATACGGTAGCACAAAGGTCCTCAATTTTTTTCCGTCTCATATCATCTGAAAGACTAGCATCCAGACACCACTCAAGATCTAGTGGACGGGGGAAAATGTTTGGGCTCAAATTGGGATCATCTAGCTCTATAGGTGGTTGTGTGACCTGTAGACCACCCATCCACTCTTGCCTTCCTTCAGTCTGGCCACTCTGCCTTTTCAAAGCATTGTGGGCTGGTTGGAACATGTCAATTAAAAAAAACACACACAAATATTGGTGTGGTGTTTAGACATCATCCCCAGAGTTGGAATGGCAGTTCATTAATGATGGGGAAAAAACAGCTGAACCTTGCAGTTATAGATGATGAGAGAAAAACAACCCCCCTGCCCTACGTCCAGTGCACATGTCATCAAAGCATGTCCTAAACGTGTCCTATAAATCACAATCTTCTGTAGTTTGTGTTCTGTAAAAATGTCCTAGAACCAGAATATGTGTAGTTTGTGTCATGTAAACATGCCCTATAAACCATAATGTGTTGCCTGTGTCCTGTAAACATGTCCAATAAAGAAGAATATGAGTTGTTTGTGTCATGTAAACATACCCTATAAACCATAATGTGTAGTCTGTGTCCTGTAAACATGTCCAATAAGCCAGAATAAGTGTAGTCTATGTCCTGTAAACATGCCATATTAACCAGAATATGTGTAGTATGTGTCTTGTAAACATGTCCAATAAGCCAGAATAAGTGTAGTCTATGTCCTGTAAACATGCACTCTAACCAGAATATGTGTCGTCTGTGTCCTGTAAACATGTCCAATAAGCCAGAATAAGTGTAGTCTATGTCCTGTAAACATGCACTCTAACCAGAATATGTGTCATTTGTGTCCTGTAAACATGTCTTGTAAGAGAAACACCAGGGACAATAGGCCAAGAGATCAACAGGTCGGAAAATACGACAGGTCAAAAGGTCAACAGGTCAATGAAACAAAAGGTCAAAAGGTCAGCAGGTCAACAGGCTAACAACAGGTGGAGAGGTCTACAGGGCCAGTTGCAGTGCCTTGAGTCAGTACATGGTGCTGTCAGTGCCCCAGGAAAAGATGTCCCTGTTGGTGAGCACTGTATTTCATGGCTGTGCACACTGCAGGGCAGCTCTGAGAACGTGTGTGTGTGTGGGGACAGTATTGAGGTATGCAGTAGGGGACACTGCCCACAGCTGACAGAATCTATCTATCTATCTATCTATCTATCTATCTATCTATCTATCTATCTATCTATCTATCTATCTATCTATCTATCTATCTATCTATCTATCTATCTATCTATCTATCTATCTGTCTATGTGTGTGTGTGTATGTGTGTGTGTATGTGTGCATGCAAGACAGCACACTGATAGTGGATGTAGAGAGAAGAAAGTAGACACTGACATTGACAGTGGATGTAGAGAAAAGAATGTAGACACTGACATTGTATTTGTATTTTGTATTTGTACCACTTTATGTCACAGCAGATTTCTCTGTGTGAAATTCAGGCTGCTCTCCCTGGGGAGAGCACTTCGCCACAAGTGCAGTCCCTACCCATTTTTTTCTTTTTCCTGCATGCAACTGTATTTTTTTCCCTATCAGAGTGGCTTTTTTCTACAGAATTTCGCCAGGGTCAACCCCCTTGTTGCCGTGGGTTCTTTTACGTGCGCTAAATAGTGATGTGTAACACAGGGGACCTCGGTTTATCGTCTCATCCGAACGACTAGCGCCCAGACCACCACTCAGGGTCTAGTTAAAGTTAGTTAAAGTCTGTCCCGAGCCATAAGGCTCATCAGGCCGGTGCTTATCCCGGTTTCTGTGGCGTTAAGCGACTGAGAGTCATAGATCCCCCCTGGATAGGACGCCAGTCTATCGCAGGATTAACCCCCAACACAAGGTTGGTACCCCTTTTACACCTGGGTGGGGTGAGAAAATAGCCGTAAAGTGCCTTTTCCAAGGGCACAACGCCATAGCGGAATAGCTGGGATCGAACCCGCAACCTTTAGATTACGAGTACAACACCCTAACCACTAGGCCACAGCGGCGGCCACTCAGGGTCTAATGGATGGGGAAAAAGTTTTGGGCCCAAACGGGTACGAACCACCACACACTCCGACTGGGACTTTTTGCTTTCTAGGCAAGGCGCGTAACCACCTAGACCACCGATCCACCGGATGTAGAGAGAAGAATAAAGGCATTGAAATTGACATAGGATGTAGAGAGAAGAATGCAAACATTGACAGTGGATGTAGAGAGAAGAATGCAAACATTGACAGTGGATGTAGAGAGAAGAATGCAGACATTGACAGTGGATGTAGAGAGAAGAATGCAGACATTGACAGTGGATGTAGAGAGAATAATGCAGACATTGACATTGACAGTGGATGTAGAGAGAAGAATGCAGACATTGACAGTGTATGTAGAGAGAAGAATGTAGACATTGACAGTGGATGTAGAGAGAAGAATGCAGACATTGACAGTGGATGTAGAGAGAAGAATGCAGACATTGACAGTGGATGTAGAGAGAAGAATGCAGACATTGACAGTGGATGTAGAGAGAAGAATGCAGACATTGACAGTGGATGTAGAGAGAAGAATGTAGACATTGACAGTGACAGTGGATGTAGTGAGAAGAATGCAGACATTGACAGTGGATGTAGAGAGAAGAATGCAGACATTGACAGTGGATGTAGAGAGAAGAATGCAGACATTGATAGTGGATGTAGAGAGAAGAATGCAGACATTGACAGTGACAGTGGATGTAGTGAGAAGAATGCAGACATTGACAGTGGATGTAGAGAGAAGAATGCAGACATTGATAGTGGATGTAGAGAGAAGAATGCAGACATTGACAGTGGATGTAGTGAGAAGAATGCAGACATTGACAGTGGATGTAGTGAGAAGAATGCAGACATTGACAGTGGATGTAGAGAGAAGAATGCAGACATTGACAGTGGATGTAGAGAGAAGAATGCAGACATTGACAGTGGATGTAGAGAGAAGAATGCAGACATTGATAGTGGATGTAGAGAGAAGAATGCAGACATTGACAGTGGATGTAGAGAGAAGAATGCAGACATTGACAGTGGATGTAGAGAGAAGAATGCAGACATTGATAGTGGATGTAGAGAGAAGAATGCAGACATTGATAGTGGATGTAGAGAGAAGAATGCAGACATTGACAGTGGATGTAGAGAGAAGAATGCAGACATTGACAGTGGATGTAGAGAGAAGAATGCAGACATTGATAGTGGATGTAGAGAGAAGAATGCAGACATTGAGAGTGGATGTAGAGAGAAGAATATAGACATTGACAGTGACAGTGGATGGAGAGAGAAGAATGCAGACATTGACAGTGGATGGAGAGAGAAGAATGCAGACATTGACAGTGGGTGTAGAGAGAGAGAATGCAGACATTGACAGTGGATGTAGAGAGAAGAATGCAGACATTGACAGTGACAGTGGATGTAGTGAGAAGAATGTAGACATTGACAGTGGATGTAGAGAAACTGGACAGCCTTGTAATGTTTCTGTTCTTATTTAATGTACACTGGATTATGGCGAAAACTGGTCATTGCTATAGCATGTCTGTAATTATTTAATATACACTGGACAGTGGTAAAAAACAGGTCAGGGCTATGGTGTCTGTACTTGCTAGAAATACACTGCCTGAAAATTGAAAAAAAAAATCCATGAATAGCCAGACTTATTAGAGTAACAGTAAAGCCAAATTAAACATGTATGCTTCTGTATTTCTGGAATAACATGTTGTTCTTGGCTCTCTCTCACACACATACACACACACACACACACACACACACACACACACACACACACACACACACACACACACACACACACACACACACACACACACACACACACACCACACACACAGGGGGGCGGATAGCCTAGTGGTCAGAACATTGCGCTGGCAATTTGAAGACCCGGGTTCGAGTCCGGTCGAGGAAATTTTCTTCCTGGAGTTAACATCAGTGCTGACTCCACTCTCCCCAAAAGTCCTTCGGATGAGACTTTAAACCGAGGCCCCGTGTGCGAACGCACGCAGAACATCTTGCGCACACGTTAAATCCTGTTCCGCTTTTCGTAAGAGTAGGCCATCGTGTGCCGGTGGGAACAGATGACAATATTTACAAAACTGCATGCACACGGGGACCGGATGAAAAAAGCACATGATTGCTTATTCTGTTATCCTCGATATAAAAGAATAAATAAATAAAATAAAAATAAACACACACACACACACATTAATCATAGCGGGTGAGAAGCAGTTGTCAGGCCTGTTGATAGCGCAGTCCTGTGGAAACACACAATGCAAACATGTATAGGCTACAGCTCAGCAAAGATGATGGAAAAACAGCAGTCTGGGGACAGAGAAATAAAGAGGAGAAGGGAGTAGAAGACGAAGGATGCTGAGGAGAGAGGGGTGAGGAAGGGTGAACAGATCAAGTGATGGGGGGTAGGGGGCTAGTAGGGAGGGAAAAGAGGAGAGATAAAATAATCAGTCTCTCATCTAACGCACAAGGTTGACGGCGCAACCACACTACACACATCACGCACATTGGCAGCAACATGTCTCCCTATAACCCATCCTCCCTTCTCTCCCTCCCTTCCCACATAGAGACCCTCGCCAACAGCATCAGTGCTGTACATCGTTGTACACCGCCACATTCCTGCCCTCTCCCCCATTACATGCCCTGGCTCAGCTTCCTAAAGTCTGCTGCTGGCTTTCGCTGTACAGTACTGCTTGCTTTCTCGTCTGCTCTCTGTCACCCTCCTCCCCCCCCATACATCCCCTCTTTCACCTCTTTAACTGCTGGAGTCTTCTTGTCTTTCTGTGTTCTTTCTCTACTGTTTCTGTGGAGGACTTGTCTCTACCTGCTGTTGTTTCTCTCTCTGCTCTGAAAACTGAGCTGGTGGCTCGGTTTCTGTCTGCCTATCTGTCAGACTGTTTCTCCCTCTGGCTGTCTGCTCTGTTCGTCTGTCTGTCTCTGTCTGTCTGTCTGCCTGTCTGTCTATCTCTGTGTCTGGCCAGCTCTGTCCCTGTTTTTATGTCTGTATCTTGCCATATCTGTCCCTGTTTTTATGTCTGTGTCTCGCCATCTCTGTCCCTGTTTTTATGTCTGTGTCTCGCCATCTCTGTCCCTGTTTTTATGTCTGTGTCTTGCCATCTGTGTCCCTGTTTTTATGTCTGTGTCTTGCCATCTGTGTCCCTGTTTTTATGTCTGTGTCTTGCCATATGTGTCCCTGTTTTTATGTATGTATCTGGCCATCTGTGTCCCTGTTTTTATGTCTGTATCTGGCCATTTTTGTCCCTATTTTTCATGTCTTTATCTGGCCATCTGCGTCCCTGTTTTTATGTCTGTATCTGGCCATATGTGTCCCTGTTTTTATGTTTGTATTTGGCCACCTGTGTCCCTGTTTTTATGTCTGTATATGGTCATCTGTGTCCCTGTTTTTATGCCTGTATCTGGCCATCTGTGTCCCTGTTTTTATGTCTATATCTGGCCATCTGTGTCCCTGTTTTTATGTCTGTATTTGGCCATCTCTGTTCCTGTTTTTATGTCTGTATCTGGCCATCTCTGTTCTCCCTGGTTTTATGTCTGTATCTGGCCATCTGTGTCCCTGTTTTTATGTCTGTATCTGTCCATCTTTGTCCATGTTTTTATGTCTATATCTGGCCATCTCTCTCCCTGTTTTTATGTCTGTATCTGGTCATCCCTGTCCCTGTTTTTATGTCTGTATCTGGCCATCTCTCTCTCTCCCTGTTTTTATGTCTGTATCTGGCTATCTCTGTCCCTGTTTTAATATCTGTATCAGCCCATCTATGTCCCTATTTTTATGTTTGTATCTGGCTATCGGTGTCCCTGTTTTTATGTCTGTATCTGACCATCTGTGTCCCTGTTTTTATGTCTGTATCTGACCATCTTTGTCCCTGTTTTTAGGGCTGTTTTTGGCCATCTGTGTCCCTGTTTTTATGTCTGTATCTGGCCATCTGTGTCCTTGTTTTTATGTCTGTGTCTGGCTATCTCTCTCCCGTGTTTTTATGTATATATCTGGCCATATCTCTCCCTATTTTTATGTCTGTATCTGGCCATCTGTGTCTCTGTTTTTATGTCTGTATCTGGCCATCTGTGTCCCCCATTTTTATGTCTGTATCTGGCCATCTCTTTCCTCCCTGTTTTTATGTCTGTATCTGGCCATCTGTGTCCCTGTTTTTATGTCTGTATCTGGCCATCTCTGTCCC
Organism: Stramonita haemastoma; assembly: GCA_030674155.1. Classification (NCBI taxonomy): domain Eukaryota; kingdom Metazoa; phylum Mollusca; class Gastropoda; order Neogastropoda; family Muricidae; genus Stramonita; species Stramonita haemastoma. Next base: position 22,119,706 of record CM060340.1, read on the forward strand.
TGTTTTTATGTATGTATCTGGACATCTCTCTCCCTATTTTTATGCTTGTATCTGACCATCTCTGTCCCTGTTTTTATGTCTGTATCTGGCCATCTCTGTCCCTGTTTTTATGTATGTATCTGGCCATCTCTGTCACATTTTATGCCTGTATCTGGCCATCGGTTGTCCCTGTTTTTATGTCTGTATCTGGCCATCTCTGTCCCTGTTTTTATGTCTGTATCTGGCTATCTCTCTCCCTGTTTTTATGTCTGTATCTGGCTATCTCTCTCCCTGTTTTTATGTCTGTATCTGGCTATCTGTTGCCCCTGTTTTTATGTCTGTATCTGGCCATCTGTTGTCCCTGTTTTTCATGTCTGTACCTGGCCATCTGTGTCCCTGTTTTTATGTCTGTTATCTGGCCATCTGTGTCCCTGTTTTTATGTCTGTATCTGGCCATCTGTGTCCCTGTTTTTATGTCTGTATCTGGCCATCTGTGTCCCTGTTTTTATGTCTGTATCTGGCCATCTTCTCCCCTGTTTTTATGTACGTCTGTATTTTGCCATCTGTGTCCCTGTTTTTATGTCTGTATCTGGCCATCTGTGTCTCTGTTTTTATGTATGTATCTGGTCATCTGTGTCCCCCGTTTTTATGTATGTATCTGGCCATCTCACTCCTTGTTTTTATGTCTGTATCTGGCCATCCGTGTCCCTGTTTTTATGTCTGTATCTGGTCATCTCTCTCCCTGTTTTTATGTCTGTATTTGGCCATTTTGTCCCTGTTTTATGTGTGTATCTGGTCATCTGTCTCCCTCTCCATTTTCCTATTCCGTAGTGACAGAACTGGAAGATACAGTCCAACCCTTTTAAAAGAAATTGATGTATTTATCCCTTCTGTACTCACTCACTCACTCACTCACTCACTCACTCACTCACTCACTCACTCACTCACTCACTCACTCATCACTCACTCACTCACTCACTCAATCACTCACTCAATCACTCACTCAATCAATCAGTCAAGTCCTTGTTCATTTGTTTGTTTCTTCCTTGAAGTTTTCTGTCTTTGATCTCTCTCTCTCTCTCTCTCTCTCTCTCTCTCTCTCTCTCTCTCTCTCTCTCTCTCTCTCTCTCTCTCTCTCTCTCTCTCTCTCTCTCTCTCTCTTGTGCACATGTGTGCGTGCTTTTTTATGTGTGTATGCGTGCGTGTGTGGGTTTGTGTGTATATATGTGTGTGTGCGTACGTGCGTGCGTGCGTGTGTGTGTGATGTGTGTGTGTATGTGTGTGTGTGTGTATGTGTGCGTGTGCGTGTGTATGTGTGTGTATGTGTGTGCGTGCGTGTATGCGCGCGCGGGCGCGCGCGTGTGTATGTGTGTGTGTGTGATATTTTTCTGTTCGCTTGTTTGCCTGTCTGAAACTTTATCTTTTTTTTCTTTATTTGTTTCTCCTCTTCTTCTTCTTCTTATCCTCCTCCTTTCTTCTTGTCCTTGTTGTTGTTCTTCTTCTTCTATCTGTTTTTGTTTTGTTTTGTGTTTTTGAAAAAGCATGTGTGTGCTTTTTAGCTGTCGAGTTGACATAAATGTCACTGTTGTTGTTATCTGTTTTTCTCCTGATTTTTGTCTGGTTTCTCTATCTTCTTCTTCTTCTTCTTTCTGTTCACTCTTTTCCTCCTCTTTCTCTCCCTTTCTGCCGGCTAAGCTTTTTGTATTCTGTTATGTTCGGTTCTTTCTATTTGTCTGTCTGTCTGTCTGTCTGCCTGCGTGCCTTCCTGCATCCCTTTCTTGTCTGAATGTCTGCCCTTCGGATAAAGCAATAAATCTTCCCTTACCTCAACGCACGTTGAACATCTTGATCGTGCATTATAACATGTCCGACCTTTCGGAAGAGTAGGCCATTTGCGCCAGTGGGAACGGATGACAAATTTGAAAAAAAACACACACCCAAACCCGTATGTACATGGGGACTGGAAGAAAAAAAGGACGTGAGTTCTTATTCCATTATCCTCTGAATTAAGCACTATTTCTGGGTCTGTAGGTGATTTCAGTCACTGAATTAAGCACTGTCTCTGGGTCTGTAGGTGATTTCAGTCACAGAGCTAAGCACTATCTACTGGTCCATGTCCCCCCCCCCCTCCCCCACTGACTGAATAAACCGTCTAGTGTCTATGTATGGAAATGTGTGCAGGCGTGCAGTTTGCCTAGCAGCTAGTGTGTTGGTAAGTGTGAGTGCGTGCATACAAAATCATGTGTTTGAAGGTTTGTTGATTTGCTTTCTTTTATGACTTAAATGATTCATTGTGTTAGAAGGGAGTAGTGGGTTCGGAGACTGGGCTTGGGGCTAGGGATGGTTAAATTAGGCAGCTAGTTAATGGATTGAATGTCACCGTTTCATGTGCATGATTGAGCCCTGTTAAAGCGTTGTTGGTATATCTGCCTTGTGTTGTGCTGGGTGGTGCCTGGAAGGATTGAGCTGCTTCAGTACAGTCCCCCAGTTTACCCGGCCAGCTGTAAATGGGTACCTGCCCTCTTTAGGGTCAGGGAAGGTAAAGCAGCGAGGGAAAGGAGATGGGCGCCGCCCTCAATATGCTGGCCCCTAGAGAAGCTGAGGTCTCTGATGCCTCGCTCCCCTACGACTGCCTAGGTTATGGAACACCTTTACCTTTTTTTTACCTTTTATTCTAGACAACGGTCTGTCCCCTCTCTGGACGGATTTCTGAATGACTGCGGCCAACGGTTGTGACAATGCTAGTGATGACAACAGTGACAACGATATTGATGGTAACTTTGACAATAATGACAATAACCGACCTAGAGTAGAAAAGGATAACTACCACTACTTAAAAAAAGAAGAACAAGTCATAATTCTAAGACTTCGCAAAGGGCACAACAGACTAAATCACCATATGTCTACAAAGTTGAAACTTGCTCCTTCTCCCCTGTGTGCCTGTGGTAAAGAAAACCAGATAAGCGAGCACATCCTTCAGAGGTGTACGCTATACAGCGACCTGAGGAAGATTGTGTGGCCGACAGAGATAACCTTACAGACCAAGCTGCACGGCCCACGAGAGGAACTGGAAAGGACATGCCATTATTTTCCCCAGGCACATCTGACAGTGTAAAAAGCGCACGAGAGAAGAGAAAAAGAATGACAATAACGACATTGATAATGACAATTAAGATGATGACATGACCTTCAGCACAGCAATAACAACAACGATAATACCAATGATGACAACAATGACAATGATATTGATGGCAGCTTTGACAATTAATGAATGACTATAACGACGTTGACAATGATGACGATAACACAATGACAATGATGACAATAACAACGACGATGATAAAGATGATGACAAGACGTTCAGCAACAACAAAGGCAGAATAGTTGTGATAATGGTGATGATGATGATAATGGTGGTGGTGGTAGTTGTGGTGCTGATAATGATGATGATGTAGTGATGTTGGTGTTGATGATGATGATGGTGATGGTGATGATGATGACGATGATGATGACGATGATGATAGTGGTGGTGGGGGTGATGGGGGTTGTGGCGGTGGTAATGATGATGTTGGTGATGATGATACTTAAGACATTATCTGACAGACCAGCAAACAACTATGGAGACTACAACTGAAAGATGACATGCCAAAAATGGTCCTGAACACACACAAACACCCCCCCCACACACACTCTCTGTCTCTGTCTTCTCTTTCTGTCTCTGTCTCTCTCTGTCTCTGTCTCGTCTGTCTGTCTGTCTGTCTGTCTGTCTGTCTGTCTGTCTGTCTGTCTGTCTGTCTGTCTGTCTGTCTGTCTGTCTGTCTGTCTGTCTGTCTTCTCTCTCTCTCTCTCTCTCTCTCTCTCTCTCTCTCTCTCTCTCTCTCTCTCTCTCTGTGGAAGCTGCCATCACACCCTGGCTCAGAAATCAGACACGGCGCTACACGCGTACAGCGATCAACAGGCGGAGTAGGAGGGGAATCACCCGTTTCCCCCCTCCCCCCCCCCTCTCCCCCTTCCCCTTCCCCCTCTCCCCCCACTCCCCAACAAAAAAAAGTGCCGTCAGGAAGGAGGAGGTATTTGTTATATATGGTGTTCCCCCTGTTGTCAATGCTGTTGTGTGTCTGTACTGTGTGTGTCTGCTGTGGCCTGTCTTCACATGCCCTGTGTGTACTTAGCGATGTGTTGTGTTGTGCTGTGTAGTGCTGTGTAGTGCTGTACGACAGCTGTGGTGGCTGCTGCCAGCAACGGAGGGTTGATCCCCTACCCCCCCCCCCCCTCCTGTGCAGACAGACACATGCTAGCACTGGTGGCACTTTTTAGTATTATGGAAGTAGCAGTAACCACGCTGGCAGACACACAGACAGTCAGACAGTCAGTAAGTCACACCACTCACTTGTACAGCAGCCCACTCTCTCCTCCACACAGTAGTACTTTGCTGCACAGTTACTGTGTGTGAGAGAGAGTGTGTGTGTATACATACATGTATGTGCCTGTGTGTGGGGGACTGGAGCAGAATTGTGAGGGGGCTCTAGACAGTAAGTAACTGTGTGGACAGTGCCAGGACAGTGCCAGGAGTACTGACTAGACTACACTGATGCTGGGAAGATGCTGCTGCCGTGGGATCTACTACAGTGATGAGGATGTGCTGTAAGTCAGTGATGCTTCCTTTTCCTTCCTCCCTCCCTTCTGTTGTCATCTTCATGCCCCCCTCCCCCTTTCCATCCGCTGCCCTTTTTGTCTTCTTGTCTTCAGTAGTCCATGTGCTGTGTAACAGTAGCGTTGAGAAAAGATGTAGTGTGTTGAAGTGTCATAGTAACATTCAGAAAAGATGTAGAGTCTTGGAGTGTAACAGTAGCTTTGAGAAAAGATGTAGGCTTTAGTCTTGGTGTGTAACAGTAACATTGAGAAAAGATGTTATGTCTTGGAGTGTAACAGTAACATTCAGAAAAGATGTTATGTGTTGGAGTGTAACAGTGACATTCAGAAAAGATGTTATGTGTTGGAGTGTAACAGTAACATTCAGAAAAGATGATATGTGTTGGAGTGTAACAGTAGCGTTGAGAAAAGATGTAGTGTGTTGAAGTGTCATAGTAACATTCAGAAAAGATGATATGTGTTGGAGTGTAACAGTAGCGTTGAGAAAAGATGTTGTGTGTTGGAGTGTAACAGTAGCGTTGAGAAAAGATGTTGTGTGTTGAAGTGTCTCAGTAACATTCAGAAAAGATGTTGTGTGTTGAAGTGTCACAGTAACATTCAGAACAGATGTTGTGTGTTGGAGTGTAACAGTAGCTTTGAGAAAAGATATAGTGTGTTAAGAGTGTCACAGTAACATTGAGAAAAGACGTGTCTTGGAGTGTCACAGTAACATTCAGAAAAGATGTTGTGTGTTGGAGTGTAACAGTGTATTTAATACATAATGTGTCCTGTGTTACAGTGTAAGTGTATTGAGGGTGTAACACTG
>CM060340.1:22152642-22155142 GCA_030674155.1 Stramonita haemastoma
GACTATGGGAAATGTGTAAATTGACAACACAGCACAAGGGAACTATCTAAAGACTATGGGAAATATGTAAATTGACAACACAGCACAAGGGAGCTATTTAAAGACTGTGGGAAATGTGTAAGATTAACAACACAGCACAAGGGAGCTATCTAAATACTATGGGAAATGTGTAAATTGACAACACAGCACAAGGGAGCTATTTAAAGACTGTGGGACATGTGCAAGATTAACAACACAGCACACAGAGCTATTTACAGACTGTGGGAAATGTGTAAATTAACAACACAGCACAAGGGAGCTATTTACAGACTGTGAGAAATATGTAAATATTGTCGAATACCTCACTGGCATCTACTCGTCTGAGTAGGCTACATTACAGCCATCCTCATTCCCTTTGTGCAATAGGACACCCCCCTGCCCCCTCCCGCCCCCACCCCCCAAAAAGCAGAAACCATTCCGACCAGCCATCCTCCACTATCCAGAAATAACCTGTTCACCCTATCTCTTGGGAACAAGGGACTACTTGCCTTCCATGGGAAATGTGCCAACAGTACTTGCACATCACTGAAAGCAGACTACAGCAATACTTACAGTTAATAGGAACTGTCTCTTTTTTCATGAGACATTTGCACACCAATTAAAAAAAAAAGAGACATCAGCAATACTTACAGAGTATGGGAAATGTGCCAGCAGTCTTCCTTTTTTTATGAGGCAGTTAATAAACAGAGACCCCAGCGCTACTTACAGACTATGGGAACCGTGCCAAACAGGCCTATTTTTTTCATGAGACATGCACGTCAGTAAGTAGATTTATACCACAGCAATACTTACAGAATATGGGAAACATGCCAACATGCCTGTATGAGAAATATGCCAACAGTCCTGGTTTTTTTTTTTTTTAAGACGACATTATTATGCGCGTCGATACACATAAACTATGGGAATAGTTATTGTCATGGAAAATGTGCGCACATGTGCGTTTGCTTGCTTGCTTGCTTGCTTGCTTGCTTGCGTGTGTGTGTGTGTGTGTGTGTGTGTGTGTGTGTGTGTGTGTGTGTGTGTGTGTGTGTGTGTGTGTGTGTGTGTGTGTGTGTGTGTGTGTGTTTGGGCGCATTAATTGTTATTTGTTCCTTTTTGTCTGTTCATTTCTAGGTGGGAGACTTGTCTTACGTCATCAGGAGCATGATGCCAACACGGTTTATGACGTCACCATGAGCACGTTGATCACGATCTACCGCCATGCCTGACGTCATGAGGACAGCCCTCTTCCACCATATATGACGTCACCAGGAGCATAATGATCACGATTTGACGTCATGTATGAGGTCATCAGAAACGCAATGATGACAGTTGATCGCCATGTTTGACGTTGGAAACTGACCTTTGGCAGACATCACACCTGTCAATCACTCTGTCATTCACCCAATCAAAAGTGACCTAGGGTCTAGGGACTGATTACCGCAGATTGCCGAGCTATTCCAGTGAAGTGTGACTAATTACATGAAGGTCAAGGCCACCTTTGAAGAGACTGAAAGGTTAGATGAGTGGAGGGAGTGGGGTGTGGGGAGTATCCCATAATCAGTCAAGAAAATGATATGTGCCAAAAATACAGTATCCTAATGTAACTGACAACATTGGATAGATTCAGTTACCGTATCGTTGATGGCATAATATTGGATAGGATCTCCGAGCATAAAAGATGTGAGATGGCAATAAGAAGAGGAGGTGATTTTGAATGGCAAGAACTGAACGAAATATACAGCAACCTGCGATTGTCAATACAAACATGTGTCATAGTTGTTAATGTTGCTTGATATGACATACTTCAAAAACAACAAAACGGAAAATTCCATACACCATGTTTGATGTTTGCAGCATGTCAATAAAGAAGAAAGTAATCAGTGCCTACATTGCAATGTGTATGATCGAACACCAACACACAATGAAAACTACTATGCAAAATGACTGACAGAACCACCTGACTACCAGCTAGGGAATAGCTCTCCACTCTCAACAGTCTGAATAATATCGCTGCCAACAACAGCTGCTCTGGTCTGCCTACATCTTCGAATTGGAATAAGCAGCACCACACTATTGGGGTTTTGCTGGGGAACAACGAATTTACCCTATCCATCGAAGTAAAGTGTTGGAGAACAAAAACCGACATTGCCCTTGGACAAGCACAATTTAAACCACTCTCCCTTTCAGGAGTGGAGAAACTTTGTTGCTGCCCTACATGCCAAGAAGGCATAAAAGGCTTTGGATGGATCCCTTTCAGTAACAACGACGACGATATTAACGACAGTGATGACAACCTCACTGACCATCAGAGTCTGAGGGGGTAGGGCAAAGGAGTTGTGGTAATCAAGGAAATATAAATCAAGGTCTTCAAGGAAATAAGGAAATAAAAGTCCATGCTCTTTTAATACCAACATTTATGGTACAAGTCAAAGCAAAGAGGTTGGTCATTTTCACTTCACTTCAATTCAAGTACTTTATT
>CM060340.1:22162642-22167642 GCA_030674155.1 Stramonita haemastoma
TCTTTCTTTCTTTTTTCTTTCTTTTCTTTCTCTTTCTTTCTCTTTCTTTTTCTTTCTCTCTTTCTTCTCTTTCATCTTTTCTTTTTCTTTCTTTTCGTCTTTTTTTTCTTTCTTTCTTTTCTTCTTTCTTTTCTTTCTTCTTTCTTTCCGTCTTTCTGTCTTTCTGTCTTTCTGTCTTTTTCTTCTTCTTCTTCTTTCTTTCTTCTTTCTTTCTTTCTTTCTTTCTTTCTTTCTTTCTTTCTTTCTTTCTTTCTTGTTTTTTAAGCATCAAGACGCCGTTCTCAAATGACATGGGATAACGGCCAAAGTAGTGACAATAAGTGAATCAGAAACAACAATGACAATGACAGAAATAAAGGCACGATATCCTAAGGCTTGGAACAGATTCAGCTGACGCTTATTAATGAATGACAGCACAGAAAGACATCAGGATTTGTCTGCAGTAAGGGGCATGCAACGTCCAGAAATTTGTGATAAAGAAAATCACGAAAAAAAGAAAGAAAGAACAGGTTAAAAAATTGCGAATGTTGCAATAATATATGCTGAATGATTGCCTTATTGTGAATGGTGAAAAAACAACAACTGTATGTGTGCTAAACACACGGACCTCAGTTTATGGCCTCATTCAAAAGATTTAGAAAAGACTCATTGTCTGATGGATGTGTAGATATTTTAAATTTCTATTTCATATTTTTAGATATCTAAAAAAAAAAAAAAATGACCACCAATCATGGTCTAATGGATGGAGGAAAAGTTCTGGGCCCAAACGGGGATCAAACCACTGCACAAGTCCGACCCACATTGTTCCCTTTCTCGGCAAGTGCGTTACCTTTAAACCACCGATCCATGTCAGATTGCTTCTTCATAAACCTCTTGTGCCAATGCACCTACACACACACCCACACACTCACACGTACACACGTACACACACGTACACACACACACATCTTTCTGATGTTTGTGTGTCTCTCTGTCTGTCTCTCTGTGTCTGCTAAAACTGTTGACTTGGAGAGCATACTTATATAAGGGTGAAGGGGTGGAGGTGGGGTGGGGGAGGGGATGGGAAGGGGGAGGTGTGTTGTGCAGTCATGCTTGTTGATGATGTAAAGAAGCGCCGGCAGTTGTCTTGGCTGCGTCAGGCAAAGGCGATAGGGTAGAAGACAGGCCAAAGTCAGCGGTTAGCTTTTGGATCATGCAGTACCTTTCCTGAAAGTTGGAAAGCTCAGTGGTCAGAGCGCTCGCTCTCCCCCAGCCAATGTTAAGCAGCGTCGAGCGTGGTTACCAATCGGATGGGTGACCATTTGCGTGCCTTGGCTACAGTACAGTTGCCCAGTTGTAGATGGGTACCTGCCCTCTTTAGCGTCAGGGAATGTAAAACAGCGAGGGAGAGGAGATGGGCGCTGCACTCAACATGCTGGACCCTAGAGAAGCTGTGGTCTCTGACGCCTCGCTCCTCTACGACCACACAGGTTATGGGACACCTTTATCTTTAGTGGGAGAATATGATCTCCTGTCTGCTGTGTTCCCTGAGAAAAGCTTGAGGAGTTGTGTTTTGTTCTGGTAATTATTTCCTGTCAGGAAGGTGAAGTCTGTATGAGTGTTAAACAATGTGTAGGATTTTCAGGACCATTGTCGTCATGTCATTGTCTTCACATCCCTGACAATGGGTGGGAACATAGTGTTGAGGATGACATCGATTATGATCACAATGATGATTACTATAACTTCAATGACAACGACAGTGAAGATAATTTTGATTTATTCTTTAATTTCGAAGAAAACCGTATAAACACTCATGTGGGTCTTTTTTTTTTTTTTAAAGCCAGTTCCCGCTGCTACTTCTGCTGCTGATCATTTCAATGATAGTGATGACAAAAATGATGATAAGGAATATAGTAGAGAGAGATAACTCTACTTCTAGCACTGCTGCTGCGGCTGCTATTGATACTATTGCTGTTTGTGCCGAGTCTTCTTGTTCTTGTTCTTCTTCTCCTCCCCCTCCTCTTCCACATGCACACACACATACACACGGACGCACGGACACACACAATACAACACAACACAGCACAACACACACACACACACAACACACACACATACACAAACACACACACACACACAAACACACGCAATTAATAAAAGAATAAACACACACACACACAAGAAATAAAATAAACACACACACACACACACACACAACACACACAACACACACACACACACACACACACACACACTCACACACATACACTCACACACACACAACCCCCCCCCCCCCCCACACACACACCAGGAATAACGTGCACGCACTATCCCTGGGAAGTAGCAAGCGGTCAGTAGCCAACACACATATATAACTGTGGATTAGGGCCAAGCAAGGAAACCGTAATTGAAGACAGACGCCTGTTAATTGAAGACAGCAGTAACCTTATGCAGGGACAGCCATACACACACACACACACAGTGTGTGTGTGTGTGTGTGTGTGTGTGTGTGTGTGTGTGTGTGTGTGTGTGTGTGTGTGTGTGTGTGTGTGTGTGTGTGTGTGTATGTTTTTCTGTGTGTTTCTGTGAGTGTGTGTGTGTTTCTCTGTGTGTGTGTGTGTGTGTGTGTGTGTGTGTGTGTGTGTGTGTGTGTGTGTGTGTGTGTGTGTGTGTGTGTGTGTGTCTGTGTGTGTGTTTCTGTGTGGTGTGTGTGTTTGTGTGTGTGTGTATGTGTGTGTGTGTTTCTGTGTGTGTGTGTGTTTGTGTGTGTGTGTATGTGTGTGTGACTCTGTGTGTGTGTGTGTGTGTGTGTGCATGAATGCGTGTGTATGGATGCGCGCGCACGAGTGTGTGTGTGTTTGTGTGTGCGTGCGTGTGTGTGTGTGTGCACGCGCCTCTGTGTGTGTATGTGTGTGTGTGTGTGTGTGTGTGTGTGTATTCGCGCGCGCGTGTGTGTATGCCAGCGCCACCCCCTACACCATCTAACTTTCCTTATCCCCTGCTCCTGCTCTTCTCCCTCTCTATCCCTGTAGAGGAGAGGAGGAAGCAACTCCATGGAGATTGTCTGTAGATGACACCAAAGGTTCACCATACAACAGACCACCAGTGTGTTACACCACTCTGTTCTTTTCCCATTTCTCAATCAATCATCATCATTCATCATCATCATCAGCAGCAGCAGCAGCAGCAGCAGCAGAGCAGTAGCAGCAGCAGCAGCAGCAACAGCAGCAGCAGCAGCAGCAGCAGCAAGCAGCAGCAGCAGCAGCAGCAGCAGCAGCACTGCCTATAGCAGCAAGAGGGGCTTTATCAGCCTCAGCATCAGCGATTGTCTCTCCATCAGCAGAAGGCGAAGTGTATGAGGACAGTGCATCCACTCCTATTACAATGTCTGCAGCATCTCTTATCTGCCCTTTAAACTTTCACACACACACACACACCAAACGACACACACACACCACACACCACACACACACTACACACACACACCACGTGCCTGCACAACAGCTATGGTACACTGACAGCGTCAAAAAAAGGGTATGGAACATGATTTCATAACTTTATCATTATTTGTCATGTATGGTAAACTTATAGCGGAAAAGAAAGGTGAAGAAACACCATGTCTTGTATATCATCAATGTCTGCCAAGTGAGGGCATCAAAAGAATCGCCCACATTGCCAAAAAACTTCACATAGATCACATCTACTGACACTCACTGCACCAACATGTATGGCAAAGTGACAGCATTGAAGAAGGATGGAACATAGATCTATGACATCACCACGGCTACATGCACTCACTGACTGCAGCAACAAGTATGGCAAACTGATGGCATCAAGAAAAAGGAAATGGCATTTTAGTCCTAAATGGAAAGTCACACTACAAGAGGACCTGCTTCAATAGACCTCCCTCCCCAGTGTTTCGGGGGGGGGGGGGGGGGGAGTAAGTGGAGCAGTAAACTGGTTCCCTGGTAATAGAAGGGCGGGGTGGGGACAGTGTGGGGTGGGGGTGGGGATAGTCTTGTGGTCAGAGCGTCAAATTCAGGACCTGATCGTAACAGAGGTTGCGGGTTCCAGTCTGGAAAAGTTCTGAGATATGCTTGTCTTCTGGAGTTAGCATTGGCATTGCACAGCAGTCAGTCTCCCCACTTTCAGCTGCTAATTAATCCATCCTTTCCCAGCCCAAATGGTGCCAGATGGTTCTAGATATAGCAGGAACTGACCACATTAATTTTGGACAAGATAAAAGGAAGGGGCAAGTTAAATTCGGCACTCTGGACTGTGATGTTGGATTTGTGTGCTGTGACGGACTTATTTCACTCCCCTGAAATTCTTAGATAAGAGTCTTTAAACCGAAATCTCGTGTGTGAGCACACGCGGAACATCTGGCGGTCACGTGACAGCTCATTCCGCAACTATGGCGGATTTTGTGGGTGAGAGGAACACTCCTATCATGACCTCCCCCTTGATGTCCCCCCTTGCCCCCCTGCCCTCCCTGCTGCCCCTCCCTTCCCCTGTTCCAATAGAGGATGGGTCCACCAGGCTGTGTGTCACCCCCCCCCCACTCTGCCTTCACCATTCAGCGCATGACCCAGAGACTTGTGGAGGAGTCAAGGCATGCATGTGGCTTTATTGTATACCACTTGGTGTCACAGCAGATTTCTCTGCGTGAAATTTGGGATGCTTTGCCGGGGAGAGCGCGTCACCACAAGTGCAGCGCCACCCATTTTTTTCTTTTCTCCTGTCTGCAAGTGTTTTTGTCAAACCAACTTCTTCCTCATGACAAGGACGAGATAGCCTGGTGTGCCTTGAGTATTGCGCATTGTGCTCGCAATCTGATGGTCTGGGTTCGATCTGATGCTCAAGCCACCCCTGAGACACCCATTCCAACTGAGGTCCTGTGTGAAACACATTCAGTGCACGTATCAGAACCCACGGCAACAAAAGAGTTGTCCTTTGCAAAGTTGTGTCGAAAAAGTCACTTCATAGGAAATCAACTACACTTCCAACAAGGATGATCT
>CM060340.1:22175142-22200142 GCA_030674155.1 Stramonita haemastoma
TTTTAGTTAATAATCCATTAAAGGCCATCTTTTTATGCATCTCAAAATGAGTTTAGACTTATTTGTATGGTCAGCTGATGCTTGCTTACCAGTGTCGTTAGAAAGAAAAATACACAGAAAATAGGGATGATAAAATAACAAAGAAACGAGCAGAATGCACACACACGCGCCACGACACACACACACACACACACACACACACACACACACACACACACACACACACACACACACACACACACACACACACACACTCACACAAAACACACACACACACACGCACACACACATACACACACACACTCACACACATACACACACACACACTCTCACACCACACACACACATACACACACACCTGTAACATGATCTGAACATGATCAGCACTTACACACTCACAGGGAACCCTGAGAAATGAGAACTGAACTAATTAATAATTACACCAAGGAAGAAGAGACTATAAACCTAGGCCCCTTGTGCAAATGTACGCAGAACATCTTGCACAGTCGTTAAATCCTGTTCGGCTTTTCGTAAGAAAGGCCATCATCTGCTGGTGGGAACAAGATTTACAAAACTGCATACACACGGGGACTGGATGTAGAAAAGCACATGAGTGCTTATTCCATTATCCTCAATATAAAAGAATAAATAAATAATAAAATAAGATAGTCACTGAGGCATCCTGTAGATTTGTAATTCTAGATTGATACTATCAAAATAATTTGTCTCAGATGCTTAGATCTGAGCGTGTTAGCCAAGAGGGGCACTGAAAACACAAACGCTGAAATAAGGCAAAAAGAAAGAAAAAAAAATCAAAGGCGATCGACTTGCAGCCCTGCCAAAGCTGTGTAGCTGAATGTTTAACAACATGTCTACAGAATCTGTGGGTGCTGACACAACTTGATGGGTTGTCCTGACCTCAGAAAGAGAAGTGGATTCCATCATCATTTTACATCCTTTTCTGTCTCTTTTCTGCCGAACCTTACACTTCTGACAGAGGAGTTATGGGAATCCAGTCTGTGAATGATCTGTGCAACAGAGGAATCCAATCTGTGAATGATCTGTGATCTGTACAACATAGGAATCCAGTTGTGATCTGTACAACAGAAGAATCCAGTCTGTGAATGATCTGTGCAACAGAGGAATCCAATCTGTGAATGATCTGTGATCTGTACAACAGAGGAATCCAGTCTGTGATCTGTACAACAGAAGAATCCAGTCTTGAATGATTGTGCAACAGTGGATCCAATCTGGAATGATCTTGATCTGTAACAGAGGAATCCGTCTGTGATCGTAAACAGAGGAATCCAGTCTGTGAATGATCTGTGATCTGTACAACAGAGAATCCAGTCTGTGGAATCATCTGTGATCTGTACAACAGAGGAATCCAGTCTGTGAATGATCTGTGATCTGTACAACAGAGGAATCCAGTCTGTGAATGATCTGTGATGTACAACAGAGGAATCCAGTCTGTGAATGATCTGTGATGTAAACAGAGGAATCCAGTCTGTGAATGATCTGTGATGTACAACAGAGGAATCCAGCTGTGTGTGGTGTACTGCTACAAGAGGAACTCAGTAGTGAGTGTGTGATGTACACGAGGAATCCGTCTGTGAATGATTGTGATGTACAACAGAAATCAGTCTGGTGAAGTGAATATTGTGTAGTAAAACAGAGGAATCAGTCTGTGACAGGTATTTGACGTACACGAGAACCCGATGCTGGTGTTAGATGGGATTGGTACTGCAAGAGAGAAGAAGAAGCGTGACGTGACGTGATGTGATGTGACGTGACGCACGTGTGTGAGTGTGATACAGACATAGTCTGGTAGCAGAGTGAAGTGAAGTGAAGTGGCAGCAAAAAAAAAAAAAAAAAAAGTAGTCCTGACTGCAGCAGGTATATTGACATCCATCCTGCAGAACCCCTGAAACATGGCTGGGTGTTAGAGTGGGGAGCTGGAGGAGGCTGCAATCAATGCCATCACCGCCATCTGCAACAAGAGGGGGGCTGCTCAGGGAAAGCATGCAGTCTTCGTCAATGACTTCATCAGTACCTGTCACCCTGTTAGAGAAAGATCTATGGAAAATGAAAACACAGCTCCTGTACTTTTTTGCTTCCTAGTTTCATTATCTCTGTACAGAGACAAAAGGCTACATCTTTATAGTCGTGGCTGTTTCTCTGTGTATAGAAAAAAGTTTACCCAAAGACATTCACCAAGTTAGCACAGTTATTTTACGATC
Source organism: Stramonita haemastoma (assembly GCA_030674155.1). Lineage (NCBI taxonomy): Eukaryota > Metazoa > Mollusca > Gastropoda > Neogastropoda > Muricidae > Stramonita > Stramonita haemastoma. The sequence continues at coordinate 22,177,383 of CM060340.1, forward strand.
ATTACAGACGACCTTTTTCTTTAGATAAGTTAATCCGTGGTATTAGTTTTTTTTTCTCTTTGATTAGAAGAACAGTGTTGATACTTTTTTTCTTTAAAAGAAGAAAAGCTATATTCAACGTTCGTCTTAAAAATAGAAAAAGCTGTATTTATTGATGGTTTTGACATAAAAACAGAAAAAAAGCTATATTTATTGATGGTTTTGTCTTAAAAACAGAAAAGTCTGTAGGCCTATCTATCATTTTCTTTCTTTTAAAGAAGCTTTAGGTATCTTTTTCGTTTTAAAGCAGAAAAAGCCACGTATATATATATAATTTTTTATCAGAAAAAGCTATATTTATTTTTTCTATTTAAAATAATAAATAGCTATATTGATAAACAGGAAAAAACCACTTTATCGTTAGTGTTTGATTTAATACACTCAAACAAAGTTCACGTATTGCTGCCTTTATAAAATAACATACAGAAATCCATGCTTATGTATTCACAAACGATAACACAGAAAACCATGTTAATATATTGATAAACTCACCAAAAAATAACACCAAAGAAAAACAACACGTTGATATATTGCTGAATTCACACACAAAACGTGTTGGTGTATTTGATTTCACTAAAACAACACACAAAACTGTGTTCGGTGTAGTTCTGTATTCACAAAAACCAACACAGAAAACCGCGTTGATATATTGCTGGTATTCGTTAAAACCAAACCAAACCATGCTGATGTATTGTTATATTCATAAAACAACACAAAAACCTGTGCTGGTGTATTGTATTCATAAAAAAACAAGTAAACCGTGCTGGTGTGTTGCTGTATTCATAAAACAAAACAGTAAACCGTACTGATGTATTTTTTTATCTCTAAAAAAGCACAGAAAACCATACTGATGTATTGTTGTATTCATTGGAACCCCCCCCCCCCCACACACACACACAGACAGAAAACCACCATGAGGGGAAACTGTTCGATTTTCTGTGCGGTGTCAGAAGATATTATTTCGTCTACTGCTTGTGCAGACGAGAGGCAGAGAACCAAGTGTAAAGTGTAAAGTGTGTGTGTGTGTGTGTGTGTGTGTGTGTGTGTGTGTGTGTGTGTGTGTGTGTGTGTGTGTGTGTGTGTGTGTGTGTCTGTGTGTCTGTGTGTCTGTGTGTCTGTGTGTCTGTGTGTGTGTATGTGTGTGTGTGTGTGTGTCTGTCTGTCTGTCTATATCTCTGTGTGTGTGTGTGTGTATGTGTGTGTGTGTGTGCGTGCACGCGCGTGTGTGTGTGCGTGTGTGTATGTGTGTCTGTGTGTGTGTGTGTGTCTGTCTATATCTGTGACTGTGTGTCTGTGTGACTGATGTGGTATTATCAGTGCATAATTGAGGGTCTTATTGGATATGATCTGACATAATGACGATGACAATGATGACGCCAATCATAAGTGACAAAAATCTATTCCTTTGTCTGTCTGTCTGTCTGTCTTTATGACTGTCTGTCTGTCTTTATGACTGTCTGTCTGTCTTTATGACTGTCTGTCTGTCTCTATGACTGTCTGTTTGTCTTCCGTCTGATTGTCTGTTTGTCTGTCTGTCTGCCTGTCTGTCTATCTCTCTGTCTTTCTGTCTGTGTGATTGTCTGCCTGCCTGCCTGCCTGCCTGCCTGCCTGCCTGCCTGCCTGCCTGTCTGTCTGTCTGACTGTCTGTCTGTCTGTCTGTCTGTCTGTCTGACTGTCTGTCTGTCTGTCTGTCTGTCTGTCTGTCTGTCTGTCTGTCTGTCTCTCTGTCTTGCTGACTGTGCCTTGAGCTACCGGAGATGGAACAGCTGCTACTTCCTTGTTTCTGTCCTCCCCCTTTCCCTACCCCTCCCCCTCTTCTGTGATGGTACCTGTCTGGTGACCACTTCAGATGCTGACCTCTACAATAGTCACACACAGTCTCTTGTAGAAAACTGCCCCCGGCCTTTAATTTAACTCAATGAAGTCTGGCCATGGATGTGTGATCAACATGGAGAATTCCTCATAACAGCTGAACACACACACACCTTATATCTTTTTGTGAATATTCCTAGAAATTCTCCACCCCTTTTTCACCCCCCCCTCTCCCCAACAAAGAAACACTCCAAAAGCAAACAAAAATAACCGCTAAAGAAAAAAAGCAAAACATTAAAAAAAAAAAGCACAAAAAACGGACAAATAAAATCTTCGTTATCCGTTTCGTTATCTGGTTTTTTTTTTTTTATCAGTGAAATAACTGTGGTTTCACGCGCACAATATCATACTTTATTTTATGTTATTTATTTATTCTTTTATATCGAAGATAACGGAATAAGCATTCATATGCTTTTTTTTTTACATCTAGTCCCAGGGTGTATGCAGTTTTGTAAATGTCATCTGTCCCCACCAGCACACGATGGTCTACTCTTACGAAAAGCGGAACAGGATTTAACGTGTGCGCAAGATGTTCTGCGTGTGTTCGCACACGGGGCCTCGGTTTATAGACTCATCCGAAAGGCGTCATCAAACAACACTATTTTCAACAGCATCAGCTATTTTAGATGGTCTGTTTTTCACTGTCCAAAAAACTTGTTTTTAGATAGCACAAAGTCTTCTCTATGTTTAGTAAACTGCCTAGTTTTAGCTTACATTTTCCTTGTTGCTGTAAAAAGCAACTACATGGAAGACTATTTATTTTATCAACATCAGCCAGGTATGCTTTCAGAGATAAACAGAGCATCAGGTTCGTCTCCGTTTATTTTTGCCTTTGCCAGTGCAGACATCAGATGTAGGGTATAGCTATGGCAGTATCTGATGTGTGACTTCAGTTTATTTTTGACTTATTCTTTACTTCTTTTATATCCAGGATAATGGAATAAGCACTCATGTGCTTTTTTTTTATTTTACATCCAGTCCCCGTGTATAAGCAGTTTTGTAAATTTTGTCAGTTGGCTTTGTGAAGAAGGCATCACAGAGTTGTGGGCTATTTCGTGTTCATCCATCACTGATGGGGAATAACCCCTCCCCTTCCATCATTGGCGCCATTAAAAAAAGACCTTATAAGCAGCAAGGAGTTATCTCTCTTCTTATACACCTTCACCGTGAAGGCAAAAAAAAAAAAGCCCAGATACACAACTGCTGTGCTAACTGTTTCAACCACAAATCAAATCAGATCAAATCAAATTCTTTTAATTCGAGGATACTGAATAAGCACACATGTGCTTTTTTACAAGACGCTGATACAGAAAAAACGGTGTGTCCAATACACATCCACTGCTTTCATCAGAAACAAAATGTGTGGACCACTCTGTCCGATACATATCAGTTCTCTTTCCAAAAACAGATCAGTTTTCTTTCCAAAACATGTCAGTTTTCTTTCCAAAACATGTCAGTTGTCTTTCCAAAACCTGTTAGTTGTCTTTCCAAAACCTGTCAGTTCTCTCTCCAAAACCTGTCAGTTCTCTTTCCAAAACATATCAGTTCTCTTATCAAAACCTGTCAATTCTCTTTCCAAAACCTGTCAGTTCTCTTATCAAAACCTGTCAGTTCTCTTTCCAAAACATATCAGTTCTCTTATCAAAACCTGTCAGTTCTCTTATCAAAACATTAGTTTTCTTTCCAGAACATATCAGTTTTCTTTCCAAAACCTGTCAGTTCTCTTTCCAAAACATGTCAGCTCTCTTTCCGAAATATGTGACTTCTCTTTCCAAACATCAGTTCTCTTTCCAAAGCATGTCATTTCTCTTTTCAAAACATGTCAGCTCTCTCTCCAAATCATTTCAAATATCTTTCTAAAAATTTCAAATCTTTTTTCAAAACATTTCAAATCTCTTTCCAAAACATTTCAAATCTGGTTCCAAAAGAAATCGATTTACTGTTTTAACCTGAAACAACTTATGTAGAGAACTGTGTTCCAATAATACCATCTGATGTAGCCAGAAATGGGTAGAAAATTCTCTTTCCCTACACAATCCATGTGTTATAACCAGAAATAATCTAGGTAGAAAATCCTCAACTGTAATAACCAGAAATGATTTAAACGGAGAACAATATAAACTCTGATAATCAGATACAGCGTACATATTCTGCGTAACCCCATTGTGTTAAGCTGGGTAGCACCTGACAGCAATATGACCAGAAGGTCTAGATAGAAAACAACGTATTCCTATATTCTGAAAAATGAGATAGAAAAATAACCTATTCCTGTATTCTGAAAAATGAGATAGAAAATAGCCTTTTCCGATACCCTGAAAAAGAGAAAACAACCTATTCTTATATCCTGACATTGGTTTTGTCAAATTTCATGTACCCCTTGGGGTTTTTTCTTGAAATAAAATTTTGAATTGAAATTGAATTGAATTGACAATTGAGATAGAAGACAACCTATTCTTATAAGTGGACGAAAGAGAGAGAAAACAATTCACTCTTATATCCAGAAGAAATAGATATAAAACAGGCAATTGTTATAAAAAGAATTAATGTAGATAGAGAATACTGAATTCTTTAAAATAAGAAATAATCTAAATAGAGAACACTGAAATGCTATAATAACAAGTAATCGACATCTATAAAGAGAACAATCAACTGTTAGGATAAAAAATAATCTGTAAAGAGAAAAATCAATTGTTGTGATAATAAATGATCTATAAAGAGACAGTCAAATGTTATGATAAGAAGAAATCTATAACGAGAACAATCAACTGTTATTAAAAGAAATAATCTATGTACAACGATCAACGGTTATGATAAAAAGTAATCTATAAAGAAAACAATCAACTGTTATGAGAAGAAATAATCTATATAGAAAACAGTCAACTGTTATGATAAGAAATACAGCACAGACAGTACAATCAACTGTTAAAATAAGAACTAATCTATATAGAGAACAATCAACTGTTATGATAAAAAATAATCTATAAAGAGAACAGTCAACTGTTATGATGATATAAAATAATCTATAATATAATACAGAAAATATTATATTCCAAATACTATAGAAAACAGTAATTCTTATGATAAGAACTTAAAATTTTATATATAAAAAAGAATCAAACCGTTTAAAACAAGAAAACTAATCTACGTAGACAACAATCAACGGTTACAATAAGGAACACAGCCCAGACAGAACGATCAATAATCTAACACAGACATCCAGATAGCAGAGATGCCTCTATTACCACAGAAACAGCAGGCGGGGAAGCAAGCTTTTACTAACACACATCAAGTTGTGAGCAAAGTGCAATTGCCAGAGCAGGCAAGCAGGCAGGCAGGCAGGCAGGCAGGCTGACAGGCAGGCAGGCGGACAGGCAGGCAGACAGGTAAACTGACAGGTGGGAAATCAGCCTGTTTTACACTGTGAAAGGGGAAACAAACTTTCAGCCAGAAAGTGGAATAAACAGTCTGGAAAAGCTCCAAAAACCAGGCCTACTGCTGCACAGCACAGTACAGCAAAGCACAACCCATCACCGGCGCAGCACAGCACAGAAAAGCCACGGTGAAGGAATAAAAACTGTTAAGATTTTTTTTTCCTTCTAATCTGTGATTATTTTTCAACGGTGTGTACATAAGGAAACCTTTTCCAGCTTTTTTTATTGTTTTTATTTTTAAACGCGTGCTTTGGAAAAGCTCCGTAAAGATATATGTATTTTACCTAGTGAATGATACTGTTAGAATCTTTCTGTGTTTTTTAAGTGCTGCAGTTTTCTGTGCATTTATTTCTGTGAAGGTGCAGCATTCAGTGAACAGAAATTTCTGCTGAAAAGGTGTATGTACATCATTGCTTTTTTTTTTTTTCTTCTTTTTTTTTCTCTATTCTGAGAATGGTGGCGGTTTTGCACATGTTGTGTTTCTGACTGACGCTAGTGGCATACCTGTGAAGCAAGCAGGTAGAGGTGTGAGTGTGTTGCTATGTCAGGTTTCTTTGGTTAAAGGTTGAGAAGGATCAGTGATCTGCAAGTTAACGCACCTGCCTAGAGAGCGAAAAGTCCTGAGTTGATCCCCGTTTGTGCCCGAAACTTTCCCCCACGGTGAGAGGTGATCTGGGTACTAGTCTTTCGGATTAGACAATTAACTGAGGTCACGTGCACAACATGTATTTAGCGCACGTAAAAGAACCCAACGGCTGAAAAAAGAGTTGCCTCTGGCAAAATTAGCCATTCTGATAGAGAAACAGATCCACATGCAGACAGGAAAGGAAAAGGAATAATTGGTGGCGCTGCTCTTGTGGCGACACCTCTCTCTCAGGGAGAGCAGCCCAAATTTGAACGCAGAGAAATATGATGTGACTTTAATTAAGTGACTCAACTTTTAGTGCTATACAAATACAAATATACCATGTAAATACACAAATTCAATAGCAAGATACCTGTCAACTAGGCAGGTAGAGATGTGATTGATGTAGTGCTTCTTTGGTCAATACTTAGACACCTGTGGAAAAAGCAGGTGACTGGAGAATGATTGGTTGATGAAGTGCTTCTTTGGTTAAAAGTTAGAAACATGTGAATGAAAACCGATAGAGTTGCGACCTGTTAGATTGGTTGTGTTTCTCTCTGACCCCACAAGTGGCTGTTTTTTGCGTGAATCCAGGTGGCGGACAGGTGTATAGGTGGCAGACAGGTGTATAGGTGTATAGGAGGTAGACAGGTATATCGGTGGCACAGGTGTAAAGGTGTTAAGCGGCGGGCAGGTGCATAGGAGGCCGACAGGTGTATTGGTGGCAGACAGGTGTATAGGTGGAGACAGTTATCGGATATGTGGCAGACAGGTGTATAGGTGTATATGTGGCAGACAGGTGTATATGTGGTGGTGTATAGGTGTATATGAGGCGGACAGGTGTATAGGTGTATAGGTGGCAGACAGGTGTATAGGTAGAAGACATGTGTATGGGTGGCAGACAGGTGTATAGGTGGCAGACAGGGTTAGATGTATAAGTGGCAACATGTAAGGTGCAGACAGGTGTGTAGCGAGACAGTGTATAGATGTATAAGTGGCAACCCGTGTATAGGTGGCAGACAGGTGTGTAGGTGGCAGACAGGTGTATAGATGTATAAGTGGCAAACAGTGTATAGGTGGCAAACAGGTATATAGATGGCAGACAGGTGTATAGGTGGCAGACAGGTGTATAGGTGGCAGACAGGTATATAGGTGGCAGACAGGTGTATAGGTGGCAGACAGGTGAATGGGGTGGTGTATGTGCTGGCAGGCAGGCAGGCAGGTAGGCAGGCAGGGCGAGAGGGTGAAGCCAAGGAGTAGACTGCTTTGCACAGTCTTCCAACATAGGCCATCTTCTTCAGGCATGGTATTGTAAGCGATGTCATGCCTCAAAAGATGGGGGTTTAGAGGACACCATGCCCTTGATGGATAGGATTTAGATGAGGTCATGCCTCAATAAGTAGGGTTTTCTTTAATTTAACGTCTTTTCACATTACGTGATATTAGACAAAATATAATACCTCCACATAATGTGAAAATGACGTCATTGCTTGACGTGCAGGACTGGAATGGTGTCTTACTTGAAAGTGTGGGAGTTGTATATAAAGTAATGTGCCAATACGTGGGATTTGTATAGTCATTCGCCAACACGTGGGATTTGAATAAACTCATGTGCCAACATGAGGGATCTGTATAAAAGTCATGTGCCAACACACAGGATTTGTATAAAGTCATGTGCCAACACGTGGGATTTGTAGATAAAGTCATGTGCCAACACATGGGATTTGTATTCAGTTGTATAAAGTCATGTGCCAAAACGTGGGATTTGTATAAAGTCATGTGCTAACACGAGGGATCTGTATAAAAAGTCATGTGCCAACACGTGGGATTTGTATAAAGTCATGTGCCAACACGTGGGACGTATATTAAATCATGTGCCAACATGCAGGATTTGTATAAAGTTGTATAAAGGCATGTGCCAACACGTGGCATTTGCATAGTCATGTGCCAACACGAAGGATCTGTATAAAAAAGTCATGTGCCAACAAGCAGGATTTGTATAAAGTAATGTGCCAACACGTGGGATTTGTAGATAAAGTCATGTGCCAACACATGGGATTTGATCAGTTGTATAAAGTCATGTGCCAAAACGTGGGATTTGTATAAAGTCATGTGCCAACACGAGGGATCTGTATAAAAAGTCATGTGCCAACACACAGGATTTGTATAAAGTAATCTGCCAACACGTGGGATTTGTAGATAAAGTCATGTGCCAACACATGGGATTTGTATAAAGTCATGTGCCAACTCGTGGGACGTATATTAAATCATGTGCCAACATGCAGGATTTGTATAAAGTTGTATAAAGGCATGTGCCAACACGTGGCATTTGCATAAAGTCATGTGCCAACACGAGGGATCTTTATAAAAAGTCATGTGCCAACAGCAGGATTTGTATAAAGTAATGTGCCAACACACGGGATTTGTATAAAGTTATGTGCCAACACGTGGGATTTGCATATAAAGTCATGTGCTAACACGAGGGATTTGTATAAAGTCATGTGCCAACACGAGGGATCTTTATAAAAGCCATGTGCCAACACACAGGATTTGTATAAAGTAATGTGCCAACACCTGAGATTTGTATAAAGTAATGTGCCACACGGGGATTTGTATAAAGTCATGTGCCAACACGTGGATTTGTATATAAAGTCCTGTGCCAACACGTGGGATTGCATACAAATTTTGTGCCAGTATGTGGGGATTTGTATAACGTCGTGTAGCTAACGCCTGGATTTGAATGACGTCATATCCTCACGGACTGGATTTAAATAACGTCACATGTGTACATGTGGGATTTATAATTCTGAGTGATCTCCTCAGTGTGTTGAATGTGTTCTATGGAACGGTTGTGTCCCCCTGGAGAGGGAGGTGGGAGAGGGGGAGGTGTCATGACTGATTGCACAGCTGAGGTCATGGGGTCAGAGGTGGGGTCAGTGAGGTCAGTGGGGGAGCAAAGATGAGAAAGCATGATATCTGGAGGCTCTCTGGGATCCATCACAGCCTCTTACCAGCAGGTCAGTATGTGTGTGTGTGTGTGTGTGTGTGTGTGTGTGTGTGTGTGTGTGTGTGTGTGTGTGTGTGTGTGTGTGTGTGTGAGTGTGGGTGTGTGGGTGTGTGTGTGTGTGTTAGTGTGTGTGTGTGGTGTGTGTTGTGTGTGTGTGTGTGTGTGTGTGTGTGTGTGTGTGTGTGTGTGTGTGTGTGTGTGTTGTGTAGTGGTGTGTGTGTGTGTGTGTGTGTGTGTGTGTGTTGTGTGTGTGTGTGTGGTGGTAGTAGAGAGAGAGAGTAGAGAGGAGAGAGAGATGAGAGGAGATGAGAGAGTAGAGAGAGGAGAGAGAGATGTAGTGTGTGTGTGTGTGTTGTGTGCTTGTGTGTGTGTGTGTGTGTGTGTGTGTGTGTGTGTGGTGTGTGTGTGTGTGTGTGTGTGCTCTCATCCAACATACATGAGAGAGCCATTGTCCTGTAGCATGACGACTCCGTGGTGTAAAGAAAAGTAAGGTATGAGGCGTGACACAGGGAAGAAGGAATGCACACACTGTCCAGACTTTCATACTGATTACACTTGCAGTATAGGAATGTACACATTGTCCCAGACTGTCCCACTGCTTACACTTCCGATGTAGCAATGTACACATTGTCCCAGTGACTGTCCACGTGTTACAATTGTAGCAATGTACACATTGTCCTAGACTGTCCCAATGCTTACAATGTGCAATGTACAATTGTCTCAACTTTCACACTGAACACTTACAATGTAGCAATGTACGCACTGTCCCAGACTGTCTCACTGCTTACACTTACAATGTAGCAATGTACATTGTCCCAAATTGTCACACTACTTACACTTACAATGTACAATGTACACATTGTCCCAGACAGCATACTATTGTTATATATAATGATAATGATAACATTAATAATAATAATAATAATAATAATGATAATGTAACATTAATAATAATAATAATAATAATGATGATAATATAATAATAATAATAATATAATAATAATAATAATAATAAAATAATAATAAATAATAATAATATAATAACAATATACATGGAATTTGATAGCGCTATATCTTGCCAAATCTTGTTGTCTGTCAGAGGAGCAAAAATATGAGTTGCGCTCTTGTTAAGCACCTGACAAGTCAGGCCCAGCTCATCCGAGTCTTAACTCTTTCTTCTGAAAAAAAAAAACCGCAAGAGAAAGGACTATAAAGGCAAAAACAAAAAACAAAACCAAAACAAAACGAAAAACAAACCCAACCCCCAAAACAAAACAGACAAAAGATGGAGGTGAAGGAAGAAAGAGAAGAAGGCAGAAACAAAGATAGGAAGAGAGAGAAAAAAGGGAATTCCTAGCACAGTCTTTGACACTGACAGGCCCCTGGCATTCCCTGCGGGGGTTATACAAACACAAAAGAAGTCATGATAGAAGCAGTGCCAGTCATTACAACCCCTCCCTCCCCCCATCCACCCAAATGATAAAAGTAGATAAGCCGTTATTGTGAAATAATAGTGACACAGGCAGACAGTCTCTGGCTAGTGACTCACTCATTTCTGTACCCAGTACACATGGGAATACACACACTCACACACACACACACACACACACACACACCACACACACACACACACAACGCACGTGCGTACGCACGCACGCACACACACACAGAGAACATCTTGCGCACACGTTAAATCCTGATCCACTTTTCGTCAGAGTAGGCCATCGTGTGCCGGTGGGGACAGATAACACGATTTACAAAACTGCATACACACGGGGACTGGATGTAAAAAAAAGCACATGAGAGCTTATTCCATTATCCTCGATATAAAATAAAAAATAAATAAAAAACACTAAATCGTACCAGTTATCAATGTACTGTTTGAATCAACACGGTTTTCCTTTTGTTGGCAGAATGAAAATTGTATCTAGACAAACTGTGCCTGCAGTCATGAATTGTTGATCTAAGCAGAGGGTACATTGTTACATTTGCTTTCAAACTTCTCTTATGTTGGTGTACATGAAACATTCCAAAAGAAAGTGGGACTTCATTTTCAAATTTCGTTTTGCAAAAAAGGACATAATTTGTTATCTATCTATCTATCTATCTATCTATCTATCTATCTATCTATCTATCTATCTATCTATCTATCTATCTATCTATCTATCTATCTATCTATCTATCTATCTATCTATCTATCTATCTATCTACTACTACCTACTATCTATCTATCTATCTATCTATCTATCTATCTATCTATTGCTATTCTTCTGTCTATCTATCTACTCTACTACTATCTATCTATCTGTCTGTCTGTCTTCCTTCCTACCTCTAGCTACCTACCTGTCTGTCTGTCTGTCTGTCTCTCTCTCTCTCTATTTTTATATATATATATATATACTTCCTAATCAAAGGATAAAACAATAAGTCTTGCCTGTGTAACTGCAACACGGAAACAGTACACATGTATACCATTCATATACTGTTCTTTTTCAAATATAATTTTAGATGGTCTGTAACTGTTATGTCTCTCTCTATCTCTTATAGTCTTATCCTATTCTTGAATACATTCTTAAAATCTTTTCCATTCAAACAATATTAAAAACCAGTTTCTCACAAAATTTATCTTACTTTTGACATCCAGCTGTCTTTGCCATTTCTATATAGTTTAAACAGCATGCAGTGAGCACTCTGTATTATTCTATTTTGATCCATTAGCAATAGTTTGGAGAGAGAGAGAGAGAGAGAGAGAGAGAGAGAGAGAGAGAGAGAGAGAGAGAGAGAGAGAGAGAGAGAGAGAGAGAAACAAACAAACAGACAGACATACATACAAACAGAGAGAGCAGAGAGAGACAGAGACAGACGGAGAGAGCGCCTTTGTCACATTGTTAACAGTATCAGTCGTTGATAAGGGGAGAAAAAAAAGACCGAAGGGAGACAACGTGGAAGAGAAGAGTTATCTTTTCTTACAGAAAATGCCCGCGATTCGATCTCGGTTAAAACGTCGTTTGTGTGCATGGATGACACACAGCACACCCTGTCCAATAATTGCCATCTTCATTCCCATCTCCGGCATTCTATGTGCAGGCAGCTCTTGGCTATTTTCCATGGATGCCTTTCCTTGAGGTTCCAGAGCAGACCTTCCCCTGAGGTTTCACTGGATAGGTCCCATAGTTTCCACTAGGGGCACGGGATAGCCTGGCTGGTTAAGCGTTGCGTATTACGCTCGTGATCTGCTGACCTGGGTTCGAATCCTGGTCAAGGAGATAATTATTTTCCCCTGGAGTTAACATTAGTGCCAACTCTACTCTTCCCCCTTCCTCCCTACCCCCCCCCACCCTCACCATGAAGTTCTTCGGATGAGACTATAAACCGAGGTCCCCTGTGCGAACGCACGCAGAATAATTTGCGCACAAGTTAAAACCTGTTCCGCTTTTGGAAGAGTAGGCTACTGTGTGCCAGTGGGAACAGATGACAAAATGACAAAACTGCTTACACATAGGCATTGGATGTAAAAAAAAAACAACAACAACACGTGCGTGCTTATTCCATTATCCTCGAAAGAAAAGAATAAATAAATAAATAAAATTACAAAAAAATAAATGAAAATAGTTCTTTTCTCTGAGTTTGGTCTAAATTCCCATAAAATTCCCCTGGATATCCCCCCCCCCTCCTTCCCATCTTTCTGAGGTATGACAGGATTCTTGTCATGTCATGTCCTAGTGATTTGGAAATGGTTTTCCTTGTGCTGAATGGTTACTTCCCCCATGGTTTCCATGGTTATGAGAAAGACACTGCGGACATCAGGACAGCGGAAGGTCTACAGAGAAAAAACTCCATTCTGACCACTAACACTGACCTTGACCTTGGGTGGGATTCTCCTGTGTGGGTCTACTAACTGGATACTTGTCTTATTTTGGCCGGGATTCTCCTGTCTGGGTGTCTGCTGTCAGGATGCCTGTTTGACCTTGGCTGGGATTCTCCTGTCTGTTATGTGGATGTCTGTCTGACCTTAGCTGGGATTCTCTTGTGTGGGTCTATGCTGTCAGGATGATTGTCTGACCTTGGGTGGGATTCTCCTGTCTGAGTCTATACTGTCAGGATGATTGTCTGACCTTGGGTGGGATTCTCTTGTGTGGGTCTCTGCTGTCAGGATGATTGTCTGACCTTGGGTGGGATTCTCTTGTGTGGGTCTCTGCTGTCAGGATGATTGTCTGACCTTGGGTGGGATTCTCTTGTGTGGGTCTCTGCTGTCAGGATGATTGTCTGACCTTGGGTGGGATTCTCTTGTGTGGGTCTCTGCTGTCAGGATGATTGTCTGACCTTGGGTGGGATTCTCTTGTGTGGGTCTCTGCTGTCAGGATGATTGTCTGACCTTGGGTGGGATTCTCTTGTGTGGGTCTCTGCTGTCAGGATGATTGTCTGACCTTGGGTGGGATTCTCTTGTGTGGGTCTCTGCTGTCAGGATGATTGTCTGACCTTGGGTGGGATTCTCTTGTGTGGGTCTCTGCTGTCAGGATGATTGTCTGACCTTGGGTGGGATTCTCTTGTGTGGGTCTCTGCTGTCAGGATGATTGTCTGACCTTGGGTGGGATTCTCTTGTGTGGGTCTCTGCTGTCAGGATGATTGTCTGACCTTGGGTGGGATTCTCTTGTGTGGGTCTCTGCTGTCAAGATACCTTTCTGACATTGGCTGGGATTTTCCTGTCTGTATCGTTATGTGGATGTCTGTCTGACCTTGGCTGGGATTCACCTGTGTGGGTTTGTGCTGTCAGGATGTCTGTCTGACCCTCGGTGCAGACAGAGGAGTTGAACACAGACGCCTTCCTTGGTCTGTTGTAGTGTGGCTTTTTTTTCTTTCTTTCTTTTATTTCGAGGATGGTGGAATAAGCATTCATATGCTTATTATTTTTTTTTTACATCCAGTCCTCGTGTGTATACAGTTTTGTCAATGTTGTCATCCGTTCCCACAAGCACACATGCTACTTGTGGCAGCTTCATTATTGTCATGTGCGCTATGGTATCTCTCTCTGCCTTATATTATGGAAAGTGTCCAATTTTGGGGATAAAATTTGTTATTCCTACAGCTGTCTAGTAGTTGTATTGTGTCTTTTTGTGTCTTTTCTACAGTTGTCCAATCTATTGTGTCTTTTTGTGTTCTTCCTGCAGTTGTCCAAATCTGTTGTGTCTTTTGTGTCTTTTCTACTGTTGTCGAACCTAATGTTTCCTTTATTGTGTCTTTTCAGTTCAGTTCAACAGCTGTATATTTTGTTTTTATGTGGTTTGAGATTTGGGCTGTTTTTGCCTTAGGCCTGCAGCCGAGCAGTCTACATCTTGTTTTTGAGTCAGTCCATAGCTGTGCAGTCTACATCGTGTTTTTGAGTCCATAGCTGTGTAGTCTACATCTTGTTTTTGAGTCAGTCCATAGCTTTGCGATCTACATCTTGTTTTGAATCAGTCCATAGGTGTGCAGTCTACATCTTGTTTTGAGTTAGCCCATAGCTTTGCAATCTACATCTTGTTTTGAGTCAGTCCATAGGTGTGCAGTCTACATCTTGGTTTTGAGTCTGTAGCTGTGCAGTCTGCATCTTGTTTTAAGTCCATAGCCATGCAGTCTACATCTTGTTTTTGTGTTTGTGTCAGACCATAGCTGTGCAATCCACATCTTGTTTTTGAGTCAATGTATAACTGTGCAGTCTACGTCTTGTTTTTGAGTGAACCATATCTGTACAGTCTACATCTTGTTTTTAAGTCCATAGATGTGCAGTATACAGTATACATCTTGTTTTAAGTCCATAACTGTGCAGTCTACATCTTGTTTTTGAGTGAACCATAGCTGTGCAGTCTACATCTTGTTTTTGAGTCAGTCCATAGATGTGTAGTCTACATCTTGTCATCTTGTTTTGAGTCAGCCCATAACTTTGCAGTCTACATCTTGTTTTTGAGTGAACCCAAGCTGTGCAGTCTACATCTTGTTTTTGAGTGAACCATAACTGTGCAGTCTACATCTTGTTTTTGAGTCAGTCCATAGATGTGTAGTCTACATCTTGTCATCTTGTTTTGAGTCAGCCCATAACTGTGCAGTCTACATCTTGTTTTTGAGTGAACCATAACTGTGCAGTCTACATCTTGTTTTTGAGTGAACCATAACTGTGTAGTCTACATCTTATTTTTGAGTGAACCATAACTGTGTAGTGTACATCTTGTTTTTGAGTGAACCATAACTGTACAGTCTACATCTTGTTTTTGAGTGAACCATAACTGTCAAATCTTTCTGCTAGTGTTAGGGTCTACTGGTGCTGCATACCTTGTTAAAGCCACACAGCTGCCCTGTGTACAGGGGGTGCCCCACTCGTTACTGCACTGTGACAGTTCAGAGTCTTGTGTTCTCCTCTTTTAACAGCCTTACAACTGTTTAGACCTTGGTCCCTCCATAGACCCCCCTCCCCCCCTGGGGGGGATTTATGGGTGCATTTTTCTGAAACTTTGTTTATTTTAACGTTTTATGGTATATGTTACCCTCATGTAACCAGGTTATTTCAGGATATACAAGAATTTCAATATGGTAACCCTTCAGAAGGCAAATATTTAGGGGGTGAGGTTAATTTACATTATTTATATAAATATATTCTTACACATTCATATCAAATTTGGTACCAAAATAAAGGGTATTAAACAGGCTATAAACATATGTTAAAGTCACCACTGCACAAGGAACGCCTGTCCCATATTTTAAAAACAAAACAGAAAATTGAAATGAAAACGCCGTACAATCCTGTCCTGCCTTCAACATCTACCTGCCAAAGTATATAACGTTTATAGGTGTGTGTGTGCGCGCGCATGCTGCGTGCGTGCGTGCGTGCGCGCGCGCGCGCGCGCGCGTGTGTGTGTGTGTGTGTTTGTGTGTGTGTGTGTGTGTGCATGCGAGTGAGTGTACATTCGAATTTGTTAAAACTGTAAATTGCTGTTGATTGCTTGTGTTGTGTAGGTCGAATGCAAGCGCTTTGATTTGTTTTGACAAGATATAGCGCTATACAAGTATTATTATTATTATTATTATTATTATTATTATTATTATTATTATTATTATTATTATTATTATTATTATTATTATTATTATTATTATTATTATTATTATTATTGTGTTCAGTGACAGGGTGGTGGATGGGTGCCATATAGTCCACAGTAGACTGCTTCTTTTCAGTCCCTTCTCCTGTGAGTGATACCCACCCTCCCCATCCAGGGACAAGTCAACTTCCATTTGTGGCCTGGAATCTGGAGAAAAAACACACACCAAAAATCAGCAAGTTGAGCTTTGTAAACTGCCTCTGTGTTTGAGAAATGAGTTTCCACAACATGCAACTTAGGTTCTGCCTTTACTTTTGCAAAGCATGGAGGAACATCATGTGGCTCATACTGCACTGAGCATTGGCGGTCCTGATAATGAGGAGGAGGTTCTGTCTGAGACAGAAAAGTGTCAGGCATTGTGTCCCCAGTAACCTCTTGAATGACAATGCCATGAGTGGAGTGGGTGGTGTTGGCTCCTGATGGAGTTTCTTCGTTCAGGTCAAAGTTATCCCAGCAAAAATGGATAACCTTGTTCTCTGTCAAACTCACTGTTGAAGGAAGAAGACTTGCGCACTGAAGTACAGAATTGGCCATAGCAGTCTCAAGTCGCACACTGGTTTTGTATCCAGCAACATGACCAAACCTATTCAACAGACATGATTTCAGAGCTGCCAGTTACATGTCTGACAGACATTCCAAGCAGTGGTGTCTCCTTCTCCTAGCAGTGGCCTCTTCTCATAGCAGTGGTGTCTCCTTCTCCTAGCAGTGGTGTCTTCTCCTAGCAGTGGTGTCTTCTCCTAGCTGTGGTGTCTTCTCCTAGCAGTATTGTCTTCTCCTAGCAGTGGTGTCTTCTCCTAGCAGTGGTGTCTTCTCCTAGCAGTGGTGTCTTCTCCTAGCAGTGGTGTCTTCTCCTAGCAGTGGTGTCTTCTCCTAGCAGTGGTGTCTCCTTCTCCTAGCAGTGGTGTCTTCTCCTAGCAGTGGTGTCTTCTCCTAGCAGTGGTGTCTCCTTCTCCTAGCAGTGGTGTCTTCTACTTGCAGTGGTGTCTCCTTCTCCTAGCTGTGGTGTCTTCTCCTAGCAGTGGTGTCTTTTCCTAGCAGTGGTGTCTTCTCCTAGCAGTGGTGTCTTCTCCTAGCAGTGGTGTCTCCTTCTCCTAGCAGTGGTGTCTCCTTCTCCTAGCAGTGGTGTCTTCTCCTAGCAGTGGTGTCTCCTTCTCCTAGCAGTGGTGTCTCCTTCTCCTAGCAGTGGTGTCTTCTCCTAGCAGTGGTGTCTCCTTCTCCTAGCAGTGGTGTCTTCTCCTAGCAGTGGTGTCTCCTTCTAGCAGTGGTGTTTCCTCTTAGCAGTGGTGTCTTCTCCTAGCAGTGGTGTCTTCTCCTAGCAGTGGTGTATCCTTCTAGCAGTGGTGTCTCCTTCTCCTAGCAGTGGTGTCTCCTTCTCCTGGCAGTGGTGTCTTCTCCTAGCAGTGGTGTCTCCTTCTCCTAGCAGTGGTGTCTTCTCCTAGCAGTGGTGTCTCCTTCTCCTAGCAGTGGTGTCTTCTCCTAGCAGTGGTGTCTCCTTCTCCTAGCAGTGGTGTCTCCTTCTCCTAGCAGTGGTGTCTTCTCCTAGCAGTGGTGTCTCCTTCTCCTAGCAGTGGTGTCTTCTCCTAGCAGTGGTGTCTCCTTCTCCTAGCTGTGGTGTCTTCTCCTAGCAGTGGTGTCTCCTCCTCCTAACAGCCCTACAGTGTAGGGTCTCTTAACTGCCCTACAGACTGGTGTCTCCTCCTAACAGCCCTATATTCCCTGCAGTCCTGCCCTCAGCCTCTGGCGCTGGCTGGTAAGCAGATTACTCCCCCCTTTCCCCCCCCTCTCTCTCTCTGTCTCTCCCTCTTCTCTCTCTCTCTCTCTCTTGCCTTGCCTTGCCTTGCCTTGCCTCTCTCTCTGTCTCTCTCTCTGTCTCTCTCTCCGTCCCTCTCTCTCTCTCCCTCCCTCCCTCCATCTTCTCTCTCTCTCTCACTCTCTCGCCCTCTCTCTCTCTCTCCCCGTCCCCCCCTTTTTCTCTCTCCCTCCTTTCCCACCCCCCCTCCTCCTCCCCCCCCTTCATCCAGTGCCACCCAGTGTCCAGATGCTATGGTGGTGGTAGTGGTGGTAGTGGTAGTGGTGAAGTCAGTCCTCCCCTCTGTTTGCCCAACTAGGCTAGGCTAGGCTAGGCTATACACTGGCCCACTAAATTTTATTTCCCTGTCTGTCTCGGCTGTGGTTGTGGCTGTGGCTGTGGCTGTCTGTGCTGTGCTGTGCTGTAGTGTGCTGTATTGTGCTGTCGTAGATAACCCTTCTGCCTTGCTGTCTTGTGTGTCTCTGTCGGCTCCTGTCTCCTCACCCTGACCTGACCTAGTCTGACCTGACGTGTCCTGACCTGACCCTACCGCTCACTGTTGGCCACAACCGTCAGTGGCCATCCATCTCCCTTAGTTATTTATTATTTTAAAAAAATCTTTTATACCGAGGATAATGGTATAAGCACTCAAGGTTTTTATTTATTTATCATTTTATTTATTTATTTATTATTATTATTATTATTATTATTTTTTTTTTTTACTACATCCAGTCCTCGTGTGTATGCAGTTTTTGAAAATCGTGTCATCCATCTGTTTCCCACCCGGCACACAATGGCCTACTCTTACGAAAAGCGTAACAGGATTTAACGTGTGTGTGTGTGTGGAAGATGTTCCCTTCCCTATGACCAGCGTGGTGGTAGTGGTGGCTGTGAAGTGTAGTGTAGTGTAGTGTAGTGTAGTGTAGTGTAGTGTAGTGTAGTGTAGTGTAGTAGTGTAGTGTAGTGTAGTGTAGTGTAGTGTAGTAGCCACGAGGTCTGGAGGCGGGTCCGAGACCCCCCCCCCCCTACCCCCCTCTCCCCCCTCCTCTCCCCCCTCCTTCCCCCTCCTCCCTTGTCATGTGGCGGCCACACTTCACTGCTGGCGCTGCGATCAATGGAGACAAGCACCCTGCCACTGTCCCTCCCTCCGCCTACTGTGCTGGTTGCTGTCTTTCTCTACTAGGAGGCAGTGAACGGTTCTCTGAGAGAGGGTTTTTTTTTTGGGGCTTCCTTTTTTTTGTTGGTCTTCTTCTTCTTCTTCTCTTTCTCTCTCTTTTTTTGAACAGTGTGTGGCTTTGTGCTTGGAGTGTCTGTCTGTCTGTGTGCTGACATGACTGTGTGCCACCACCACCAGTCTTTTTCGCTTCTTCTGTGTGTTCATTGAGAACATTGAAATCATGGGGAAACGTGGTGTTGCTTGTGTTGTGTTGGCTTGTAATGGGCACAGAACGTTGTAACGCTTCAACAGCCATTGTTTGATTTGTTGTTGGTGTTGTTGTTTGTTGGTGGTGGTGGTTGTTGAGGAGGTGGTATTTTTGTCGATGGGTGTACTTTTTTTTTTGTTGAGGTAGGTGATGTGGAGATGAGAGGTGGGTGTGTTGTTGTGTGAGGGAAAGGGTTTGTGGTCCAGAGATTTGTGGTTTTTACTGTCTGGAGAGGATTAGAACAAGCACTTGCTAATAGTTACTGACAGGTTTTTTTTTTCTTGATTTTTGGGGGGTCTTTTTCCTTTTCTATTTCCTTTTGTTCTTTTGTGTGTTTTTTTTCTTTCTCAGTTTTTTCTTTTTACTTTTTTTCTTTTTTCTTTCTTTTTTAAAAAGTTGTTCTCCTTTTCTTTCGTTCATTCTTTTAGTCATTTCTGAATGTGTTCTTTCTTTCTCTTCTTTCTTTCGTCCTCTCTCTCTCTCTCTCTCTCTCTCTCTCTCTCTCTCTCTCTCTCTCTCTCTCTCTCTCTCTCTCTCTCTCTCTCTCTCTCTCTCTCTCTCTCTGTCTGTCTGTCTGTCTCATGTATAGTTTCTTTTTTGTTTCTTTTAGTCGTTTCTTTTGTTCTTCAGTCCTTTTTTTTCTTTCCTTCTTCTTCCTTTCTTTTCTTTTCTTCCTTCCTCTTCTTCCTTTCCTCCTTCCTTCTTCTTCCTTTCTTTCTTTCTTTCTTTCTTTCTTTCTTTCTTTCTTTCTTTCTTTCTTTCTTTCTCTTCTTTCTTCCTTCCTTCTTTCTTTCTTTCTTTCTTTCTTTCTTCTTTTCTTTCTTTCTTTCTTTTCTTTCTTTCTTTCTTTCTTTCTTTCTTTCTTTCTTTCTTTCTTTCTTTTTTCTTTGTCTATGCTTTCTTTTCTGCCCTCTTTCTTGTCTCCTGCCTTTCTTTCTATTTTTCCCCATTTTCTTTTCTTTTGCAGTCTTTCTTTTGGTGTCATTCTTGTTTTCATTTCTTTGTTTTTGTGCTTACTTTCTTTTTCTTCCTGTTATCTTCCCTTTCTGTCTTCTTTTACTTTCTTCCTTTCACATTTTTCCGTTGCTTTTTCTCTTCGTATTTTGCCCTTCCTTCCCTCATTTTCTTTCTTTTTCTCCTCTCTCTTTCTTTATTTCCTTTCTACAGTTTTTCTTTTCTATTCTTTCTTTCTGTTTTTTTCTGTTCTTTCTCTCTTTCTTTCTGTCTCTCTTTGTTTTCTTCTTTTCTTTCTTTCTTTCTCTTTCTTTCTTTCTTCTTTCTTTCTTTTTCTTTCTTTCTTTCTTTCTTTCTTTCTTTCTTTCTTTCTTTTTCTTTCTTTCTTTCTTTCTTTGGAATCCCCTGAGGCTCTATATTTGGTCAATCAGCAGATGTTTGTTCATTCATCTTGATCGCAATCTCTGACCTGCTTCCTAATGGCTGCTGTGATCTTGATTTTAGGACTCCATTTATTATTATTTTTAACATTTTATTTATTCTTTGATTTCGAGGATAATGGAGTAAGCACTCGATGTGCTTTTTTGCATCCAGTCCCCGCGTGTATGCAGTTTTTGTAAAATTTTGTCATCTATTCCCACCGGCACACAGTGGCCTAGTCTTCCAAAGTTCTGGTGTGCTGACATCATTGTCTGGGCCTTTGTCTGCAGACAGAAGATTGTCCTAGAAACTGGTAGAGCAGATAACAATGAAGAGTGCTGCTGTGGGGAAGGCGTGGGGGGGGGGGGGGGGGGGGGGGTAACATCGGCCTAAAATATGGCAATCTGGCAACTATTACAGTGGTGTTTGTGCATGGTGGTTTTTTTTTTTTTTGTTTTTAGAAAGTGAGTGATCCTGAAATATTGACAATCTGATGTCAGTTTTGGAGAGGTGATGTGTTTTGGTTTGAGAGAGAGAGAGAGAGAGAGAGAGGAGAGAGAGAGGAGAGAGAAGACAGAGACAGAGACAGAGGACAGAGAGACAGAGAGAGAGAGAGGAGGTTGTTCCTAAATATAATAGATGATGTGTTGGTAGTGGGCAAAGGCATTGTCTTATGGAGAGGGAAGGAGGATTGTTTCCACATTCTGACGATTGGATGCCAAAGATGCAGAGATTGGGATTTGTGTTGAAGACAGAACATCGTCCATAATCAACAGTGACAATGAACAGAGCACTGTGTTGAAAACAACAAAGATGCCTAAGTGTTGACTATGTGAGACCTGTTATTTATTATTATTTTTTTATATACCACTTTAGTCACAGCAGATTTTTCTGCGTGAAATTCGGGCTGCTCTCCCCGGGGAGAGCGCGTCGCCACAAGTGCAGCGCCTACCCATTATTATTTTTTTTTAAAAATGCAGCAATGTAGTGTTGTGTGTGCTGAAAACAACACATTATCAGAAGTGTTGACAATGTAAGAATGGTTATGGAGCAGAGAGGCAAGCTGTGTTAGTGTTGAAAACAACACATAACTGAACTGTTGACAATGTAGGATTGTTATGGAGCAGTCAGTGTAGGTTGTTGAAAACAAGACATAACCTGAACTGTTGACAATGTAGGATTGTTATGGAGCAGGCAGTGTAGTGCTGTGTTGAAAACAGTACATAACCTGAACTGTTGACAATGTAAGGATGTTATGGAAGCAGAGCAGTGTAGTGCTGTGTTGAAAACAGTACATAACCTGAACTGTTGACAATGTAAGGATTGTTATGGAGCAGAGCAGTAGTAGTGTTGTTGAAAACAACAATAACCTGAACTGTTGACAATGTAGGATTGTTATGGAGCAGTAGCAGTGTAGAGTTGTGTTGAAAACAGAAAAACATAACCGAACTGTTGACAATGTGAGGATTGTTATGGAGCAGTACAGTGTAGTGTTGTGTTGAAAACAGAAAACATAACCGAACTGTTGACAATATGAGGATTGTTATGGAGCAGTACAGTAGTAGTGTTATGTTTAAAACAAGAAAAACATAACCCGAACTGTTGACAATGTAATGATTGTTATGGAGCAGGTACAGTGTAGTTATAGTATGTTTAAAACAAGAAAAACATAACCCGAACTGTTGAAAATGTAAGGATTGTTATGGAGCAGTACAGTGTAGTGTTGTGTTGAAAACAGCACATAACCTGAACTGTTGACAATGTAAGCTGTTATGGAGCAGTGCAGTGTAGTGTTGTGTTGAAAACACACATAACCTGAACTGTTGACAATGTAAGAATGTTATGGAGCAGAGCAGTGTAGTGTTAGTTTAAAACAAGACATAACCTGAACTGGACAATGTAAGAATGGTTATGGAGCAGTACAGTGTGAGTTGTTAGAAAAACAACACATATCCTGAACTGTTGACAATGTGAGGATTGTTATGGAGCAGAGCAGTGTAGTGTTGTGTTGAAAACCAGAAGACTTTCCCGGCTGCCGAGGATGTAGCAGACAGCCATGATCCTGGTCAATG
>CM060340.1:22217642-22227642 GCA_030674155.1 Stramonita haemastoma
ATAATACCTTGATAGCCGTGTTCACATTGTTGTTATTGGTATTGGTGTTTGTGATTTCAACAGTGATAATACCATGATAGCCTTGTTCACACTGTGTTGTTATTATTGTTATTATTGTTGTTGTTGTTTGTGATTCCAACAGTCATAATACCTTGATAGCCTTGTTCACACCGTATTGTTATTATTGTTATTGTTGTAATTGTTGTTTGTGATTCCAACAGTCATAATACCTTGATAGCCTTGTTCACACTGTATGTTATTGTTATTGATGTTGTTGTTTGTGATTCCAACAGTCATAATACCTTGATAGCCTTGTTCACACTGTGTGTTATTGTTGTTGTTGTTGTTTGTGATTCCAACAGTCATAATACCTCGATAGCCTTGTTCACACTGTGTTGTTATTGTTATTATTGTTGTTGTTGTTTGTGATTCCAACAGTCATAATACCTCGATAGCCTTGTTCACACTGTATGTTATTGTTATTGGTGTTGTTGTTTGTGATTCCAACAGTCATAATACCTCGATAGCCGTGTTCACACTGTCTGTTATTGTTATTATTGTTGTTGTTGTTTGTGATTCCAACAGTGATAATACCTTGATAGCCTTGTTCACACTGTGTTGTTGTTGTTATTGTTATTATTGTAATTGTTGTTTGTGATTCCCACAGTCATCATACCTTGATAGCCTTGTTCACACTGTGTGTTGTTATTGCTGTTTGTGATTCCAACAGTGATAATACCTTGATAGCCTTGTTCACATTGTGTTATTGTTATCGTTGGAATTGTTGTTTGTGATTCCAACAGTCATAATACCTTGATAGCCTTGTTCACACTATGTTGTTGTTATTGTTATTGGTGTTGTTGTTTGTGATTCCAACAGTCATAATACCTTGATAGCCTTGTTCACACTGTGTGTTATTGTTGTTGTTGTTGTTTGTGATTCCAACAGTCATAATGCCTTGATAGCCTTGTTCACACTGTGTGTTGTTGTTATTATTGTTATTGTTGTAATTGTTGTTTGTGATTCCAACAGTCATAATACCTCGATAGCCTTGTTCACACTGTGTTGTTGATATTGTTATTGTTGTTGTTTGTGAGCCTTGTTCACACCGTATTGTTATCGGTGTTGTTCTTTGTGATTCCAACAGTCATAATACCTTGATAGCCTTGTCCACACTGTGTCTTGTTGTTATTA
The DNA here is from genome assembly GCA_030674155.1 of Stramonita haemastoma. Classification (NCBI taxonomy): domain Eukaryota; kingdom Metazoa; phylum Mollusca; class Gastropoda; order Neogastropoda; family Muricidae; genus Stramonita; species Stramonita haemastoma. Next base: position 22,218,837 of record CM060340.1, read on the forward strand.
TTGTTATTGTTGTAGTTGTTGTAGTTGTTGTTTATGATTCCAACAGTCATAATACCTTGATAGCCTTGTTCACACCGTGTGTTGTTATTATTGTTTTTTTTATATTGTTGTTGTTTGTGATTCAACGTCATACTACCTTGATAGCCTTGCTCACACTGTGTGTTGTTATTATTGTTATTATTATTATTATTGTAATTGTTGTTGTTTGTGATTCCAACAGGCCTACGCGTGGGTGTCCATCATCTTCGTCTTCATCTCCATCTTCTCCTTCTGCGCGGACACACACCCAGTGTTCAGGGTGAAGGTAGAGGACGTGGGACACTTCGCCAGCATCTATCGCTTCTTCAACCTCGAAGCCATCCGCCTCCACTCCTCCCCACCCAACCTCACCCACTCCTCCTCCTCCTCCACCCCCCTCCCTCTCGACGTCACCGGGGGAGGGGGGGGCAACGGGGGTGACTATCCACACGGTGTGTCTAACGCCACAGCAGGGGAGGAGGGGGAGGAGAGTCAAGGAGGAGGTTCCAACCAGACTTTGTCCACGAGCCAGGAAGAGCAAGGAGGGGAAGAGGGGGTAGGGGAGGGAGAGGGAGAGGAGGAGGAGGAGGACCTGCCTCACCCCAGCTTGCTGATCATGGACATGTGCTGCCTCATCTTCTTCACGCTGGAGTACATCACGCGGTTCCTGTGCTCGCCCAGCAAGCTGAACTTCTTGAGGTCCTTCCAGAATGTGATCGACTTCGTGGCCATCTCTCCCGACTACGTGGAGCTGCTCTTCCTCCTCTTGGGGCCCTCCAACCGCCGGGAAGGCATGAGCGTCATGGACCTCATGTTCATCCTGCGCATGCTCAGACTCTGCCGGATCTTCCGGTTGATCCGTCACGTGCCCGGGTTGTGGATCTTGCTGTACACGCTCAAAGCGTCCTTCAACGAGTTGATGCTCATGTTCGTGTTTCTGTTAATCGGTATGGTGGTCTTCGCTACCCTTATGCACTTTGCCGAGGGCGAGAACGGTTTCCCTAACATCCCTGTAGGGTTCTGGTGGAGCGTGGTCACCATGACGACGGTAGGGTACGGGGACATGTTTCCTCAGTCGGCGGCGGGTTACGTCATCGGGTCGTGTTGTGCCGTAGCGGGGCTGCTGATGATCGCCTTCACCGTCCCCATCATCGTCAGCAACTTCGTCCTCTACTACACGCACGTGCAGTACGGCCTGGCGCGCCGAGACCGGGAACTGGAGCGTGCCGAAGAAGAAGGTCAAGGTCAAGGTCACGGCGATGAAGAAAACCCAGCAGAGCAGGAGCTGCACGGAAGCGGGACAGAAGGTTCTGGAGGAAAGTTGGCGACGTTCACCTTAGCACCCCCTAAAGCCAGGGTGGATTGTGAAGCTGTGGCGCTAGGCGAAAACGTGGCGCTGACCTCTCCCGCAGCTGTGCAAGAACAACATGTGGGGTTGGTGGAGGAGGAGGAGGAGGAGGAGGGGGAGCACCACAGGCCTAGGACACAGGAGCAGCAGGTCATCTTCTTTTGACCTCGGGCTCTCCCGGGCAAGGTTCTAGGGGTCTGTGTTGTGAGTGTGGTGTGTGTTTTTGTGTGTGCTTTGCACCAGTCAGAGAACTTGAATGAAAAGGCCGTGCTCACAGCAGATCGGGCTGAGTTTCCTGATATCAGGGAGGTGAAAAATCCCCTTCACAGCAGGGAGGTGAAAATCCCCTATAAGAGGTAAAATCCCTTGATAAGGAGGTAAAATCCCTTCATAGTCAGGGAAGTGAAATCCCTTCACAGTTAGGGAGTTGAAAATCCCCTATATCAGGGAGGTGAAAATCCCTTTTACAGTCAGGGAGGTGAAAATCCCCTACAGTAGGAGTGAATCCCTACGCAGGAGGTGAAAATCCCATTACAGTCAGGGAGGTGAAAATCCCCTTACAGTTGGAGGTGAAAAACCCTTCTACAGTCAGGGAGAGTAAAAAAAATCCCTTCAGGTAGGAGGTGAAAATCCCTTCACAGTCAGGAGGATGAAAATCCCCTTCAAAGTCAGGGAGGTGAAAATCCCTTCATAGTCAGGGAGGTGAAAACTCCTTTCTAGTCATGGAGGTGAAAAACCCTCCCGTCAGGGAAGTAAAAAATCCCTTTCACAGTCAGGAAAGTGAAAATCCCATACATAGTCAAGGAGGTGAAAATCCCTCTTCAAACCATGGAGGGGAAAATCCCTTCATAGAGAGGTGAAAATCTCCTCCAAGTCAGGGGTGAAAATTCCGTCATAGACAGGAGGTAAAAATCCCTTCACAGTCAGGAAGGTGAAAATCCCTTCCACAGTCAGGAGGTGAAATTCCTCCAAAAGCCGGGGGTGAAAATCCGTCATAGACAAGAGGTAAAATTCCCTTCACAGACAGGGAAGTGAAAATTCCTCATCAGGGAGATGAAAAATCCTTCATAGTCAGGAGGTGAAAAATCCCTTCCACAGCAGGGAAGTGAAAATTCCTCCAGTCGGGAGATGAAAATTCCTTCATAGACAAGGAGGTAAAAATCCCTTCACAGACAGGGAAGTGAAAATCCCCTTCACAGTCAGGGAGGTGAAAATCCCCTAAAGGGAGGTGAAAATCCCCTAATAGGAGGTGAAATTCCTTAATAGGAGTGAAAATCCCTAATATGGAGGTGAAAATCCCTTCACATTCAGAGAGGGAAAAATCCCCTTCATAGTCAGGGAGTTCAAAGTTCCTTCAGAGCCCCATTAAAACTCCCCTCACAGTCAGGGAAGGAAATTCGTCACAGTTAGGGAATGACAATCCCTTCATACCTAAGGCTCAAATTCCCTCCCCTTTTAGGGACTAAAATCCCCTTGAAGTCAAGTTGTTGAATTCGCAGGGTCAGGGGCCCAGGAATAGTCAGGGGCTGAAATTCCAACTATGATAGGGGAATAAAAATTCCATTCACAGTCAAGGATTGAAATTCCTACTACAATTATGAATGGAATTCATGCCCTAGCTAGGGACGAAATTCCCTGTAGGGTCAGGAGGCTGAAACTCCTTAGTATTTGGGAACGAGAATGTGTTATGCTGAGAACAATGGTTGAAGACAGGGCAACTCTCCGTAAACTCCAAACTGTTTGTCCATGGTTATTGACTGGGGAGACACAAGAGTCACTAGGGAGACACTACAGTCTCTAGGGAGAACTACAGTCTATAGGGAGACACTTCAGTCGCTAGGGAGACTCTGTATTCATTGGGGAGACAATACAGTTACTGGGGAGACTCTACAGTCATTGGGGAGACTCTAAGTCATTGAGGAGACTCTACAGTCACTGGGGAGACATTGCAGTCATTGGGGAGACTCTGCAGTCATTGGGGAGACTCTAAGTCATTGGGGAGACTCTACAGTCACTAGGGAGACACTACAGTCATTGGGGAGACTCTAAGTCATTGGGGAGACTCTACAGTCATTGGGGAGACTCCTACAGTCATTGGGGAGACTCTAAGTAATTGGGGAGACTCTACAGTCACTGGGGAGACATGCAGTCATTGGGGAGACTCTACAGTCATTGAGGAGACTCTACAGTCTATAGGGAGACTCTGTATTCATTGAGGAGACACTATAGTCTGTAGGGAGACTCTACAGTCATTGGAGAGACTCTACAATCACTGAAGAGACAATACAGTCACTAGGGAGATACTAAAGTCTATAGGGAGACTCTACAGTCTATAGGGAACTCTACAGTCTATAGGAACTCTACAGTCTATAGGAGACTCTACAGTCTATAGGAGACTTACAGTCATTGGGGAGACTCTACAGTCTATAGGAGACTCTACAGTCATTGGGGAGACTCTACAGTCATTGGGGAGACTCTACAGTCATTGGGAAGACTCTACAGTCTATAGGAGACTCTACAGTCATTGGGGAGACTCTACAGTCTATAGGAGACTCTACAGTCATTGGGAAGACTCTACAGTCTATAGGGACTCTACAGTCATTGGGGAGACTTACAGTCTATAGGAGACTGTACAGCATTGGAAAACTCCCACAGTCTATAGGAGACTCTACAGTCATTGGAGACTCTACAGTCTATAGGAGACTCTACAGTCATGGGAGACTCTACAGTCTATTGGGGAGACTCTACAGACTATAGGAGACTCTACAGTCATATGGAGACTCTACAGTCATAGGAAGACCCTACAGTCTATAGGATACTCTACAGTCTATCGAGGACTTACAGTCATTGGGAAGACTCTACAGTCTATTAGGAGACTCTACAGTCTATAGGAGACTCTACAGTCATTGGGAAGACTCTACAGTCTATGGAGACCCCTACAGCTATAGGAGACCTACAGTCTATAGGAAGACTCTACAGTCTATAGGAGACCTACAGTCTATAGGAGACTCTACAGTCTTGGGAAGACTCTACAGTCTATATGAGACTCTACAGTCTATAGGAGACTCTACAGTCTATAGGAACCACGTCTTTGGAGACTCTACAGTCATTGGAAGACTCTACAATCTATAAGAAACTCTACAGTCATTGGGAAGACTCTACAGTCTATAGAGACTCTACAGTCATTGGGGAGACTCTACAGTCTATAAGAGACTCTACAGTCACATGGAAGACTCTACAGTCATAGGAGACTCTACAGTCTATAGGAGACTCTACAGTCATTGGGGAGACTCTACAGTCCTATAGGAGACTTACAGTCATTGGGAAGACTCTACAGTCTATAAGGAGACTCTACAGTCATTGGGGAGACTCTACAGTCTATGGAGACACTACAGTCTATAGGAGATTCTACAGCATTGGGAGAACTCAACATCTATGGGAGACTCTACAGTCATTGGGGAGACCTATAGCCATTGGGGAGACGCAGTCACTGGGGAGACACAACATCTAGGGAGACTCTGTATTCATTTGGGAACACTACAGTCACTATGGAGAACACTTCACTATAGGAAATCTTACAGTCTGTAGGGAGAAACGTAAATCTATGGGGAGACTCTGTAATCATGGGGAGACACTACAGTCTATAGGGAGACCTACAGTCATGGAGACTACGAACACTGGGAGACATTACTGTCTACAGGAGACTCTACAGTCTATAGGGAAACACTACGACTATAGGGAAAGTCTACAGTCATTGGGGAGACAGTACAGTCTATGGGGACACACCACAGTCACTGGAGAGACACTACAGTCTATAGGGAGAATGTACAGTCTACAGAAAGATACTACAGTCTACAGAGAGAGACACTACAGTCTACAGGAGGACTCTACAGTCTATAGGAAACACTACAGACTATAGGGAAAGTCTACAGTCACTGGAGAGACACTGCAGTCTATAAGGAGAATGTACAGTCTACAGAAAGACACTACAGTATACAGAAAGACACTACAGTCCACAGGAAGACTCTACAGTCCACAGGAAGACTCTACAGACTATAGGAGGAGTCTACAGTCACTGGAGAGACACTACAGTCTATAGGGACACTGTATAGTCTACAGAAAGACACTACAGTCTATAGGGAGACTCTATAGTCTACAGAAAGACACTACAATCTATAGGGAGACTCTATAGTCTACAGAGAGACACTACAGTCCATAGGGAGACTCTATAGTCTACAGAGAGACACTACAGTCCATAGGGAGACTCCATAGTCAATGAAATCGTCGTCTGACTTGCAGAGTGCAAAACTGTGCAGGGTAGCTGTGTGTGTGTCACTACGGAACTGAGTGAAATACTTCATGCAGAGAAGCTCTGTGTGTGTGTGTGTGTGTGTGTGTGTGTGTGTGTGTGTGTGTGTGTGTGTGTGTGTGTGTGTGTGTGTGTGTCTGTCTGTCTGTCTGTCTGTTGTCTGTCTGTCTGTCTGTCTGTCTGTCTGTCTGTCTGTGTCTGTGATTACAGAACTGAGGGCAATACTTCACGCAGTGCGTGGTGAGACCTTAAATCTGATGATGACTTATTGTCCAGGGATGTGTTGTGGTCAGTTTTGTCAGGGAAGGGGGGATGGGGGTGTGCAGGGAGGGGGTGCCCTGAGTCAGGCTGTGTGTTTCTTCTGACAATGAACTGGCAGAATGGAGGGATGGGGGATGGGGGGTGGGGGGTGGAGGGAGAAGGTTTATGACCTGTGGGAGTTCTTGAACATTAATTTGTGTGTGTGTGTTCCTTCGGAGTGTGCAGTTTTTTCCCTTCAACACTGTGTGTTGTTATGTTCCTACAATGAAACTGGTTGTGTGTTGTGTGTGTGTGTGTTGTGTGTGTGTGTGTTGTGTGTGTGTGTGTGTGTGTGTGTGTGTGTGTGTGTGTGTGTGTGTGTGTGTGTGTGTGTGTGTGTGTGTGTGTGTGTGTAGTGTGTACTGTGAATTGCAAACTGTTTTCAATATTTTGATGTGTTTTTTTGAGTGATGTCATTTCAGCTCACTGTTTACTTGACTAAGAATGCAAAAAGAAAAAAAAATGTCACATATGTTCTGTCACCTGCCCTGTTTAAATGGCGGGAAGTCCATTTCAAGGCAAACTTCTTGGACAATGTCTTTCCAAGGGCTTTGGGGAGGGGAAGGGGGAGGGGGAGGTGTTGGGGGGTGGGTGGGAGGGTGGGCGGACAAACCCTCCGCCATAACCAAGTCCAGCACAGCCGCTTATTGTGGGAACCTGATGATAGTGAGAGCACACAGGCTGTGTTGCCACAGGAAATGACGTATGTTTGTTTGACAGTGTCAACCTTTGACCTATTGTCTTGATCTTTGAGGAAGCTGTGGTTTTTTTTTTGTGTGTGTGTACAGTGTCCAGATTTTTCCTTGGCTTTGTTTTTCTCTTTTGTTAGGTACTATCAGTTTTTCACTTTTTGTGCATGCTGTCAAATGTTATTGTTTTTCACGAAGAGGTTGTTTTTTTATATTTGAAGAGGATTATTTAGGCAAATGTACCAACCAAACAGCCAACCAACCAACCAAATAGCCAAGCAACTAACCAAAACAGCCAACCAGCCAATCAATCAACCGACCAGCCAACCAAACAAGCAAAGATTCTGTCACCCAACCACAGAATCAACCCTCAGATAAGAAAAAATAATAATAAATATGTTGGCAGCTTTTTTCAGCAGATCTGGAGTGAGACATTCCCCTGAAAAGTTCTTGTGCATTAACTGTGCACAGTCCATAGTGTTAAAAAGGTTTTGTAGCTTTTTCTATGTGCTTGAACACAGTCTTCTGTGCAGGTCATAGTAAAAAAAAGGTTTTTAGCTATTTCCATATTGCATTAACAAAATCCTCTGTGCAGGGCCATAGTTTTAAAAGGTTTACTAGCTATCTCCATGTTCATTGAACACATTCGACTGTACACAGTCATAGTGCTAAAAAAAGGTTTTGTGGACATCTTCTTGAATGTCATGCCACGAACTCTTTTATTTGGCGTTTCTGAACCATCTCCAACGAATTCTTTCACGTGATCTTTCTGTATATCTTTAGAACACTTTAACAGTCCCCCCCCCCCCCCCCCCCAAAAATTTGCTTAAGTTTTATCAAACTCTTTTCAAGCACATTTTATGTTAGCTTGAATATAAGTCCTGATGCATCTTCTCCCCACGTCATCCTCAAATGAATAATGTTCCACAAGAAAAGGGGAACGTGCAACGTGTCTAAAATTTCTTTAATGACACCTCTTTTCAGTTTCAGAAATAATTATGCAATCTGTCTAAAATCTCTTGAATGATATATATATATATATTTTGTAGCTTTAGAAAATATGCAATATGTCTAAAAAAAAAACCCACTCTTTAATGACACTTTATTTTAGTTTCAGAAATATGCAATCTGTCTGAAATATGCAATTGTCTAACATATGCAATCTGTCTAAAAACCTCCTTAATGACTCTTTTAAGATGCTATTCTCTGAAAAGAAAAAATAAGAGATCAATACTGTCATAGCAGCAAAGAAAAGTCCGGGTCATTCTGTCTCAAATCTATTTAATGAACACTTGAATAGTTTTTTTTAAAGCTATGATGCAGTTTTTTATGTAGTACTGTGTAGTGGGGGCGGGATAGCTCAGTGGTCAGAGCACTCGCTTTCCCCCCAGTCAAGTCAAGCAGCATCGAGAGTGATTACCAGTTGAATGGGTGACCGTTTGCGCGCCTTGGCTTCAGTACAGTCCCCTCAGTTCACCCAGTTGTCGATGGGGACCTGTCCTCTTTAAGGTCAGGGAAGGTAAAGCAGCGAGGGAGAGGAGATGGGCGTCCGCCCTCAACATGCTGGCCCCTAGAGATGCTGAGGTCTCTGATGCCTCGCTCCCCTACGACCTCCTAGGTTATGGACACCTTTACCTTTTTTTACCTTTACTTGTGTAGTGACCAGCTTTACAGTAGAAAAAAGTTGAAGCCATTTCATGGTATTCTTCAGCGCAGACTGTTATTCCGTTAACAGGAAAGGATTCCGGTCATCTCCCCTTTCAATCCAACTCTCTTCCCTTTTTTGTCACGACCTTTCTCTCCTCCTCCTCCTCTTCTCAAATTGGATGATTTAAACACGAACGAACCGAGCCACATTTTCGACACTTTTCTCTCTGTCTCTGTCTCTGTGTCTCGCTGTCTCCCCTCTCTATCTGTCTCTCTCTGTCTCTCTTGAGATGGATGATAGGAAAGAATGGAAAGTGTGCATGCTACTGATGATGGAAAGAATGGAAAGTGTGCATGCTACTAATGTGGCAAAGAATGGAAAGTGTGCATGGTTGGTGAATGATGGAAAGAATGGAAAGTGTGCATGCTACTGAATGATGGAAAGAATGGGAAAGTGTGCATGGTGTGAATGACGGGGAAAGAATGGAAAGTGTG
>CM060340.1:22232642-22242642 GCA_030674155.1 Stramonita haemastoma
TCAGCCAGAGAGAAAAAGTACAGGATAAAATAAAAGAAGATTCCTAGCGTGTCTTCCCCGAGTCTCCTATGCTAGCTCCTGTTTTAGACTCCGTGGGACAATGATTCCGTGCTATAGCTGGTAGGCTACAGACCCAGGCTGTCTTCTGTCCCCCACACTCGTCAACATCTCTGTGAAGCCCTTCAGAAGTCATGGGCCTGAAGATCCTCAGGACTCAGTCAGTGTCAGAGAGAGCATCCTCACTGTCTTGGAGTTGCCCATGACGTTGATGGACTGGCAGGAGCGGAAGAGGGACTTGCCACCTTGGTAGAACACCTCCATAGAATATCGGAGTCTGGCACGGAGAACAGTGCTGAAAAAAGCCCAGGTTGATGACGAGGCAATCTCCACCATGACTGCAGTAGGTACCGGCCGCCATGGTGCTGTGGTAAGCGCGTTGAGTTACTGGTATTATAATAATAATAACAATAATAATAATAATAATAATAATAATGATGATAATAATAATAATAATAATAATAATAATAATAATAATAATGATAATGATGATAATAATAATAATAATAATAATAATAATAATAATAATAATAATAATAATAATAATAATGATATTATTATCATTATTATCATTATCATTATTATCAGCTAGGGCAAGGCTGAGAACAGTGTGGAAAGACAGCCACATCCCAATGAAGACCACATTCAAATGACCTGCACGCTCCGGTTCTTTCCCTTCCCTATGCCCTGTACATACATGCCAGTCCTGGACTGTCACAGCAGAGAAGATTCAGGCAGTTCAGAGGGAATACAAAATTGCAGAAGTCATGACACCTGCTTCGAGGACCATGTGAGGAGTAAAGAAGTGCAGCACATCCTCAGAGAGGCCACACAGCGCCGTGAAGACCGAGTATCCTTATAACAGTTCAGAAGAGAACACTGTAAGTGACCTGGTCGTGTCAAAAGACCAGGCTTCTTTATAACTTCATTCATTTATTTATTTTGTATTTATTTATTTATTTATTTATTTACTATTTATTTATTCTTTTATATCGAGGTTAATGGAATAAGCATCATGTGCTTTTTTTTTACACCCAGTCCCCGTGTGTATGCAGTTTTGTAAATCTTGTCATCTGTTCCCACCGGCACACAATGGCCTACTCTTACGAAAAGCGGAACAGGATTTAACGTGTCAGCAAGATGTTCTGCGTGCGTTCGCACACGGGGCCTCGGTTTGTAGTCTCATCCGAAGATAACACTAAAGTGACCTGTTCATGTCACAAGATCCAGGCCTGCTTATAACAGTTCAGAAGAGAACTCTCTTTGAAGTGACATGGTCTTTCACAATGTCGGACAGCCTTGCAGATGTCTTTCCAGGCATAACCCAGGGATATAGACAGAAAAGGGGGATAATGATTATCACCGAATGGACACACAGCTCTGCTGGGGCCCGAGCATTGGCACACGATCGCCATACATTGAGAAAGCTCTCTCTCTCTCTCTGTCTTTCTCTCTCTATTTCTCTCTCTCTCTCTAATGTATCTGTCTCTCTGTCTCTGTCTCTATGTCTCTATGTCTCTGTCTCTCTGTCTCTGTCTCTTTTTCTATCTGTCTGTCTGTCTGTCTGTCTATCTGTCTGTCTGTCTTTCTGTCTCTGTCGGTCTGTCTGTCTCTCTCTCTATTTCTCTCTCTCTAATGTATTTGTCTCTGTCTCTCTCTCTCTTTTCCTGTCTGTCTGTCTGTCTGTCTGTCTGTCTGTCTGTCTCTCTTTCTCTCTCTCTCTCTCTCTCTCTCTCTCTCTCCCCTCTCTCTCTCTCTCTCTCTCTCTCTCTCTCTCTCTCTCTCTCTCTCTCTTCTCTCTCCCTCTCTCACTCTCTCTCTCTCTCACTCACTCTCTCTCTCTCTCTCTCTCTCTCTCTCTCTCTCTCTCTCTCTCTCTCTCTCTCTCTCTCTCTCTCTCTCTCTCTCTCTCTCTCTCTCTCCTCTCTCTCTCTCTCTCTCTCTCTCTCTCCCCCCTCCATCTGCCAAATGTGTCCAGGTGGTAACATCAGTGACAGAGATCAGCCTGCAGCTGTTTCCCATATTGGCTGTACATCTGTCTGTCTGTCTGTCTGTCCATCAGCCGGTCTGTCTGTCTGCCCGTCCGTATCATGTCCGCCTGTATGTATGTCTGTCTGCCTATTTTCTGTCAGCCAGCCAGCCAGCCAACCAGTCAGTCTGTTTGTCTGCCTGTTTTTTATTGTCTGATATATGCAACATGCTGCTTGGGTTATGTTCGAGCCACCCCCTTTACCCTCTCCCCTCCCCCCATCATCACCCTTTCACTCCCATCACCCTATCCCCTACCTCCCCCTCTCCCCTCCCTCCTCCTATCCTCTCACCTTCTGTCAGAAGACCCAGGTGGTTGCAGTTGTCATGAACTCTGCATTCCTTCATCAGTGTGCAGCTGGATGTGTCAGTGTCATAGGGTTGTGTTGTCAGGCTTCTACTGCTGTCTTTGGTAGGTGGCTGTGTCACTGTAGTGGTTTTTAAAATTTATTTTATTTTATTTTATTTTATTCTTTTATATCGAGGATAATGGGATAAGCACTCTTGTGCTTTTTTCTTTTTATATCCAGTCCCCGTGTGTATGCAGTTTTGTAAATGTCATCTGTTCCCACCGGCACACGATGGCCTACTCTTACGAAAAGCTGAACAGGATTTAACGTGTGCGCAAGATGTTTTGCGTGCGTTCACACACTGGGGCCTCGGTTTATAGTCTCATCCGAAGGACTTTGTATTGGGGAGAGTGGAGTCAGCACTGTACTGATGTTAACTCCAGGAGAAAAATCTCCTCGAACGGGAATCGAACCCGGGTCGAGGAGATTGTTCTGTGATGTTGCTGTGATGGGAGTGTACTGTGCTGTACTGTAATGTTCTGTACTGCACTGTGCTGTGCTGAACTGTACTGTACTGTGCTGTGCTGTGCTGTACTGTACTGTACTGTACTGTACTGTGCTGTACTGTACTGTAATGTTCTGTACTGCACTGTGCTGTGCTGAACTGTACTGTACTGTGCTGTGCTGTGCTGTACTGTACTGTACTGTACTGTACTGTACTGTACTGTACTGTACTGTACTGTACTGTGCTGTACTGTAATGTTCTGTACTGCACTGTGCTGTGCTGAACTGTCATTGTGGTACCTGTTATCAGGCAGATGTGGTGTAGTGATGAGGCTATCTACCGTACTGTGATGTATTGTACTGTGATGTATTGTACTGTGATGTATTGTTCTGTGATGTATTGTACTGTGATGTATTGTTCTGTGATGTATTGTACTGTTCTTCATTGTACTGTGATGTATTGTGCTGTGCTGTATTATACTGTTCTGTATTGTTCTGTGATGTATTGTGCTGTGATGTATTTTACTGTGATGTATTGTACTGTGCTGCATTGTACTGTTGTGTATTTGATGTGCTGTAATGTAATATTTATACTGCACTGTATTGTGCTGTACTGTACTGAAATGTTCAGGTGTCGTATACTGTATACCTCTAAACTATCAGCAATAGACATACAGGTGTTGTACACAGTCAGCAACAGACATACCGGTGTTTTACACATACCGGTGTTGTACACTGTATACCCCTGTACTGTCAGCAAAAGACATACAGGTGTTGTACACTGTCAGCAGTAGACATACAGGTGTTGTACATTGTCAGCAGTAGACATACAGGTGTTGTACACTGTCAGTAGTAGACATACAGGTGTTGTACACTATCAGCAATAGACATACAGGTGTTGTACACTGTATACCTCTAAACTATCAGCAGTAGACATACAGGTGTTGTACACTGTATACCTCTAAACTACCAGCAATAGACATACAGGTAACGTACACTGTATACCTCTGTACTGTCAGCAGTAGACATACAGGTGTTGTACACTGTATACCTCTAAGCTATCAGCAATAGACATACGGGTAATGTACACTGTATGCCTCTGTACTGTCAGCAGCAGACATACAGGTGTTGTACACTGTATACCTCTGTACAGTCAGCAGCAGACATACAGGTGTTGCACACTGTATACCTCTGTACTGTCAGCAGTAGACATAAGGTGTTGTACACTGTATACCTGTGTACTGTCAGCAGTAGACATACAGGTGTTGTACACTGTATACCTCTGTACTTCAGGAGTATATTTACAGGTAATGTACACTGTATACCTGTGTCCTGTCAGCAGTAGACATACAGGTGTTGCACACTGTATACCTCTAAACTATCAGCAGTAGACATACAGGTGTTGTACACTGTATACCTCTAAACTACCAGCAACAGACATACAGGTGTTGTACACTGTATACCTGTGTCCTGTCAGCAACAGACATATAGGTGTTGTACACTGTATACCTGTGTACTGTCAGCAATAGACATACAGGTGTTGTACACTGTATACCTGTGTCCTGTCAGCAACAGACATATAGGTGTTGTACACTGTATACCTGTGTACTGTCAGCAATAGACATACAGGTGTTGTACACTGAATACCTGTGTCCTGTCAGCAACAGAGATATAGGTGTTGTACACTGTATACCTGTGTACTGTCAGCAATAGACATACAGGTGTTGTACCCCAGACCAGACGTCAACCCCGGACCTCTGGCTTTCTGCACATCTGTGTTAGCCACTGGGCTACCAGTTGTGTACCAGAACGCTTATTACTGAACTAATGATTTCATTAACATATTTGTTTATTTTGCTCCACTGTTTCGTGCTATTTTTTGACAGCTGGGAAGAAGTGTGACCAGGCTTCCTTGACCTTTGTGACCTGCTCTGGTGACTTGTGACCTCTCAGCATGAGTGGGTGAGTGACAACAGTGACCCGGTTCGTCAATGGTGAAGACACCACCTGAAAACAATGTCCGGTACTTGTGCTAGCATGCAGGGTTGGTCCGGGGTAGATGACATCAATCAAAAGTGGTGAAATTAGTCATGTTCTTGAACAGATCCTGGTCTCTGATGACTAGAAATATCGGTTCTTGATAGCCGTTGACGTCAGTCTTTGACATGCAATGATGTCAGTCTTTGACAGGTGATGATGTCAGTCTTTAACAGCTGGTCATGTCTATCCTTGAATTTAGGGTATCTTCAGTCCTGCACATGTAGTGATGTCAGCACTTGACAGATGGTGATGTTGTTTCATGACAAGCAGGGTGTCAGTGTGGGAAAAAGATTATGACGTCACTCTACTGCATATAGTGACGTCATGTTGTAAAAGCCGCCAGTCCAGTGCATATAGTGACGTCATATTCAAAAAGAATAACGTCATTCTAGTGCATATATTGACGTCAGTTCGAAACAGATTATGATGTCAGTCCAGTGCATAGAGTGACGTCAGTTCGGAACAGATTATGATGTCAGTTCAATGCATATAGTGACGTCAGTTCGTAAAAGATTGTGGTGTCAGTCTGTGAGAGATAGCCTGGTTGGTTTATAAATAATGGTGATGTCAGGCTTTGACAGACAGATTGTGACGCCAGTCCGTGAGAGAAAGGGATATTTGTCCATAATACATGATGTCTGCACATGCCAACACATTCTAACAGACAACACGCACCATTCTAACAGACAAAACACCATTCTAATAGACACACACACACACCATGCTAATAGACATACACATCATTCTAAGAGACACACACATCATTCTAATAGACACACACACATTCTTATAGACATGCACACCATTCTAATAGACATACACACCATTCTAATAGACATGCACACCATCCTAATAGACATACACACAAGACTCTAATAAACATACACACCATTCTAATAGACATACACACACCACTCTTATAGACATACACACCATTCTACTAGACATACACACTCCATTCTAATAGCCATATACACCATTCTAATAGATATATACACACCATTGTAATATACACACACACCATTCTAACAGACATACACGCCATTATAATATACATACACACTATTCTTATAGACAACACACCATTCTGTTAGCAATACACCATAATACAAGACAAAAAGACTGTGTTACCACCATCACAGACAACACACCAACCTTCACAAACAACACACCACCCTCACAAACAATACACCAACCCTCACACAGACAACACACCAACCCTCACAGACAAGACAGGAGAGATGTATGTACCCACCCACCCACCCTGGTATTGCTGCTGCTGCTGTTGCTGATCACAGACTGGAGGCAGCACTGGGTGGTCTCAACCAGCTGACGTTGCGGGCCAAGCTTCGTAGTGATGACGCCATAGACCAACTCCACCATTTCATCACCGTGGCCATACTGGTGGCTTTCGCTGTGCTGACGGGGGTGGTGGAGTTCACCTCTGACCCCATCAACTGCTGGAACCCCGGGAAGTATCTGTGGAAGCACTACCAGGTCGGTTCCGCTGCATTGCACTGCACTGCACTGCGCGTGCGTGCCACTGGCCCACTGCTTTGCTTGTAGGCTGTCAGCTGTCCTTTGCTGTCTGTTTTCTGTCCTCTGCTGCCTTTTGCTGTCTGTTGGCTGTCCTCTGTCTGTTGTCCTTTGCTGTCTGTTGACTCTCCTCTATCTGCTGTCCTTTGCTGTCTGTTGGCTGTCCTCTGTCTGTTGTCCTTTGCTGTCTGTTGACTCTCCTCTATCTGCTGTCCTTTGCTGTCTGTTGGCTGTCCTCTATCTGCTGTCTGCTGTCCTTTGCTGTCTGTTTGCTGTCCTCTGTCTGCTATCTGCTGTCCTTTGCTGTCTGTTGGCTGTCCTCTATCTGCTGTCTGCTGTCCTTTGCTGTCTGTTGGCTGTCCTTTGCTGTCTGTTTGCTGTCCTCTGTCTGCTATCTGCTGTCCTTTGCTGTCTGTTGGCTGTCCTCTATCTGCTGTCTGCTGTCCTTTGCTGTCTGTTGGCTGTCCTTTGCTGTCTGTTTGCTGTCCTCTGTCTGCTATCTGCTGTCCTTTGCTGTCTGTTTGCTGTCCTCTGTCTGCTATCTGCTGTCCTTTGCTGTCTGTTTGCTGTCCTCTGTCTGCTATCTGCTGTCCTTTGCTGTCTGTCGGCTGTCCTCTATCTGCTGTCCTTTGCTTTCTGTCGGCTGTCCTCTATCTGCTGTCCTTTGCTGTCTGTTGGCTGTCCTCTATCTGCTGTCCTTTGCTGTCTGTTGGCTGTCCTCTATCTGCTGTCCTTTGCTGTCTGTTGGCTGTCCTCTATCTGCTGTCCTTTGCTGTCTGTTGGCTGTCCTCTATCTGCTGTCCTTTGCTGTCTGTTGGCTGTCCTCTGTCTGCTGTCCTTTGCTGTCTGTTGACTCTCCTCTATCTGCTGTCCTTTGCTGTCTGTTGGCTGTCCTCTGTCTGTTGTCCTTTGCTGTCTGTTGACTCTCCTCTATCTGCTGTCCTTTGCTGTCTGTTGGCTGTCCTCTATCTGCTGTCTGCTGTCCTTTGCTGTCTGTTTGCTGTCCTCTGTCTGTTATCTGCTGTCCTTTGCTGTCTGTTGGCTGTCCTCTATCTGCTGTCTGCTGTCCTTTGCTGTCTGTTGGCTGTCCTTTGCTGTCTGTTTGCTGTCCTCTGTCTGCTATCTGCTGTCCTTTGCTGTCTGTTTGCTGTCCTCTGTCTGCTATCTGCTGTCCTTTGCTGTCTGTTTGCTGTCCTCTGTCTGCTATCTGCTGTCCTTTGCTGTCTGTTTGCTGTCCTCTGTCTGCTATCTGCTGTCCTTTGCTGTCTGTCGGCTGTCCTCTATCTGCTGTCCTTTGCTTTCTGTCGGCTGTCCTCTATCTGCTGTCCTTTGCTGTCTGTTGGCTGTCCTCTATCTGCTGTCCTTTGCTGTCTGTTGGCTGTCCTCTATCTGCTGTCCTTTGCTGTCTGTTGGCTGTCCTCTATCTGCTGTCCTTTGCTGTCTGTTGGCTGTCCTCTATCTGCTGTCCTTTGCTGTCTGTTGGCTGTCGTCTATCTGCTATCTGCTGTCCTTTGCTGTCTGTTGGCTGTCCTCTATCTGCTGTCCTTTGCTGTCTGTTGGCTGTCGTCTATCTCCTATCTGCTGTTCTTTGCTGTCTGTTGGCTGTCCTCTATCTGCTGTCTGTTGTCCTTTGCTGTCTGTTGGCTGTCCTCTATCTGCTGTCTGCTGTCCTTTGATGTCTGTTGGCTGTTCTCTCTCTGCTGTCCTTTGCTGTCTGTTGGCTGTCCTCTTTCTGCTGTCCTTTCCTGTATGTTTGCTGTCCTCTGCTGTCTTTTGGCTGTCTGTTGGCTGTCCTTTTTCTGGTGTCGGTGGTGTGTGTGTGTTGTGTTGTGTGGTGTGGTGTGGTGTGGTGTGGTGTGGTGTGTGTGTATGTGTGTGTATGTATGTGTGGTGTGGTGTGGTGTGGTGTGGTATGGTGTGGTGTGGTGTGGTGTGGTGTGATGTGATGTGATGTGGTGTGGTGTGATGTGGTGTGGTGTGTGTGTATGTGTGTGTATGTATGTGTGGTGTGGTGTGGTGTGGTATGGTGTGGTGTGGTGTGGTGTGGTGTGATGTGATGTGATGTGATGTGATGTGATGTGATGTGTGGTGTTGTGTTGTGATGTGTGCGTGCGTGCGTGCGTGTGTGGTGTAGTGTGGTGTGGTGTGGTGTGTATGTGTGTATGTGTGTGTATGTGTGTGTATGTGTGTGTATGTGTGTGTATGTGTGTGTATGTGTATGTGTATGTATGTATGTATGTATGTATGTATGTATGTATGTATGTATGTATGTATGTATGTATGTATGTATGTATGTATGTATGTATGTATGTATGTATGTATGTATGTATGTATGTATGTATGTATGTATGTATGTATGTATGCATGTATGTATGTATGTATGCATGACTGTGTGTGTATGTGTATGTGTGCGTGTGTGCGTGCGTGCGCGCGCGCGTGTGTGTATGTGCATGTGTGTGTGTATTCAGCTATACTTCTATACAGCCACTGAACATTGCTTCACATCACATGTCAACATGCCTTTTTTTTTTATATACATCACCCATCAACACTTTCACTGCTGTTCTATGCACATTGTTACTTCATATACATCGCTGAGCCATAACACAGCAAGAGTCGATATCCATGTTGAAAATTCACATACTTTACTGCACCACAGCAGTGTTAAAAATCGATGCTTTATGCGTCAAACCCAAAAGCTGGGCTGCAAGAGAGCCGAGGTAATATGACCGCTAATCCCCCGTCCCCCCCAGGCCCACAGCTTTTTTTCAAGCCATTGATGTTTACAGCAAAGGGCCAGAGCCTGCTTGAGTATGGTGTCATGAAGTTAACATCAGTACTGACTCCACTCCCCCACCCCTCCCCCTCCTCCAACAGTGTCTTGAAGTTACTATCAGTACTGACTCCACTCCCCTCAAACAGTGTCGTTTTTCAAATTTATTATTTATTTGTTTTATTCTTTTATATCCAGGATAATGGAATAAGCACTCATGGGCTTTTTTTTTTTTTACACCCAGTCCCTGTGTGTATGCAGTTTTGTGAATCTTGTTATCTGTTCCCACCGGCACACAATGGCCTTCTCTTACGAAAAGCGGAACAGGATTTAACATGTGCGCAAGATGTTCTGCGTGCGTTTGCACACGCATGCACGGGGCATCGGTTTATAGTCTCATCCGAAAGACTTTTGGGGAGAGTGGAGTCAGCACTGATGTTAACTCCAGGAGAAAAATCCCCTCGAACGGGAATCGAACCCGACTCGTCAAATTGCGACCGCAATGTTCTGACCACTAGGCTGTCTCGTTCTCTTAACATGAAGTTAACATCAGTACTGACTCCACTACCCCCCCCCCCCCCCCTTCAGTGTCATGAAGTTAATATCAGTACTGACTCCACCCCCCAAGCCCAACGGTATCATGAAGTTAACATCAGTACTGACCCCCCCCTTCCCCCCCCCCCCCCCCCCCCGAACAGTGTCGTGAAAACATCAGTACTGACTCCACTCCCCCCCCCCCCCCTAGTGTCATGAAGATAACTTTAGCCCAAAC
>CM060340.1:22247642-22255142 GCA_030674155.1 Stramonita haemastoma
CTAGGTATGTTTCGTAACCTAGGTATGTGTCATAACCTAGGTAAGTGTCATAACCTAGGTACGTGTCCTAACCTAAGTATGTGTCATAACCTAGGTAAGTGTCATAACCTAGGTATGTGCCATAACCTAGGTATGTGCCATAACCTAGGATTGTGTCGTAATCTAGGTATGTGCCATAACCTAGGTATGTGTCATAACCTAGGTATGTGTGCTAACTTACGAACGTGTTATAACCTAGGCATATGCCATAACTGAGGTATGTAGCACAACCTAGGTATGTATCATAACCTAGGTAGATGTCATAACCTGTGTACATGACATAACCTGGGTCTGTGTCATAACCTAGGTCTGTGTCGTAACCTAGGTATGTGTCATAACCTAGGTATGTGTCATAAATTAGGTATGTGCTATAACCTAGATATGTACCACAACCTAGGTATGTGCCATAACCGAGGTATGTATCATAACCTAGGTATGTATCATAACCTAGGTATGTATCATAACCTAGGTATGTGTCCTAACCTAGGTATTTATCATAACCAAGGTATATGTGCGCCTTGGCTTCAGTACAGTTCCCCCCAGATCACCCAGCTGTAAATGGGTACCTGCCCTCAGGGAAGGTAAAGCAGCGAGGGAGAGGAGATGGGCGTCACCCAGCTCAACATGCTGGCCCCTAGAAAAGCTAAGGTCTCTGATGCCTCGCTCCCCTACGACCGCAAAGGCTATAGAACACCTTTGCCTTTTTTTTTTTTAGGTATGTGTCCTAACCTAAGTGTGCATCCTTCCTTCTCTCCCACAGGCAGAGGAAAAAACACCCTCCACATCCACCCAGGTCTCGTCCAGTACTTCCCTAAGCCAGGGTGTGGGCAGTCTGTCCACGGTCTACCTGGTGGTCAAGGGGCTGTACCTGGCCAACACCTTGCTGCAGTTCCTGCTGCTCTCCGCCTTCCTGCAGACCAATTTCTGGGAGTACGGGGTGCTGACCCTCCGGGCCTATGACAGCGTGGACAATCTCTTTAGGGCCAACACCGGCCTCCTTCCTCTCCTGGCCCTCTGTCACTTCCAGACCTTCGACCAGACTGGGCCTACATGTAAGGGGGTTTGTTTGGGTTCGGTTGGGTGGATGGATTTCTGTATGTCTGGTTGGCTGTCTGTCTGTCTGTCTGTCTGTCTGTCTGTCTGGCTGGCTGGCTGGCTGGCTGGCTGGCTGGCTGGCTGGATTTCTGTATGTCTGGTTGGCTGGATTTCTGTCTGTCTGGCTGGCTGGATTTCTGTCTGTCTGGCTGGCTGGCTGGCTGGATTTCTGTCTGTCTGGCTGGCTGGATTTCTGTCTGTCTGGCTGGCTGGATTTCTGTCTGTCTGGCTGGCTGGCTGGCTGGATTTCTGTCTGTTTGGCTGGCTGGATTTCTGTCTGTCTGGCTGGCTGGATTTCTGTCTGTTTGGCTGGCTGGATTTCTGTCTGTTTGGCTGGCTGGATTTCTGTCTGTCTGGCTGGCTGGCTGGCTGGATTTCTGTCTGTTTGGCTGGCTGGATTTCTGTCTGTCTGGCTGGCTGGATTTCTGTCTGTCTGGCTGGCTGGATTTCTGGCTGACTTTCTGTTTGTCTGGCTGTCTGTCTGTCTGTTTGTTTGCCTAGTTGGCTGGCTGGCTGGATGTCTGGATGGCTGTTTGTCTGTCTGTCTGTCTGTCTGTCTGTTTGCCTAGTTGGCTGTCTGGCTGTTTGTCTGTCTGCCTGTCTGTCTGTCTGGCGTTCTGGCTGTTTGTCTGTCTGTCTGTGACTACAACTGTCTGTCTGTCTGTCAATACAACTGTTTTTTCAGATCGTCTGTTTCTCTGAATGTCAGTCCATCTGTTTGTCTTTGGTTATGTCTCGGAGGGGGAGGGGACCGGATAGCCTGGTTGGTTATAACGTTGTGCATTGCGCTCATGATCCGCTGTCCCGGGGGTCGAAACCTGTTCAAGGGTATTTTTCTCCTGGAGGTAACATCAGTGCTGACTCCACTGCCCTCCCCCTCCCCCCCTCCCCCAAATGTATTTTGGATGAGATAATACACCGATGTCCTTTGTGCGAACGCACGTGTGTGTGTGTGTGTGTGTATGTGCGTGCGTGTGCGTGTATGTGTGTGTGTGCGCGTGTGTGCGTGTGTGTAGGTGTGTGTTAGTGTGTGTGTGCTTGTGTGCGTGTGTGTGTGTGTGTGCGTGTGCGTGTGTGCGTGCGTGCGTGCGGGTCTGCGTGTGTATGTATGTGTGTGTGTGCGTGCTTGTGTGTGTGTGTGTGTGTGTGTGTGTGTGTGTGTGTGTGTGTGTGTGTGCGCGCGCACGCGCGCGAGCTTGTGTGTTTGTGTGCGTGTGTGTGTGTGCGCGTGTGTGCGTGCGTATGTGTTTGTGCGTGCCTGTATATATATATATAAAATATATATATATATATATGTGTATATGTATATGGACATGTATATATATATATATATATATATATATATATATATATATATATATATATATATATATTTATATATATATATATATATATATATGTATATATGTATGTATATATATATATATATGTATGTATGTATATATATGTGTGTGTGAATGTGTGTGCGTGCATACGCATGTGTGTGTGTGTGCGTGTGTGTGTGTGTGTGTCTGTCTGTGCCCATGTGCATGCGCGTGTGTATGTGTATGTGTGTGCGCGCCACACACACACACCCATATGTGTGTTAAATGTTTGACTAGGCTTTAATCTTCCAATCCAGATAGTTATTTATGGGATAGCCATACGTTTTTGTGTGTTTTTATATTGTGCAGAGAGCTGATTTGCATAATATGTATGTGTAGTTTAGTATCAATGCCGATGTGTCACACTGCGGGGGGGGGGGGGGGGGGGGGGGGGGGGGGGGGGGGGTATAAGCTACCGGTGAATCATCGTCTTGTTTTGCAATGGAAGCTAGTAAATGCAGTTGTCGTAAATCGGGTATTTCGTTTACATTCAGCCAGAGTTTCTGTTGATTATAATGATTGATATTATGTTTATTTTTTTTATAAAGTGCGGTTTTTGTTAAGTATATTGAACAAAATGCATTTGTTGAAACTAGAGAATTAAAACGAGAACAAACGATCGATATTGTTCCTAATATATATATATATATATATATATATATAATATATATATATATATATATATATATATATATATATATATATATATATATATATATATATATATAACTAAAACACACAGCGAAAGTAAAACAACCAGCATATTATGGTTCCCCAATATTTCGGCTTTCGCCTTCCTCAGGGGGTGTTTATTACGATGACGTGATGGTATGACATCAATTTTGATTAACGTCATTGTGAAACTTTGTTTTGAAATTTTTACAAACTTTTGTTTGACATACTTAAACGTCATACTGAGACATCAGACACACACAGCAAGAGAGAGAGAGAGAGACACTGACACTGACACTGACACAGTTTTATTGTCCATACAGCATTACAGCCCTGTAGACAAGGGGGAATAACAAGTTCAGATGAATTTGTGTAACATAATAACATTTTTCAAATTTTCCTCTCACTTCGCACTTACATTATGCTACTGCACATTCTAATTGCCACGCAGGTGACACACACACACTCACCACACACACACACACACACACACACACACACACACACACACACACACACACACACACCACACACACACACACACACACTCTCTCTCCCTCCCTCCCCCCCCCCCCCCCACACACACACACTAACAGAATCAATAACGGACCATCTAAGGACTAGTTACTCAGTTCCGTTATCTTTTTCCTAATATTCATTGCTTCTCCAATGAATTTAGCTAGACTTTCTATTTTCTCTTCACTGCTGACAGATAGAATATTTGCAACAGAATTCATATCAGCAATGCCTTTAAACACACTTAGCGCCTCACAGTTTCTGCGTTTATCCGAATAGGCCATACAATCGAAAAGAAAGTGAAATTCGTCTTCTGTGGCATTTCGGCATGAAGGGCATATATTATCGTTAGAGTTATCTTCACTTGAAAACCAATACTTACAATTTTTAAGGCCACTGACTCTTAGCCGAAATCTACTGAGACTGATCTTGTACCATTTGTTGGTTATAAAAGACAGATATCTTTCTGTTTGAAAGACACTTTTGAAGGAACTATACCACATATATTTGTCATTATTTACTAAATCTGAATGCCAGTTCTGTTTGTAGCATGAAATAAGTCTATCTTTAAATTCATTAATGAAACTATATTCACATCCTACGTCTCTACTCAGCCACACAATACCAAATCCATTCACACATAAAGTTTTCTGTACATTTGACACCCAATTAAGTCGACCAGATTCATGTTGTAAGATTAGCATTTCATAAGCCTGTCTACATATTCTAGAAGCTGGTTGTTTAAGAAGTTTTAACCAGTATTTAATGCTTTTTATATATGCCCTTATGTATAACGGATATCTACCACTTTCCCCGTAAACTAGATAGTTTGATGCATGTAAAGGAACAGATAAAAATCTCTTTATAGCAAATGTGTGAACTTTTTCAATTCGCTTGCCTTCTTCATACAATCCCCAAACCTCAGATGCATACGTTAATATTGGTTCTATCTGAGTATCAAACATCTTCCAAAACAGTTTTAGATCTGTGGTATTCAGTTTTTTCATAGATTTCTGTATTTCCATAACTCCACTTTTTCCTCTGTTACAAACATCTACCAAGGCACTATTAATGCTCAGCTTTGTTGTGAAACCCATCCCCAAATATTTATATGAATTGGTAACCTTAATTTCTTCATTCCCATACATCCACTTTTCCCTAGAACCTAAGTACCCTCCCTTTCTAAACACCATTACATTAGTCTTTTCAAGATTGACAACCAAGCATAATCTATCTGCTTCTCTCTTAAGTCTGTTCAACTGATTTTGGAGACCAATAGCAGATTCAGATAATAAGATAACATCATCAGCAAACAATAATAGAAATATTTCAACAGTATCAGTCATTAGTTGGATGCCATGCTTTCCTGCTCTGGATACTTCAAGAGCCAATTCATTTATAAATAGAGAGAACAATAGGGGACTGAGTAAACAACCTTGTTTTACTCCTTTTGGACAAGCAAAATAATCTGAATAATAACTCTTATCACGCACACATGCCAAAACAGTTATAAACACTTCGTACCGCCTTATACATTTTTCCACATACACCACATTTCCTCAATACTTCCCACAAATTGTTTCTATTGACCGAGTCGAACGCCTTTCTAAAATCTACAAAGGCAACATAAAGTTTAGTGTGTTGTTGCAAGAATTTTTGAACAATGGCAAAAAGCGTAAAAATATGGTCAACTGTAGAATAGCCTGCTCTAAAGCCTGCTTGCTGTTCAATTATTTCATCTTCTTCCATAGCCCATCTAGAAAGCCTTTTGGTTAAAATACCTGTATATATCTTGCTAACTACACTAGTTTAAAGCTATTCCACGATAATTACCTGGTTGGTCTATATCCCCTTTCTTATAGATGGGTACAATCATAGATTTTGAGAGAGAGAGAGAGAGAGAGAGAGAGAGAGAGAGAGAGAGAGAGAGAAATATATATATATGGTGTGTGTGTGTGTGTGTGTGTGTGTGTGTGTGTGTGTGTTGTGTGTGTGTGTGTGCGCGCGCGCGCGCGCGCGCGCGCACGCGCGTGTGCGTAAACAAATTTTGTCCGGAATGCATTTAATTAAATACGCAAGATATTTTGGAAAAAGATTTTAGGTATTTTGTGGATGTATTTTTATTTTTGACAGAAATTTGAATTTATTTAAACCAGTCACAGTTAGTCCCGTAATTTTGATGCACTAAGTTTGAATGTGTGTGCGCGCAAGAGAGAGAGAGAGAGAGAGAGAGAGAGAGAGAGGAGAGAGAGAGAGAGAGAGAGAGAAGAGAGAGAGAGAGAGAGAGAGACAGAGACAGAGACAGACAGACAGAGCGAGAGAGCGAGGAGAGCGAGAGAGAGAGAGAGAGGAGAGAGAGAGAGAGAGAGAGAGAGGAGAGAGAGGAGAGAGAGAGAGAGAGACAGAGACAGAGACAGAGAGAGACAGACAGACAGACAGACAGAGCGAGGAGCGCGAGCGAGCGAGCGAGAGAGAGAGAGAGATGTATCTGAGGTCTTGTGCACATACTCTACACTAAACACACCGCCATTCATTCATTAAGAGAATTTTGAACAAAGACCTTTGTCGAGTTTTTGTTTTATTTTTGTTTGGGTGTGGGGGGGAGGGGGGATTTGTCTAACATTTCATCAAGATTTGACAACCAGATTTTACAAGTCATTTTGGAGTTTCAATTCTATTTCAGTTGCGAGCCGGCTACCCAACCCTAACTCCAGCCTTTTTTTTGCTGAAGGGGGAGGTAGGCTTTTCCCAATGCTCTGACCAGCAGTGACACAATGACTGACCCACTGACAATTGTTAGTTTTTGAATTCTCACACCATCATTCGATATATCTCAGACCACAATGTTCATTCCAATATGCTTTTAAAACAAAGTGAGAAAAAGCTAAATTCCAGCCGTGTTATCTTTACAGCCAGAAAACACAGACCCTCGAAATGGGTAAGTGTAAAACATCAGCTTATCAATTTTAAAGAAAAGCTTGCTTTATCCTCAGAAACGAAAGTGAGTTGGGTAGTCATGTGCCTGTGGTGTGTGCTCACCACCTAACAACCCCCCCCCCCCCAAAAAAAAAAAAAAAAAAAAAAAAAAAGGTAATTCATGAAGTCTGTACAGGACCGTCATGAAATAAATGTAGGAAAAATGGAAGCAATGCTGTTTACAACAAACTTTGTAAATCCTCTAATGAAATATTTTCTCTACACATTCTGATTGTTGAAGCCTACTATCAGAGCATCGACTTTTAATATTTGCAACCCAAAAGCATAAACATGCCGACACATGGGGTTTTCAATCATTCACCAGTCACTAGAGTAAAAATAAATTGTAAAAGCACTTAAAAAGGTTGTAAAAGGTGTTAAAAAAAAACTTGCTCCCATAGCCTATGCAGTCGTTGGGGAACGAAAGTGTAAGAGACCTCAGCTTCTCTGACTAACTTATGCCTATGAATTCCCTGGGGAACAAAGGGCCGCAACAACACACCTCCAACGGACTGGGTTCTGGGAGATCCTCTGAGATCCAGCATATTGAGGGCAGTGCCCATCCCATCTGTCTCTCTCGCTGTTTCATCTTCCCTGACCCTAAAATAGGGCAGGTACCCAATTCGTGGCTGGGGTAAACTGGGGGACTGTACTGAAGCTTAGGTGCATGAACGGTTGGTCACCCTTCCAAGAGGTGACCACACTCAAGGCTGCTTAACCTAAGCTCGGGGATAGCGAGAGTAGTAGTACAGAGGGTGGGAAACCAACCCTCTATGCTACCAGCGAGTGCTCTGACCACTGAGCTATCCCGCCTTTGCTTCTGCAAGGTTGGCCAATA
>CM060340.1:22260142-22367642 GCA_030674155.1 Stramonita haemastoma
GGTTTTAGTGCTGTTTCTTTTAGGGGGGGATACGGGGTGTTGAACTATTTTTCAAGAACTTTCCGATTTAAACAGACTTCTGGGAGAGGGTCTGGGAAAACACCCAAGTGGTTAGAACACAACTCTGCTTATCTACCATCCCTGTCTAATAGATCAAAAACGTACCGTAAATGTGCTATATTCCTCTGCTCACCTCACCTCACCTCATTCTCCTGACCGAATGGTCGTAGAGGAGACATGAGGATGTTGATGACGTTGTTCTCCTCCATCCAGACCGGTCCTCTGCCCTGCGGATCAGCGTTGCGCTGTCCATCCCGGTCCACTCCTTGATGTTGTCCGTCCAGTTCTTGGGTTGCCTTCCTCTGCGTCTTTCCCCTTCCAAGGTTCCCTGCAGAACCGTCTTGGGCAGCGTGTTGTGTCGGGTGACGTGCCCAAACCAAGACATCTTCCTCCTTTTTAGTATTGACAGGAGGGGTTCCTGGGGCCTGCCAGCTGTGTAACTTGGCCCCGCACAAAGTCGTTGGTCTTGTGATCCCTCCACGAGATCCCAAGGAGACTAACAGACAGAGCAAGAGCATACGGCATGGAAGTGAGCACTGAAAAGAGCAAAGTCCTGGTCAACAGCACAAATAACATCCACGCTCAAATCTTCATGAATGGAGAACAATTAGAAGAAGTGGACACCTTCAAATACCTTGGTGCCACTCTCACCAAAGATGGCCGCTCTGCAACAGAGATCAAGACCAGACTGGCCATGGCAACATCGGCAATGGCAAAACTCAGCAAGATCTGGAAGAGCAAAGACATCAGTTTCCACACCAAGATGAAAATCTTCAAGTCCCTAATTATATCCATACTGCTCTACGGTTGTGAAAGTTGGACTCTGACAGCTGAAACCACCAAGAGAATTCAAGCATTCCTCTGCTCATTACGTTGTAAAAAAACAACAACAACCCCCCCCCCCCCCCAAATATTCAGGATCTCTCCACAACTTTACATGGCATTTTAAAAATCAAAACCAAAAATTTCGAAGACTGTTTATTACATTTTAAAACCAAAAACAAGAAATTTCTTAGACTTATGTTCAGTGCAGGTACCCATTTACAGCCAAGGCGCGCAAACGGTCACCCATCCAACTGGTAACCACGCTCGACGCTGCTTTACTTGACTGGGGGAAAGCTAGCGCTCTGACCACTTAGCTATCCTGCCCCCTAGCTCTAGCTGAAAAAAGGATTTTAAAAAATGTGTGCACTTATGTTTGGTGGGTTCTTGCTATTGCTCCGGCGACGATGATCTTGATGTTGCTGCGGCGACAATGAGCTTGATGTGACGATGATCTTCTGCTCCCGCGACGATGATCTTGATGTTGCTCCGGCGACAATGAGCTTGATGCGACGATGATCTTGCTGCGACGACGATATTGATGTAGCGTCGACGATGTTGATGCGGCGACGACGATGTTGATGCGGCGACGACGGTGCTGATGCGGCGACGACGATGATGCGGCGACGATGATGATGAGGCGACGATGATGTTGATGCGGCGACGATGATGATGCGGCGACGATGATGATGCGGCGACGATGATCTTGATGCGGCGATGATGATCTTGATGCGGTGACGATGATCTTGATGTTGCTCCGGCGACGATGACCTTGTTGTTGCAGTGGCGATGATTTTGATGTTGTGCGACAATGATGATGTCGCGGCGACGATGATCTTAATGTTGCTCCGGCGACGATGATCTTGATGATGCAGCGACGACGACCTTGATGCGGCGATGATGATCTTGATGCGACGACGATGATCTTGTTGCTTCGGCGACGATGATCTTGGTGTTGCTGCGGCGACGTCTTAATACTGCTGCGGCGACGTCTTAATGCTGCTGCGGCGACGTCTTAATGTTGCGGCGACGAACTCTTGATGCTGATCCGACGTCGAACTCGTTGCTCTGGCGGCTGTGGCGACGATGATCTTGATGTAGCGGCGACGATGGTCTTGATGTAGCGGCGACGATGATCTTGATGCAGCGGCGACGATGATCTTGATGTAGCGGCGACGATGAACTTGATGTTGCTCCGACGACGAACCTTTGTTGCTCCAGCGACGATGATCTTGATGCTGCAGCGACGATGATGATGCGGCGACGACGATCTTGATGCGGCTGCGTTGATCTTGATGCGGCTCCGGTGACGATGATCTTGATGCGGCGACGATGATGATGATGCGGCGACAATGATCTTGATGCGGCGACGATGATGATGATGCGGCGACAATGATCTTGATGCGGCGACGATGATGATGATGCGGCGACAATGATCTTGATGCGGCGACGATGATCTTGATGCGCGACGGTGATCTTGATGCGGTGACGATGATCTTGATGCGGCGACGGTGATGTTGATGCGGCGACGGTGATGATGCGGCGACGGTGATGTTGCGGCGACGGTGGTGTTGATGCGGCGACGGTAGTGTTGATGCGGAGGCTGCGGCGACGAACTCAATGTTTCTGCGTCCACGACCTTGACTTTGCAAAGGCGACTGTACCTTGACGCGGCGACAATGGTCTTGATGCTGATCCGACGACGATGTTAGCTCTTGATGCTCCAGCGACGACTCTTGTTGTTGCGGCAGCGATAATCTTGGTGTTGCGGCAACGATGATGTTGCGGCGACGATGATCTTGATGCTGCAGTGGTTATCTGGATGTTGCGGCGACGACGATGATGTTGCGGCAACGATGATCTTGATGCTGCTGCGGCGACGAACTCTTGATGGTGATTTGGCGATTAACACTTGCTGCGGCGACGATGATCTTGCTGCGGCGACGATGATCTTGTTGCTGCGGCGACGAACTCTTGATGGTGATTTGGCGATTAACACTTGCTGCGGCGACGATGATCTTGCTGCGGCGACGATGATCTTGTTGCTGCGGCGACGAACTCTTGATGGTGATTTGGCGATTAACACTTGCTGCGGCGACGATGATCTTGCTGCGGCGACGATGATCTTGTTGCTGCGGCGACGAACTCTTGATGGTGATTTGGCGATTAACACTTGCTGCGGTGACGATGATCTTGCTGCGGCGACGATGATCTTGATGTTGCGGCGACGATATATTGATGCTGCAGCGGTAACGAACTCGTTGTTGCTGCAGCGACGATGCTAGTTCTTGATACTGTTGAGAGACACACAAGCCCCGAACTGTGATTCGATCCCCATGACAACTGTTGACACCAGTGCTAGACTTTCTGAGGTTTCAGAGCAAGAAGTGGAGTGACCCAGAAGGTCTGGGAAGTGCTTCAATACCATGTTTGGGGGCGTGAGGTGTCCCTTCCCCTCATGAGCACTGAACGGTGTGCGAGGGTTGGCATGCGGTGCCGATTCAGGACACCCGAATTCTTGTTCAACGATACGATTGGTGGGCTCTCTCTTGTGTGACCACTGAGGATAAGGAAAGTTTTCAACTCTGGTCAGTGAGCCTTGCAGAGAACTTCAGGGACAAATTTTGATTCGAGCTAAAAGAAAAATGAAAGTGACTGGGTGACTTTTGTGGACAGTGTGCACACACACACGCATGTTGACAGGCTGCAGTCTGTGCTGACACGCCTGAAGTGTGCAAAGCAGGGGTGGTGGCGTGTTCGAATGCTTGTCAACCTCATACGGTGGGTTACATACACACACGCCGAAGCCGAATGCGCTGGGCCTGACTTGTGCAGGCGCTTAACGGCAGTTTAGCGCATTTTCGCTCATATGACAGAAAACATCAGTTGCTGTCTGAGCGTTTGAAGAAGAAAGATACGGTCGGTGAAAATAATGTCGCAGAGAGCGGATGCCCACAAAGAGACCACAGCCCCTACTGCTCTCATCACATTTAGTCCCTGAAGTGTTTATCAGAGATGGGAGGTCCTATAGACGCCACTCTGATACCTACGCCCCCAAACTCCTACCTACTTCGTTGTTCAATCCAGTCGAAGATGAAGACGGCCTTGGATTGGTCTAGATCCCTGGGCAACGGAACCAGGCTGTGCACTGGACAACGGAACCAGGCTGTGCACTGGACAACGGAACCAGGCAGTGCGCTAGGTCTGCCCTTCAGGGATTTGGTGCAGCACTTTCTCCTATCTCCCATTCTAAACCCTTCCTCCCCGTCCATCTAGCATCTGTCTACTTTAGTCATGGGGATCTTGGACAAAGTCCAGGGTCATGTGCTCCAACATCGTGGCGATGTCGTCTCCATGATCTCTGGTGAGAAGGGTCACGGTCACTGGTGAAGATCTGGTGACAAAGACCATGGACATTACTATAATTACATAGTCTAGTTAAGCCTCTTTTTACAAAAAAAATTAAATCAATACAAAAGGGGGGTGGGATAACCTTGGTGGTCAAAGTGCTGTGCTTTTGATCTGATCGAGGATGGGATAGCCTAGTGGTCAGAACATTGCGCTCGCAATTTGACGACCCTGGTTCGATTCCCGCTCGGGGGGATTTTGTCCATGGAGTTAACATCAGTGCTGACTCCACTCTCCCCAAGTCTTTCGGATCAGACTATAAACCAAGGCCTCGTGTGCAAAGGCACGCAGAACATCTTGCGCACACGTTAAATCCTGTTCCGCTTTTCGTAAGAGTAGGCCATTGTGTGCCGGTGGGAACAGATGACAAGATTTACTAAGCGGCATACCCACGGGGACTGGATGTAAAAAAAGCACATGAGTGCTTATTTCATTATCCTCGATATAAAAGAAAGAAAGAAAGAATAAATAAATAAATAAATAAATAGCCCGAGTTCCGAGCCACCACTGAGACACCCATCTGAGGGAATGTTTCCCCTCGAGTTCAACATCAGTACCTACTTCTCTCCCCCCCAAAAATCCTTAGTCCCGTGTGCGAACGCACGCAGAACATCTTGCACACACACCTTTTATGCCTTTCGAAAGAGTAGGCCAATTCAGGTTGGTAAGAACGGATGTCAAAATTTTCCCCCGAAACCCCAGATGGCTGACTATGCAAACAGCTACCACTTAAGGAACGTAGGTTTTAAAATATGTATACGAGATTTATTCTTTTTTTTTCTTTTATATCGAGGATAATGGAATAAGCACTCTTGTAACTTTTTTCATCCAGTCCCCGTGTGTATGCAGTTTTGTAAATATCTGTTCCCACCGGCACACGATGGCCTACTCTTACGAAAAGCGGAAAAGGATTTAACGTGTGCGCAAGTTGTTCTGCGTGCGTTCGCACACGGGGCCTCGGTATAAAGTCTCATCCGAAGGACTTTTGGGGAGATTGGAGTCAGCACTGATGTTAACTCCAGGAGAAAAATCTCCTCGACCGGACTCGAACCCGGGTCGTCAAATTGCCAGCGCAATGTTCTGACCAGTAGGCTATCGGTCCCCCCGAGAGGGGGCGGGGGTAGCCTAGTGGTCAGAGCGTTTTATTTGACCGCCCAAGATCGAGCCGGGTTCGAGCCACCACCGAGACGCCCGTTCAAAAGCCCCCCCCCCCCCCCCCCGTGGAGTTATTAGTACATACTCCGCTCTCTCCCTCTCCCTCCCTCTCTCCCCCCGAAGTTCAGTACATACTCCACTCCCTCCCTCTCCCTCCTCCCCTACCTCCTCGAAAATCGTTTGGATGAGAATAATCCCGAGTTCCTGTGTGCGAACGCACTCAGAACATCTTCCGCACACGTTAAAACCTCTCCTGCCTTTCGGAAGAGAAGGCCATTGCGTTCAGGTAAGAACGGCTGACAAGATTTTTTTTTTAATGCATGCACACTGGTGTGTTTAGACGCCATCTCCTACTTCAGAATGGGCTACCTTAAAATGGTGAAAAAAAAACGGTCGCGAACTTCAAAATCTCACTACTGGTGAACTTCGGAGCTCTGACCCAGTAACGATAAAAAAAAGTACGGCTTTAGAAATTTAGGAGTCGGAATGCGGCTACCTTAAAGTGGTGGGTAAAAAAACGGTCGCGAACTCAGAAAATCTCACCATTGGTGAACTTCGAAGCTCTAGCTGAGTAGTGATAAAAAAAAAAAAAACGTAGGGCTTTAGAAATTTACGACACCATCCCCCTATGTCGGAATGCAGTTACCTTAAAATAGTGGGTAAAAATACAAGTCGCGTACATTAATATCTCACCATTGGTAAACCTCGGAGCTCTAGCCGAGGAATGATAAAAATAAAATAAAAACGTTCGGCTTTAGAAGTTTAAGACGTCATTCCATCCACTATGTCAGAATGCAGCTACCTTAAAGTTGTGAACAAAACAAAAAACGGTCGCGAACTTTAAAATCTCACCATTGGTAAACCTCGGAGCTCTAGCCAAGGAATGAATAAAAAACCAAAAACGTACGGCTTCAAAAGTTTAAGACACCATCCCCTATGTCGGAATGCAGTTACCTTAAAAGGGTCGCATACGTCAATATCTCACCATTCGTAAACCTCGGAGCTCTAGCCGAGGAAAATAAAAAAAGGACCTTCCGGCTTTAGAAAGTGTAATGAGCGTGAATTTATAGAAAACTTACCTGAGCTATGATGCAAGGGTTAGGTTCTGCGGGGATGTCAAGTTCTTGCTAGGTGCACCAGGGTGGCAGCTTTGTGTCTGTTCGATTTGGTCAGCCTGAAATAAAATGCTTCGTGTCAGTTTCGCAGAAAGACTATATCATCAAACTTTAGCAGTTTCTGGTTATTATAGTCGTATAGAGGTTTGGTGACAGTTTCTAGCAAAGGTTGCTGTCACAAATAGATGTGACCATCTCTAGCTTTATATTCCGTTTTAATTCATGGTTATAGCCCTACCCACCACGAAAGCCGTATCAGGGCTATCACCTCATTCAGTTTCAGTGGCTCTGGTAACTTTCACTTCAGCATCATGTAATCCTTTCAAATACCTACACTGTCAACCTAAAAAAAAACCCAACTAATTAAGTACCCTAATTTTTACTTAGAGAGCGTGGGGTGGGGGTGGGGGATGGGGGTAACAGAGGATATCCTAGTGGTTAGAGCATTGTGATAGCAATTTCTACAGTTTGTGATCCATCCGGGTATGAGTCACTACCGAGCCACTGGTTTGAGGGCCTTCAAAGTTCAAGCTGGGCTGGGGAACGTTCAACAACAACGATAACAAAAACAACAACGATAAAAACAATAACAACAACAACAACAACAACAGAGCAACCAGTCAACATAATTATCTACTCTTAAACAATCGACAATGACAACAACAAAAACAACAGAACCAACCAACCCACACATCTACTCCTAGACAAACAATCTCTACTCACAAAAGCATGCCATGACTTGACTAGTAGAGCTATGGTGAACTTGGGAGCAGGAATCATGGCTGCTTGCCCCAGCTTGAAGACAAACAGACCAGCTTGGAGAAAAATGGTGATGGACGCTCCTGTCCCTCGTGTCCACCATGTTCTGCTTCTTCTGAGTCTTTCACCGAAGCAAAAGTGTTGAAATCTTCAAGTCTTCTGAGGATTTTTTCTCCCCCCATATACTGTCTTGGCAGTTCGGCTGGTGTCTCCCTCTTGCAGCTGTGGGTCTGTTTGAAATGCAACAGATTCATAGGCACCTTCACTCGCTCACGCAGTCGTGTCAGTGAAGTGAAAAATGCTCACAGTGCAGATAGCACGTTTAAAAAAAAAAAAGGAAAAAAGAAAAGGGGCTGGGGGGGGGGGGGGGGAGGGAGGGCAAGGGAAAAATACAGAAAAAGAAGATTGCTTTGACAGTAAATTTGCTTGTTCTTTTTTACGTTTTTTTCTCTGTTTTTTTACGGGTTTTTTTCTCTGTTCTCTGTATCTCTGATTTTGTGTGTCTGTCATCTTTCTGTCTGTCTGTCTGTTTGTCTCTGTCTCTATCGCTGTCTCTGTCTGTCTGTCTGTCTGTCTGTCTGTCTCTGTCTCCGTCTCCGTCTCTGTCTCTCTGTCTCTCTGTCTCTCTGTCTCTGTCTCTGTCTCTGTCTCTGTCTCTCTCTCTCTCTCTCTCTCTCTCTCTCCTCTCTCTCTCTCTCTCTCTCTCTCTCTCTCTCTCTCTCTCTCTCTCTCTCTCGGGGACTGGATGTAAAAAAGCACATGAGTGCTTATCTATTATCCTCGAATAAAAGAATTTGTCTTGTCTTGTCTCTCTCTCTCTCTAGTCTCATCCTTTGGATGAGACTATAAACCGAGGCCCTTGCGCAGAACATCTTGCGCACACGTTAAATCCTGTTCCACTTTTCGTAAGAGTAGGCCATCGTGTGCCGGTGGGAACAGGCGACATTTACAAAACTGCATATACGCGGGGACTGGATGTAAAAAAGCACAAGAGTGGTTATCGCATTATCCTCAATATAACAGAATAAATAAATAACTCTGTCTCTGTCTCTGTCTGTCTGTCTGTCTGTCTGTCTGTCTGTCTGTCTGTCTGTCTGTCTGTCTGTCTGTCTGTCTGTCTGTCTGTCTGTCTGTCTGTCTGTCTCTCTCTCTCTCTCTCCTCTCTCTCTCTCTCTCTCTCTCTCTCTCTCTCTCTCTCTCTCTCTCTCCTCTCTCTCTCTCTCTCTCTCTCTCTCTCTCTCTCTCTCTTTCTCTTCTTACTTTTTTTTCTCTT
Organism: Stramonita haemastoma; assembly: GCA_030674155.1. Lineage (NCBI taxonomy): Eukaryota > Metazoa > Mollusca > Gastropoda > Neogastropoda > Muricidae > Stramonita > Stramonita haemastoma. The sequence continues at coordinate 22,268,735 of CM060340.1, forward strand.
TTTCTTTAAACCTTCCTTTTGCTCGGTATCTTCTTCCTTCTTTTCTCTTGTCTTTCAATTTTGATGTTTGTGTCATTGTTAGTTTCGCTTTTGTTTATGTTATTGTTGTGACAGTGTATTTAGTTGAGTTGGTTTTCTATGTGTTTGTTTCTTTTTGTTGGAATTTTTTTCTGTAGATTTAACTGGTAATTTATGTTTGCTTGATTGTTTTTTTTTTTGTCTTTATTTTGCTCCTGTGCTCCTTGAGAAAAATTGCTGTATGGTAATTGATTTGGCGGATAAAGTAGTTCATCTCTATTTTTTTCCTTACCAAATATCGTTTCACTTATTTTTGCTGTTCTTTCTTTACATTTTCATAACAAATATTAAGAACCTAATTTTTCTTTTCTATAAATGCGCATGCATACCCACCCCCCGCCCGAAAAAGGTGCCGTTTTGAGCACAGATGCCAGCGAAAGAGCCGTTTTCAGCCCCGTCCAACCCCGACTTTTACACGGTAAAAGACCCCACGGCACCAAGACAGTATCGCACTGTATGCTTATACTCTCTCCCACCATCTTGGATAAGTGTGGCGTCAGATTTGTGGCGACAGGAGAGCCCCCAAGAGCTAAGAAAGCTTGTTTGTGTGAAGGAAAGCTGGTAAGTGTACGCGACAGAAAACAAGCATTGCGCAAAGGAATAATGACAATATACAGCAATATGATACACCAGGGTAGACTTGAGGGTCGCCGCCACATGCGCGCACACAAACAAACACACTGATAAACACCAGCGCGCGCGCGCGTGCGCGCACGCATATCCATCCCCCGCCCGAAAAAGGTGCCGTTTTGAGCACAGATGCCAGCGAAAGAGCCGTTTTCAGCCCCGTCCAACCCCGACTTCTGCACGGTAAAAGACCCCACGGCACCAAGACAGTATCGTACTGTATGCATACACTCTCTCCCACCATCTTGGATAGGACATATATATCTATATATCTATATATCTACATATCTACATATCTATATATCTATATGTCTATATGTCTATAAATATATATATATATATATATATAAATATATATCTATCTATCTGTGGTGTGTGTGTGTGTGTGTGTGTGTGTGTGTGTGTGTGTGTGTTGTGTGTGTGTGTGTGTGTGTGTGTGTGTGTGTGTGTGTGTGTGTGTGTGTTGCAGGTTACTGGGTGCAGTGCATGCTGACCATCAACATCTTTCTGGAGAAGCTGTTTTTGCTGCAGTGGTTCTGGTTGCTGCTGCTGCTGCTGCTCACCGCCGTCAGCTTCGCAGTCTGGTGCTTCAGGGTCCGTCACAGCACAGCACAGCACAGCACAGCATAGCATAGAACAACTCAGCATAGCGAAGCATAGCATAGCATGGCACAGCACAGCACATCATAGTATAACACAGCATAGCATAGTGTAGCATAGCATAGCACAGCATAACATAGAACAACACAACACAGCACAGCAAAGAACAACACAACACAGCACAGCACAGCGTAGCACAATACAGCATAGCATAGTAGAACACAACACAGCACAACACAGCACAGCACAGCGTAGCACAATACAGCATAGCATAGTATAACACAACACAGCACAGCACAGCACAGCGTAGCATGGCACAGCACAGCACAGCACAGCACAGCACAGCACAACGAAGCATAGCATAATACAACACAGCACAGCACAGCACAACGAAGCACAGCATAGTACAACACAGCACAGCACAGCCCAGCACAGCACAGCACAGCACATAGCGCAGCGAAACATAGCATAGTATAACACAACACAGCACAGCACAGCACAGCACAGCACAGCACAGCACATAGCGCAGCGAAACATAGCATAGTATAACACAACACAGCACAGCACAGCACAGCACAACGAAGCATAGCATGATACAACACAGCACAGCACAGCACAGCACAGCACAGCGCAGCGAAACATAGCATAGTATAACACAACACAGCACAGCACAGCACAGCACAGCACAGCACAGCACAGCACAGCACAGCGTAGCACAATACAGCATAGCATAGTAGAACACAACATAGCACAGCACAGCACAGCACAGCACAGCACAGCGTAGCACAATACAGCATAACATAGTATAACACAACACAGCACAGCACAGCACAACATAGCACAGCACAGCACAGCACAGCACAGCACAGCACAGCGTAGCATGGCACAGCACAGCACAGCACAGCACAGCACAACGAAGCATAGCATAATACAACACAGCACAGCACAGCACAGCACAGCACAACGAAGCATAGCATAATACAACACAGCACAGCACAGCACAACGAAGCATAGCATAGTACAACACAGCACAGCCCAGTCCAGCACAGCACAGCGAAACATAGCATAGTATAACACAACACAGCACAGCACAGCACAGCGTAGCACAATACAGCATAGCATAGTATAACACAACACAGCACAGCACAGCACAGCACAGCACAGCGTAGTACAACACAGCAGAGCGCAGCACACCACACCACAGCACAATGCTGCATAGTATAGTACAACACAGAACAGCAAAGCACAGCACAGTATAGTGCAGTACAAGACAGCGTAACACAGCTTTGCATTATACAACACAGATTAGCAAAGCACAGCACAGCATAGTACAGTAGAGTACAACACAGCACAGCACTGCATAGTGCAACAGATCATATCACAGCTTAGTACAGCATAGTACAATGCAGCATAACAGCACAAAACACCATAGCACAGTATAGTATATCATAGCATAGCATAGCATTATATAGCATAGCATAATACAGCATAGCATAGCACAATACAGCATAGTATAACATTGCATAGTACAGCATAGCAAAGCACAGCACAGCATAGCACCGTATGGCATAGCATAGCATAGCACAACATAACATAGCATAGCAAAACATAACATAGCTTAGCATAACATAGCATAGCATAGCATATAATCGCTATATAACATAACACAACATAGCATAGCACAGTATGGCATAGCAAAACACAGCATAACGTAGCTTAAAATAACATAGCATAGCATAGCATAACAGCACATCACAGCATAACATAACATAGCACAACACAGCACTATACCGCATAACACAGCATGGCATAACACAACATACGTACATGTACAGCACAACCTTTGTTGCTGCAGCATAATTATAGGATGGACTGTTCATCTCCCTTTGTTGTTGTTTTATAGGACAGGACAGTTAATCTCCCTTTGTTGTTTCAGGGTGTAGGACAGGGCAGGTAATCTCCCTTTATTGTTTCAGCATAATTATAATATTGTTTTTATAGGATAGGGTAGATAATCTCCCATTGTTGTTTCAGTATAGAGGGCAGGACTGTTGTTCTCCCTTTGTTGTTTCAACATGATAAAACAGGAATGTTTTCTTTATTGTTTCACCAAAACTCTGCATGCTTTTTACATACCCCCTGCCACGCAAACACCGTCTAGAAATCTGTACTTTTACAAAATTAATTCTTTTCCAATTTTCCACAAAGAGTTTGAACATTTCTCTTCTTTCAATATGTCGGTGGTGAAAGAAGTGCCTGAATAAAATGATGACTGCCCCCCCCCCCCCCCCCTCCACAGCATCAAAACAACACACAGAAAAAAACACAACCCAAAATAACACAAACAAGTTGCTTACATTTTTGTCTTCGAAACAAGACTTTCGTCTTATCTTGCTTTTATCACAGGCTGACTGATGATGATGACTGGCTGACTGATGACTGGCTGGCTGATTGAGTGATAGCTGGCTGACTGACAATGAAGACTGGTTGATTGATAGCTGACTGGCTGACTGATTGATTGATAGCCAGCTGACTGATTAATTGATAGCTGACTGACTGACAGATTGATTGATAGCTGACTGACTGATTGATTCATAGCCGGCTGACTGATTAATTGATAGCTGACTGACAGATTGATTGATAGCCGGCTGACTGACTGATTGATAGTTGGCTGACTGATTGATTGATAGCTGGTTGACTGATTGATTGATAGCCGGCTGACTGATTAATTGATGGCTGACTGACTGATTAATTGATAGCTGGCTGACTGATTGATTGATAGCTGGCTGACTGACTGATTGATAGCTGACTGACTGACTGATTGATAGCTGTCTTACTGATTGACTGATAGCTAGCCGGCTGATTGACTGATAGCTGACTGACTGATTGAAAGCTGGCTGACTGATTGACTGATGACTGGCTAACTGATTGATAACTGGCTGACTGATTGATATCTGACTGACTGATTGATGTCTGACTGACTGACTAATTGATTGACAGCTGACTGACAGACCGATCAATATGTGACTTAACTGACGCTGACCCCCTTAACCTAACTAACTACTGTTTCATGCTGTACAGCTGCTGCAAACAGACAGCTGGGTGCAGCTGGTGCAGCGGTACCTGGCGGTGACGCAGGCCTACAGCAAGGCGCCGCACGTGCCTCCTTCCTGCAGCGTGCAGCAGTTCGTCAGCCGCTACCTGGGCAAGGAAGGCGTGTTCGTGCTCCGTCTGCTGGAGATCAACACCAACCAGGTCCTGGTGGCTCAGCTGGTGGATGAGCTCTGGAGACGGTCAGTGTTGATGCCACTCATCACCTCGCCTCACATCACCTCACCCCACCCCACCCACCTCACCCCACCCCACCTCACCTCACCTCACCTCACCTTAACTCACCTCACCCCACCTCACCTCACCTCACCTCACCTCACCTCACCTTACCTCACCTCACCTCACCTCACCTTACCTCACCTCACCTCACCTCACCTCACCTTACCTCACCTCACCTCACCTCACCTCACCTTACCTCACCTCACCTCACCTCACCTTACCTCACCTCACCTCACCTCACCTCACCTTACCTCACCTCACCTCACTTCACCTCACCTCACCTCACCTCCCCTCACCTCCCCTCCCCTCACCTCACCTCACCTCACCTCACGTCACGTCACGTCACGTCACGTCACGTCACTTCACCTCACCTTACCTTGCCTCACCTCACCTCCCCTCACCTCACCTCACCTCACCTCACTGCTCAGCTTCCTCACCATTCTTTACTTATCCACAGTGCCTTCATTCCCTTTCGTGTATTTTACAGTTATAGAAGATCAAACATGCACGTTAAAAACACTGTTACTCATATCAGCTTTCGATGGGTTATGGAAACACGAACATACCCAGCCTGCATGCAACCTTAAAACAAAAATCAGCTGTTCTGAAGAGGAAATGTGTCAGCTGAGGCCAGTGAACAGGCCTCCTGCAGAATGACAAACACAGGCGAAGACCAGGGATCTAAAGGAGCTGTTGTTGTTGTTATGTTAGGGGACGGGATAGCCTAGTGATCAGAACATTGCGCTCGCAATCTGACGACCCGGGTTCGATTCTCATTCGAGGAAATATTTTTGCCCCCTGGAGTTAGTATCAGTGCTGACTACTCTCTCTCCCCAAAAGTCCTTCGGATGAGACTGTAAACCGAGGCCCCGTGTGCGAACGCACGCAGTACATCTTGCACACACGTTAAATCCTGTTCCGCTTTTCGCAAGAGTAGGCCATTGTGTGCTGATGGGAGCAGATGACAAGATTGACAAAACTGCATACACACGGGGACGGGATGTAAAAAAGCACACGAGAATGTCATATCAAAACAATGAGTTAGTACAGAAAGCACTGGTTGGTCTGTTCAACAGATACTTGTCTCTGGAAGACACCCCAGACGTGAAGGCCCAGCCTGATGGAGATGAAAAGCAGTCCCCCTGAAGGTAGAGCAGGCCTGAGAACGTGACGTGTGTTGTCTGCCTGAATAGCCTAGGGCTTCACTGCACTGCATACAGCGGGCAGGGTGCCCAACTTAGCCGTCTGTTGTTTTTTCTCTTGGCTGTATGGTTGTTGTTATGGTTGTTGATATGAGACAAGCTCATTGTGATGATGAGCTAGGCTGTTGTTGTGAACAAGATTTATTCATGTGTCTGTTGTTATTGTGTTGTTGTTGTCAGGTTTAGGATTGCTTGGTTACATCAGTATTTCATTTTCTACGCGGAGTTTTTTGCCTCTGCTGTTGCTGTAAGATGGATTACATTTATTCATTTATTATTATTATTATTATTTTTTTTTTTACTGTGTCATTTGTTGGTGTTGTAACAGTATTAGTTGTGGTCACATCATATTGTTGTTACAAGATCTATGAGTTTTGTTTGTATGTTGCTTTTTTTTTATATATTGCTGCTGCAAAATATGCTTATCAAATATTTTGTTGATATAATTGTTCCTGTTGTTGTTGCTGGTGAAATATACCAATTTTGTTAACGCTTTGTTTATTGCTAAAGGCAGTTTACATTAATTGTGTATACTTTGCTCTTCCCTCTACATTATTTGGCAGATACATGAACTGTATTTGTTGTTGCTCCTTTCATTATTGATATTGGCAAGATTTATCAGTAAATGTGTTTATTCTGACATTCATTTTTTTTTGGTTGGCAGGATATATCATTTTTGCTTTTATTACTTTTTAAAAACTTAATTTAAAAAAAAAGAGAAATTGTTACTGGCAAGATATTGCAGCTTTATCTAAAAAAAATCATATTGTCTTTTAATTGTAACTGGCAACAACATGTAACAATTTTGTTTTTGTGACTTTTTTTCCTAATCATTATTGAAAATAAATCGCAGTTTTTGTTTTATGACTGTTCCTTTCATTGTTGCTGTCAATATACGGCAATTTCGCTTTTATGACTGCCCTCTTTATTGTTACTGAAATGATATACCGCAATGATGATTGCTATGAATATCTTTTTTTTTGTTCCGCTCTTCAGCCAGAGCTCCAAGGTTCACCGATGGGATGATGTTGCGTTTACGATTGTTTTTAGGCACCATTAAAGGTAGCCACATTTTGACTTCGGGGATGTACAATTATTACTGTTCTTCTTCCTGTCGTTGGCAAGATATATACATTAAGTTTTCATTACGTTGTTGGAAGCAAGATTTTATATATTTTATTTTTTATACCACTTTATATTACGGCAGATTTCTTTGCGTGAAATTGGAGCAGCTCTCCCCGTGGAGAGCGCGTCGCCACAAGTGCAGCGCCACCCATTATATTTTTGTTTTTTCTGTCTGCAACAATATATATATATATATATATTATATATATATATATATATATTATATATGTATATATATATATATATATATATGTTCATTTGGTTTATATTGCATTTCTGCAGGCAAGATGTGCCAATTTAGTTCATACTATTATTGTTTTCTTTTTGTCGTTGCTGCGATATTGTTGTTGCATTAAAGTTTGTTGATGTTCAAAGACATCAGAACAGACTGACTCTGGGCATTACTTGGTTGCATGTAGCATTAAATTTATTCTGCTATATTACTTTTTTTGTGCTGATTCTTATCTCATGGTTGTGGAGTCGATCTTCTATAAACATTTTTTGCATTTTACTTAATACCTAGCAAGTGATTAGATACATTGTATCAAAATACTCCAACTCTGTTTTGTTATTGTTATTTTTTGGGGGTATATGTTATGTGTTTGATTGTTGTCTGAATAGGGACTGGCGATATCTGTTTGAATTGCTAGTTTAGGTTTGTTTTGTTGTTGTTGGGTGTTGATTTTTTTTAGGGGGGGGGGGGGGGGTGCTGGGTTTTTTCTTGTTTTGTGTGGGTTTCTTATTGCTACGTGTGGGTTTTGCTATTATTTTGACAGGGTTTCTCATTGTTCTGTGTGGGTTTATTTTTCTGAGTGGGTAATCTGTTTTCGTGTATGTTTGTTGGTGGGTGCTTTGTGTGGGTTTAGTTTGGTTTTGTGTGGGTTCGATAGTGTGGTGGGTGGGGAGAGTGGGGGTGGGTTGGTGGGTTGGTGGGAGGGTGAATGGACACGTGTGGATACCATCTACTGTGCTGGCAGTAGAGGTTGATGCCCCATCACCTGTGGTCGGTCAGTTCCATTGGTACTGGTGCTGTGTGGAACTGCAAAGGCCATCTTCTATAATAATCTGTTAGAACTGTTTTTTTTTTTTCATTTTCGTTTATTTCGTCACTTCTTGTGTGACATCACGGGTATTGGTACGCCTTGATTTCTTTCTCTGAAATAATAAAGTGATTTTTTTTTATCTGGGTCTCAATCTGAGTTTGCTTTCTTCCACTTCCTCCCCTTTTCTTTTCCCCAACTCTCTCTCTGTCTCTGTCTGTCTGTCTGTCTCTGTCTATCTCTGTCTGTCAGTCTCTCTATATCTCTGTCTGTCTATCTCTGTCTTTCTGTCTCTATCTCTGTCTTTCTGTCTCTGTCTGTCTGTCTGTCTCTGTCTGTGTCAGTCTCTGTCTGTTTGTCTGTCAGTCTCTGTCTGTCTGTCTCTGTCTGTCTGTCAGTCTCTGTCTTTCTGTCTCTCCCCCTCCCCTCCCCCTGCCTAACACTGGAACTGTCACTCAAGTAAAAACCCAACCTCGCTAATCCCGTTGCACACCACCATGTGATTTTACAACAGAAAAAAGTTCCACTCCAGGTTTGGCATAATTATTGCAGTGTCCCCCCAGGATACCATTGCCTTAATTGGTCCTGTCCTCTTTGGCACCAACAGCAATGACCCCTCATTGCTGGCCATCACACACAGAACTGCTTGCACCTGGCTGACTGGCAAACAATACAATTCATCAGCCCACATCACTGGAAACAAGAGGGAAGGAGAGAGGGAGGAGGGGGTGGGAAGGAGATGAGGGGGTGGGAGGGGAGGAAATAGGGAGGAAAAAGGAGGGGGAAGGGGTAGCAAAGGGGAAGGAGGGAGGGGGCTAAGAGGGGGGGGGGGGAGGGGAGAGGTGGACAGGGGAGGGGGATAAGATGGGGGCAGCGAGTGTCCAGTGTTTGATTTGATTGATTTGATTTATTCTTTTATATCGAGGATAATGGAATAAGCACTCTTGTGCTTTTTTACATCCAGTACCCGTGTGTACGCAGTTTTGTAAATGTCATCTGTTTGATGTGATGTGAGGTATGTTTGCAACTTGGACGAAGAAGGTTACACTCTTTGCATCATTCTAGTTGTACGCTTTCTTCATTCTTACTGTACCACAATCTCCATCCTCTGCAGCCCTCTCACACGCAAATCAAACAACAAAAGGACTGGAAAGACAGTGAGTGTGTCACGAAATCTCCATGTTTATCAGATACTTTGTCATGTTAAGAAAAAACATATACATATATATGCAGACATCAATATTTGGTGTACAGATGGGAGGAATGACACAACCAACATCATCATTTTGTGGTCCACTTAATATAAACGATGAGACATAACAACATGGCCATTATCAACATGGGGTTTTTATCTTGTGATATTAACAACACGGCAGCAGCGCACTGTGTGATGATCTTCACTCTTAACCCCTGCCCCCTCCCTCCCCCTCTCCTTAACCTTCCCTTTCTCTGCTAACCTCCACCATCCCTCATCATCACTTTTATTTGTTGCTTTACGAGATTCAGTACTATATAAATTCCATACATTGTTATTAGTATCACTATTAAGCGCTTTGATTTGAGTACTCCACAAGATTCAGAGCTATATAAATTCCATATATTACATTATTATTATTATAATTATCATTATCATGTCACCACTTGTTCCTTCCTAGTCTGACCCAAGATCAACGACGAAAGTATTCCACGGCACTGGAATTTCTAACCATCACTAAACTGGACATGACTCGTTACTTAAATTAGGTCCATCTTTCTGCACACTCAGCTGGGAAATCATGCTTTAAAAAAAAAGTGGACCGTGAACTGTTAGTTCTGACATTCTTGTTCTGTAGGCAGTGTGTCTCTGTCAGACCTATGAGGATGAGGTAGGAGCAACAATAACTGTCTTTTTTATTATTATTATTATTTTTATAGAGCAATAAACTAGAAAATGTTGGGTCTGTGAGGCATGCACAGGAGGAACAGTGGTGTTTCTGACTGCAAAGTTTATCCATATATATATATATAATATATATATATATATATATATATATATATATATATATATATATATATATATATACACACATATATATATATATACATACATACATATATATACATACATATATACATATATATATATATATATTATACAGACTTCTCTATGAACAACTAACACAAAACCACTCATGCAAAAATGGGTATCGTGCTGAGTTTGAGACGGACATAAAACTTCAACTCATTCTGACAGACACAGACATGTTCAGTCTTTTTCAGCAGAGAAATAAAAACGAAATAGGTCTGAAGGAGCACACAAGGTTATGATCAGTAACTAAAACGGTGTACCCTTTTTCCTAAATAGACAGAAAGAATAGAAAATTAAATTGCGAGCACCTTTAGAGGACAGGCACTCATACTGAACTGACAGTGGACAGATACTGGGATCAGCTGTTAATGGGACTTCATCATTCCTGACTGCCCCCCTCCCCTTCCCCCTCCATCTCCACACCTCTCTGCTGCCTTGTTCATCCAGTGCTTGTTATATGTTGTCTTATCAGCCCTGAATCTTCACATGTTGTCTTATGTTGTCTTATCAGGCCTGAATCTTCCCATGTTGTATGTTGTCTTATCAGGCCTGACTCTTCCCATGTTGTATGTTATCTTATCAGGCCTGACTCTTCCCATGTTGTATGTTGTCTTATCAGGCCTGACCCTTCCCATGTTGTATGTTGTCTCATCAGCCCTGACTCTTCCCATGTTGTATGTTGTCTTATCAGGCCTGACTCTTCCCATGTTGTATGTTGTCTCATCAGCCCTGACTCTTCCCATGTTTTCTTATCAGCCCTGACTCTTCCCATGTTGTATGTTGTCTCATCAGCCCTGACTCTTCCCATGTTGTATGTTGTCTCATCAGCCCTGACTCTTCCCATGTTTTCTTATCAGCCTGATTCTTCATGTGTTGTCTTATCAGTCCTGATTCTTCCCGTGTTGTATGTTGTCTTATTAGCACTGATTCTTCCCGTGTTGTATGTTGTCTTATAGCACTGATTCTTCCTTTGTATGTTGTCTTATCAGTGTTGATTCTTCATGTGTTCTTATTTATGTCTTATTGCACTGATTCTTCCATGTTGTATGTTGTCTTATCAGCACTGATTCTTCCCATGTTGTATGTTGTCTTGATTCTTCCCACGTTGTATGTTGTCTTATCAGCCCTGATTCTTCCCATGTTGTATGTTGTCTTTTCAGCCCTGATTCTTCATGTGTTGTCCTATCAGCACTGATTCTTCACATGTTGTATGTTGTCTCATCAGCCCTGATTCTTCACGTGTTGTATGTTGTCTCATCAGCCCTGATTCTTCCCATGTTGTATGTTGTCTCATCAGCCCTGATTCTTCACGTGTTCACATGATAATCAGTCATGTCTGAAGGGGTGGAGCTTTTGATGTTCTTCATCAATCATGGATAGGCCCTACGTAATCATACCTAGTCAGTCATTTACTTGTCAAGCAACAACTTTAGGAAACCAAAATGAAAGTTGTTTTGTTATTTTTTTCCTCCTCCTCCTCCTCCTCATTCTTCTTATCTTTTTTTTATTTTTTATTGTCATCATCACCATCATCATTATTATTGTTTTATTTAAAAAAAAAATTATTTATTATTATCATTGTTATTTGTTGGCTATTATTTGCTACAAAAACAAACCAACCCAAAACAACCTATAGTGGGCAATACCCAAGACCTCTGAAAGAGCCCCCTTCTCAATCTTCTCACAGATGACAGTATGTGTACAAACATGACAATATGTGTACAAACATGACAGTATGTGTACAAACATGATGCTATGCGTACAAACATGACGCTATGTGTACAAACATGACGCTATGTGTACAAACATGACGCTATGTGTACAAACATGACGCTATGTGTACAAACATGACGCTATGTGTACAAACATGACGCTATGTGTACAAACATGACGCTATGTGTACAAACATGACAGTATGTGTACAAACATGACAGTTTGTGTACAAACATGACAGTTTGTGTACAAACATGACGCTATGTGTACAAACATGACGCTATGTGTACAAACATGACGCTATGTGTACAAACATGACGCTGTGTGTACAAACATGATGCTATGTGTACAAACAGGACGCTATGTGTACAAACATGACGCTATGTGTACAAACATGACGCTATGTGTACAAACATGATGGTATGTGTACAAACATGACGCTATGTTTTACAAACATGACGCTATGTGTACAAACATGATGCTATGTGTACAAACATGACGCTATGTGTACAAACATGATGGTATGTGTACAAACATGACGCTATGTGTACAAACATGACGCTATGTGTACAAACATGATGCTATGTGTACAAACATGACGCTATGTGTACAAACATGATGGTATGTGTACAAACATGACGCTATGTGTACAAACATGACGCTATGTGTACAAAAATGACACTATGTGTACAAACATGACGCTATGTGTACAAACATGACGCTATGTGTACAAACATGATGGTATGTGTACAAACAGGACGCTATGTGTACAAACATGATGCTATGTGTACAAACATGACGCTATGTGTACACACAGAAACTGTTTCAAACAGTGAACCACACTGTCGTGAATGAAACCCTTTCTCCTGAACACACAGACCTCACACATCATGGCTTACAATACAGTCAACACAGACACTGAAAACACACACCTGTTTACAATACAGTCAACACAAACACTGAAAACACACACCTGTTTACAATACAGTCAACACAGACACTGAAAACACACACCTGTTTACACTACAGTCAACACAGACACTGAAAACACCCCCTGTTTACAATACAGTCACACAGACACTGAAAACACACACCTGTTTACAATACAGACACTGAAAACACACACCTGTTTACAATACAGACACTGAAAACACACACACACACACACCTGTTTACAATACAGTCAACACAGACACTGAAAACACACATACACACACACCTGTTAACAATACAGTCAGCACAGACATTGAAAACACAGACCTAAAACATCATGGTCTACAACAGAATCCACACAAACACTGACAACATTTCTATGGTGAGGCACTTTGTAAGAATCAAACCCGTGCATTTTCCGTATGTCTTTGAAACGTGATATAATGCAGCATCAATAACATGAATATATATAATGCAGCATAAATAATGTGATATAATGCAGCATCAATAACATGACATAATGCAGCATCAATAACATGATATAATGCAGCATCAATAACATGATGATGATATAATGCAGCATCAATAACGTGATATAATGCAGCATCAATAACATGATATATAATGCAGTATCAACAACATGATATAATGCAGCATCAATAACAATGACATCTATAATGCAGCATCAATAACGTGATACAATGCAGTATCAACAACATGATATAATGCAGCATCAATAACATGATGTAATGCAGCATCAATAACATGATATAATGCAGCATCAATAACATGATATAATGCAGCATCAATAACATGATATAATGCAGCATCAATACCATGATATAATGCAGCATCAATACCATGATATAATGCAGCATCAATAACATGATATAATGCAGCATCAATAACATGATATAATGCAGCATCCATAACATGATGTAATGCAGCATCAATAACATGACGTAATGCAGCATCAATAACATGATATAATGCAGCATCAATGACATAACATAATGCAGCATCAATACCATGATATAATGCAGCATCAATACAGGTGTACATCAATAACGTGATATAATGCAGTATCAAAAACATGACATAATTGATAATACAGCATCAATACAGGTGTACATCAAGTTGGCATAATGTAAATAACGATCAGTGTTATGGACGGAGTGTAAAATATCTTCAAATTATTGGCACATTGTGAGTCAAGTCAAGTCATAAAAAACAGGCAATAATGGAATACAATATCATGATTTTGATATCAAACACTCATTGTCTATCATAACAAGCATTATATTCATGAGTACAAAATAAAACACTTGATATAAAAAGCTAGAAATTTTGTGTTATAACGAGTATCACTGATTGATATGTAACAAAGCAGTTTGATACAAAATGCTCACATCATAATATTAACAACAAGTGTTATTTGTTGATACATGATACAGCAGTTGATATAAAATGCTCATATTAAATACTAAATACAATTCTCAATGATATAAGATAAAAGATTTGATATCAAACGCTCACAATAAAATGTAAAAACAAGTAATACTCACTGATACAGAATAAAGCATTTGATATGAAATGCGAAGATTATAAACAACAACAAAAATACAAATCTGTTGTTGGTACAAAAATAATGAGAGAAAAGCATCTGATTTCAAGTTCAAATGCTGACGTTATGCATAATACATGTATTATTTGTTGATACATAATGAAATACAGCAGCTGTATAATTATGTTGATATACAAGCAATAAGGCATGGTATGTGTGAATAATGAATCATATGATGTTGCCATTCAAAAACAACTGCAATATGTACAATAGAAGTAAAATCATTGCAACATTTCTGTAACAAACATGTGTAAGACATAATGATTATTTGTGCGTACTGTGCTGTTGATACTCTTTAACACACATGCTTTTTATGGTGTGCATATGCATAAATACGTGCACACCCACCCCCACACACATGGCCCTGCATTTCTCCACACTTCCTCCCCCTTAACACACACACACATACAGTGAGTCATTAAAGCAGAGACCTCAGCAGTTCTGACAAACCACCACTTCACAGTCCTTCAGCCACCTCACAATGCCCCTTACTGATCACAACAACAGTAGTCCAAGAACAGAATTAACCCTCTTGCATTCGGATTCTCTGAACACAAATTGCCCCTAGATTTCACATTCCTTCCCGAAATCAGGTCAGGCACACATGCTCACTCTCCTTTTCTTCCTTTTAAGTGCATACTAGCAGCTATAATTACTTTCAGACTCACCACAGGCTCTGAGCCTCTAGCCTGATAGAGCTTCAGCATATGGTAGCGATCAGTGGAGGTCACTGCATGATGGAAAACTACTGTGTGCAAATCCCGGCAAATCCTGGGTTGGGACTCAGGGGGTGCAATTATTTAATCCTGGCAAATCCTGGGTCAGGACTAAGAGGGTTAACAGACTGCAACTTTGAAACGAAAAAGAGAAAGGACCCCAAACACTGTTACATTCCCCAAAAGTACGGTTACCCATGTCTGACAGACAATGAGAAATCACCCGGCTGGTGCTATAAGGACATCACTATGGTAGGTTTCAGTGACTGAGCTGCCAGGTTCATGGTCACTACACCCTATTCTAATACTCCTTTAAGACTGACAGGCATCAGGAGTTTTTAAAGAGAAGAGGTTTTGCAATGCTGCAGTGTTTGTGCAGGCCGTTCTCTCTTGTTGCTTCAACAGAACTGTTCTATTTTTGGAGGTGGCCCTAGCGCTGAAGTGGGAGACCTTTGGACTTTGTGGCTTCTGCCTACAACAGTCCCTAAATCGGAGTATTTCTGCTGGGACTATAATATAATCTCAACAACAAAGCAGGCTTCTTTCCACTCTCTCTCTCTCTCTTCCACTGGCAATGTAAGTTGTTCCATACATACTGACATCAGTGTGTGTAGTCAGCTATCAATCAAATGCAGCATTTTGTTATTGGGAGAAACACATCCCCTGCAAGCCTGTGACACTGCTGTGCAGTGATAGATCTACCAGCAGAGTGAATGCTGGCCCAGTAAGGCAGAACACAAGCCTGTGAGACTGCTGGTCTGTACAAATTCAATGACTGTCATTGTGGCTGTGTCATGTATGCAGTTCAGTGAAATTGTTTAGATTGTATTACATTGGATGCTATGCTGGGATAAAGCTTGCACAGTACCTACGTTTGTCTCTGTTTATTTGTGATTCTTGCATGAAATGTTTTGTTATTGTGTTGTATTTGTTGTATGCATTATGTAAGAATCATAAGCAAAGCAGTTCAGTCACCGCTTAAAATTACAGCAATTACATAGTTTCACACCATAATTTAAAATTCATACTTAAGCAGTACAGACTTTACGTTTAATGCACACACACACACAATAGACAGTCATTCACCCACATAATGCCAGAATTTCATTTAAAAAATGGGCATTAAACAAAAAAAAATATGATGACTTTACTATGACGACCCAGTGCACACTGCACTCAGCTGCTGCAGGGCAGGTCCACAGAGACTGCAGTGCAGCTGCACTCATGGGGTACAAAGTGTTCTAAAAAAACCAAAAAAACTTCACCATATCGCATCTGAAAATACAACAGTATTTTTGAGGTCAGCAAATTAATGAATCAATATCACAGTTTAAACCATCACAGGCAAGGTCACATATTGATTGCCTCTCAGTCTGGGAAGATAAAGGGAAAAGGCAAATACTGATGTTGTGCCCTTAGTTAAAACTTGGTACAGTACAGTGCAGTACAGTACAATACAGTACAGTACAATACAGTACAGTACAGTATAGTACACAGCAGTACAGTAAAATACAGTACAGTACAGCACAGGTGCTGACAACAAAGAAATAGGGACCCTTACAGGCTATAGCTTGCGCTCTATGATTG
Organism: Stramonita haemastoma; assembly: GCA_030674155.1. Taxonomy (NCBI): domain Eukaryota; kingdom Metazoa; phylum Mollusca; class Gastropoda; order Neogastropoda; family Muricidae; genus Stramonita; species Stramonita haemastoma. The sequence continues at coordinate 22,285,378 of CM060340.1, forward strand.
TGCAGGCTCATTTTTGTAGACAAATAACTGTTGCATACTCACACACACACACACACAAACACACACACACACAAACACACACACACACAAACACACACACACACACACACACACAGTTTAGCAATCCTGAACTTTTTCATTCACCATCCACACCCCATCATCACAGCATCCATCATCCACAGTCTCCCACATACACTAAACCTCACATCAATTCACCCAAGGCACAGAGGGAGGAGAATGCAGGAATGAGTCAACCAATGATGAAATATATAAGGGGGATGGGGGTGGGTGGGTGGGTGGGTGGGGGGGGGGAGGGAAGTAAAGTGCTTGAAAGAATTTTTTAAAAAGTCATTCACAGTTATTAGTTCACCTTGTGCTGCAATCATATTTTATCACAGAGAGCTTGTGTCATAGTTCATACGGATGCACACACACACACACACACACACACACACATGTACACACACACACACTACCCATCCTCCCCCTCTCAACCCCCCTACCCCCCCTCCATAAAAAAAAGAAAAAAGAAAAGAAAAGTGCGTGTGTGGCAGGCAGCTGACTCAGGACAAAGCACATCACCTGTTTCATACACTTTGCCAGCTTCACCAGTTCAAAACAAACAGAAAAACAGTGCTTACTCACAACGTGGTCAGATCTTAACATCTCTCAACACACACACACACACATTTCATAGATTTTTTTTTGGTAATATATAAATTAAAAAACCCACCAAGTTTTAGGCCAGTCAAAACAGTGTCAACTTCCCAAAAGATCCATACTTCAGAAGCTCTCAATTTTTCACTAATGTCACAAACACGATCTACTGATTTTAACAGTAAACAACAGCTGATGCCACACTCTCCCCCCTCTCAAAAAAAAAAAAAAAAATTTACAGCCTCTGAGGAGAGGTAACCCGTAAATCCAACCATGCTCCACTGCTCACTCACACACGCAGACAGACAGAGAGAGCTGACTGACCTCAGCAGGCCATAAAGTCACCCATCGCCACTACCAGCAGCTGATAATGCAGGAGTCTGTCACCCCTCTCCCCACATCACACAGTTGTTCATACTGCCGCTACTCTGCTTTGCTTGCTTCCCTCCTTTCTTTCTTCCTTCCTTCCTTCTTTCTGTCCGTCTATCCTTCCTTCCTTCCTTCCTTCATCCCTCCCTCCCTCCCTCCCTCCCTCCCTTCCTTCCCTCCTTCCTCCCTTCCTCTTTCTTTCTTTCCTTCCTTCCTTCCCTTCTTCCTTCCCTCCTTCCTTTCTCCCTCCCTCCCTCAATCCCTTCCTTCCTTCCTTTCTTCCTTCCTTCCACATTAGGTCTCTTTGGCAACAACACCACATCTCACCTGCATGCTTTGGCTTCAGCTCCAAGTATCATTGCAGATCACTTCTCAATTTGAATCAGAGAACCCCCCCCCCCACACACACACACAAAATGCTAGTGTTAGACACACTGCCATGTGCAGGACATTGTACAGCGACAGGCATGTCATCCTCTATACATGACACTGTCACTGACCTGACAGACCAAAACTGTGGAGTTTTCACTGGAAGGCAAGATGCAGTAAAGTGGAAGAGACAAACGCTGTAGAAAACCCCCCCAACAAACTTATCTCACATTTTTTTGTCACAGCATCTGATTTTTCATGAATGTTTTCTTAAACCCAAACACACTGCCCAAATGTTGAAAATACACATCACATTTATGGATGCGCGGTGACAGAAATGCTAACTGTGCCTCATGAAAAAGGTTTCGAATGAAAAAAAACAAACCCCAAGCTGAAAACATAATTCAACTGACTCTGGTGCATAGTGACAACAAAAAAAACAAACAAAAGGCCACAAGAGTGTGTAGATTCATAAATGCAGAGATATCACAGCTTCTTTGTTCCCAAAAAACGGCGCCTTCAGTTCAGGTCCCACAACTCCCTTCTCTCACTGGCGCCGAATCCAAAAAAACACACAAAGTTCAGTCAGTCAACTCTGGATTAAAAAAAAAAAAAATTCTTTTCACTGGAAGCAGACGACACGACGTCAGTGCCGACTTGTTGGGGGACGAGAACGTCGCCGTGGTGACACGTCTTTCTCACTGGAGCGCCGAGAGATGGAGGCACTGTTACGGTTGCTGCTGCGGGGGAGGGGGGGCTTAGCACTGGTGGGGGCCATCTTCATCCCGGACTTGTCCTGCAAGAGATCAGAGACTCAAGATTCAAGATTTTATTTCAAGAAAAAGAAAAAAGAAAAAAGAAAAATGAGATGCTGTGACAAAAGAAAATGTGAAATAAGTTTGTTGGGTTTTCTTTTTTGTTTTATTCTACAGCATTTGTCTCTTCCACTTTACTACTACACTAGGGGGAGGCTACATGAAATTCGAAAAAACTGATGCTTGCAGATGTGTGGGAGGGTGTGAAAAATACTCACAACAAAAAGTCATCACACAATGGATAGCACAAAAAACGAAAAAAAGAAAGAGTATTCACAATACAGTCAAGGGACAAACAAGTCAGCATGATGTTTAGATGGATCGACAATTAATGCGTGCTTTCTCTCTCTCTCTCTCTCTCTCTCTCTCTCTCTCTCTCTCTCTCTCTCTCTCTCTCTCTCTTAGGGGGGACGGATAGCCTAGTGGTCAGAACATTGATGGATCGACAATTAATGCGTGCTTTCTCTCTCTCTCTCTCTCTCCTCTCTCTCTCTCTCTCTCTCTCTCTCCTCTCTCTCTCTCTCTCTCTCTCTAGGGGGATGGATAGCCTAGTGGTCAGAACATTGCGCTGGCAATTTGAAGACCCGGGTTCGAATCTGGTTGAGGAGATTTTTCTCCTGGAGTTAACATCAGTGCTGACTCCACTCTCCCCACAAGTCCTTCGGATGAGACTTTAAACCGAGGCCCCATGTGCGAACGCACGCAGAACATCTTGCGCACACGTTAAATCCTGTTCCGCTTTTCGTAAGAGTAGGCCATCGTGTGCCGGTGGGAACAGATGACATTTACAAAACTGCATACACACGGGGACTGGATGTAAAAAAGCACAAGAGTGCTTATCCCATTATCCTTGATATAAACGAATAAATCAATCAATCAATCTCTCTCTCTCTCTCTCTCTCTATCTGTGCGCATATGTGCGTGTGTGTGTGCGTGCATGTGTACAATGGACTGAGTGAACAAAAAAGCTTGAGAAGAAAGGAGGGAAAGAGGGAAAGAAAGTAACACTAGGCAAGGAGGAACAAGACAAATCAATATTAAATCACACATGTCATTCACCGGATAAACTTGATTTAAACACGCAGTAAAAAGACAAAATGTATACACCAAACACAAAAAAATAAACAGATGAAAATCTATACAGTTGTCGGCAAAGAAAAAAACCAACATAATTCATTGAAGATTGAGGCGGGATAGCTATATGGTCAGAGAGCTCATTTTCCCCAAGTTAAGCAACGTCAAGCATGGTTACCAGTTAGATAGGTGATCATTTGCACACCTTGGCTTCAGTACAGTCCCCCCAGTTCACCCAGTTGTAAATGGGTATCTGCCCTCTTTAGGGTCAGGGAAGGTAACGCAGCAAGGGAGAGGAGATGGCCACCACCCATAACATGCTGGCCCCTAGAGAAGCTGAGATCTCTGATGCCTCGCTCCCCTACAACAGCCTAGGTTATGGGACACCTCTACATTTACCTTTTATACTACTTGCTCTGCCTACTCATGATCAACAATCAATCAGTCATCTTGTTTATAGCCCTCCATCCAGAGAGGCCACATCAGGGATGTCATTTTGTTATGATAATCAATAAACAGCTAAATTAAAAAAAACAAACAAACCCATACACAACAAATAAAGAACTATTTGTAATGACAGGCAAAAAACATTGGGCCACATGAGGTCTGCTGATTCTACAAGCTTCACAATCAGTACTAGGCTGAAGCAACAGGGGAGAAAAGCCAACATGAAACAGCACATCTAATCAGTACGTAGAGGCAATGTGCAGTGACACCCTCTGCAATGAGAAATCAAGAGAAGCAAGAGGAAAAGATAGTGTCCTTGATATTCTGCTAAAATATCTTTACAAGTAAGGAAGCTAAGAGTGCTCAGACATATTGTGCGTGTGCATGCATGCACACACACACACGCACACACACACACACACACACACACACACACACACACACACACACACATCGCACACTCGCACACATGCACCTCACACAGCAGTGTGATATATGTCACACAGACACACAGCAGTGTGTCATACATCACACACACAGCAGAGGAGAGAACAGAGAGGAACACAACCAAGATTCTGTACAGCCAGCAAGAAACGATACACTGCAGGGTGAATTCATGACACAGGCAGATCAGAAAGCAAGTTATGTTGATCTAGAAAAGATCAGATGTAGCCAAAACAAAAAAATGTCAGAACAAAGCAAGAAAAGATCAGTTAAATATCAGGCAGAGCAACAATGATAATCACAACAGCAGCAGTACAATGATAACAAGAAGCAGAAGATAAAATATAAAATGGAAGAACAGACCATTGCAGAGCCAGAGAAGACAGACAGACATACAGACAGACACACTGGCAGAAACTACCAAAGTTTATATAGCTGTCTCCACAAGTAAGAGAATGTGAGTGGAGAGCAGGAAAAACATTCCCAGTCATTTTGCCCACAGCGTCTGACTATTCTACAGCTGTACACAAAAAGCAGTGAATTCACTGAATGGTCCACAGACACTCTGAACCAACACAAGTCACAGCCTTTTGTTTGAAGCAAACTCCATTTCTCTATGGCAACTTCCGCATTCAATGACAGTAACAGGTCATGAAATCAGTGCCATCTACGATGATTTGGGAGTGACTGACATCATGGTCAGACAGGAGAATCCCTGACCACAGGGTCAATGAGGGCACAGATTTCAGTCATCACTCAATGTTACTGAATGTCACTGAATGTCCGGTCAAGGTGTTTTTTTTTCTTCTACAGTTAGCACACAGCACACAAATCCAGCATAACTCAGTCAGGGATCCAGAACCCAGAGCCAAAATCAGCCCCTTTATTTTACCAAGTCCAAGTGTGGTCAGTTTCTGCTATAATCAGCACCAGCCGGGATGGAATGGATAGCAGCTGAGAGATGCCAAGAGTGGGGGAAACTGATAGCTGTGAGCATTGATACTGATATGACCAAAAAAAATCTTGTGGAGGAGACTACAAACTGAGATCCAGTGCATGAACACATGCAGAACATCTTGAACACATGTCAAAATCCCATGCACACATTGCCGTAAACAGCCCCTAATACAGAAGCCATACACATCAGTCATGTAAGCTGTTGTTACAATGTACTGCCGCAAACAGCCCTTAATACAGAAGCCAGCCATACAAACCAGTCATGTAAGCTGTTAATATAATGTAAAACCATAAACAGCCCCTAATACAGAAGCCAGCCATACACACCAGTCATGTAAGCTGTTGTTACAATGTAAAGCCCTAAACAGCCTCTAATACAAAAGCCATACACATCAGCCATTAACAGCTCCTAATACAGAAGCCATACACATCAGCCATTAACAGCTCCTAATACAGAAGCCATACACATCACCCATAAATAGCCCCTACTTCAGAGACATAAGTGATGCCAGCTGTTGTTACGATTTCCTTGCTACACCTTACCCACAATGCGTGGAATCACTGCATTCTGGGAAAGAACAGGTACACCACTATGTAGTCACTGCAGGTTTTTTTTTTCAACAATTGTACTTTGTGAATGGTGTTAGTACACAGCAATATTTTGTGTTAGCAACATGTTATTTTGTGCTCATATCTTTTTCTTCAACACACAACATAAGTATATTCTGTAACACATTCACAACACACAGACATACATACATACATACAGACACACACACACACACACATTCTCTCTCTCTCTCTCTCACACACACTCTAGAGTCTCTCTCTCTCTCTCTCTCTCTCTTCTCTCTCTCTCTCTCTCTCTCTCTCTCTCCTCTCTCTCTCTCTCTCATATTTGATGATAGATGGTGGTGAATTGATGTTTTCAGTCATTTAACCTCATCGTATTCCCATGTTTGCTCCTTAATTATTGCGCCCCCCCCCCCCCCCCCCCCCCCCTTTTTTTTTTGTTTGTTTGTTGTTGTTTTTTTTGGTTGCTTTGTTTTGTTTGCTTATTTGTTTTTTTTTGTGTGTGTTGTGTGTGTGTGTGTGTGTGTGTGGTGTGTGTGTGTGTGTGTGTGTGTGTGTGTGTGTGTGTGTGTGGTGTGTGTGTTTTCCAAATCGAAATCATCATTGATTCTTATTCTTGTTTCAGAATGAGTGCCTTTTTGTAACATTACCTTAATATTGTATCTCTGTCTTATTCCTTACCTGTTGTTGTTTTTTCTCCCCTTTTATCAAAATCTTATGTTTTATGGGATTTATTTTGATGATAGATGGTGGTGGATTGATGTCTTCAGTCATTTAACCTCATCATATTCTCATGTTTGCTCTTTAATTATTGCGCTTTTATTTGTTGTTTTGTTTTGTTTTTGTTTGTTTTGTTTTTGTTTGTTTTCCTTTATTCAAATCAAAATTGTCATTGATTCTTACTTCTTTTTCGTTTCTGAATGAGTGACTTTTTATAACATTACCTTAATATTGTATCTCTGTGTTATTTCTTGCCTGTTTGATACTTGGTATGGTTCCTTACTCTTGGTATTTGGATCATTATAATTGTTGTTGTGTAGTTGTGGCTTTTTTTTTTTTTCTATCTTAATGTTATCCCTGAAAAGGGCGGGGACTGGATGTAAAAAAGCACACGAGTGCTTATCTATTATCCTCGAATAAAAGAATTTTGTCTTGCCTTGCCTTGCCTTGCCTTGCCTTGCCTTGTCCTCTCTCTCTCTCTCTCCTCTCTCTCTCTCTCTCTCTCTCTCTCCTCTCTCTCTCTCTCTCTCTCTCTCGGTGAGCTGTTTTCAAATTCAAGAGAAGCTGCAATTTTTGACACGGGAAGAAAAATTTGTTAATTTTGTTAATTAACAAGAACCAAAACTTCGTAGGACCCTGTGACTTGGAGCATAGGTACCTACTGACTATGTCGTGTGGCATAGATACCTACAGAGTGGCTATAGGCCCCTTTGCGGGTATTTTGGTGAAAATTTTGATCAGAAAAGCCAAAATCGCTGCACTGCGTGTACGAGGTTACAAAATGCACGGGCTATCCGCTATGCTAACGGTGTACACACTGCTGCTGTGCCTGCTGATCGGTGGCATTGAGCCAAACCCCGGACCAGGTAGAGAGAATGAAGCAGACGACAGTGACAGTGTGAACAGCAACAACGACACTTCCCCAACGCAAACACAAGCTACGCTGGAAGGCCTGTCGTCGTTCATGAAAACTCTGATGGAGTCTGTCTCTCGCCTGGAAAAAAGACAAGAGTGTTTGGTGTCGGACATGGACCAAAAGTTTCACACAGTGGGTGAGTCAATTACACAGTCTATTCGTGACAGTAGCCAGTCTTTGAAGAAAGATATATCTTCCTTACAGTCAACGATTAGCGCTGTGGACAAAAAAGTAGACAAAAATAAAGAACGCATATGTCAACTTGAGGCAGAGAATGAAATGCTGTCAGAGAGACTAACGGAATTAGAGGAAGATTTGGACAGGTTAGAAAGTCATTCCCGAAGAAACAATGTGAAGTTGTTTGGCATCGCAGAAACTGTTGGGGAAAATTTCCAGGCATGTGCTGACAAAGTGGTCGCTCTCTTAAACGAGTTTTTTACGGGAAAAGTGTGGGACACCAGGGACATAGAAAGAGCCCATAGGCTGGGAAAACCCGACACCAGCAACACTAAGCCCCGCCCCATGATAGTCAGGTTTCACAGATGGACTGACAAAATGATGCTGTTCACACACACACATGCTCGTTCCGCCCTTAGCAAGGCAGGCATCCGAATCAGTACAGACCTGACAAAGAAACAAACAGCAAAACTGAAACAGGTACAAGGGGAAGGGAAGTTCGGTTACTACAAAAACGGCAAACTATATACAAGAGAAAGACGCGAACAAACAACAACAGATACGGAAGTTTTTGACCCACCCCCTCCCCGTGCACACAGAGAAGACAACAAAGGGAAAAAGACTGTGAATGTTCCAGGCAATGTTTGTGATGTTGGTGCTGGCACTGAAGACAGTGAGGAGAGCGCCCCTGCCTCCCCCCTGTACAGCGACATGGTGGCCAACAGACACCGACCTAACTCCACAGAAAAGGCAGCCGCTTCACCGGGAAACCCGCCTCCAACCACGCCGCAGGGGTCTAAAAATAGCAGAGAAGATCCAGCCTCTGGGGAAGCCCACTGTGACGTCAACAAACCACAACGCACGGACTCTGGTCACGCCGAAGCGCCTACGTCAACGGCAGCGGGGAACTCCGTGAGTACAGCACGTGATGTCCGAAACAAGAACTGTGGGGCCCGCGATACGAAGCAACGTGCTGAGCGCCAGTCAGGGAAAACCCGCAAACCACCGCCGGGGCCAACAACACGACAGCAGTCACAGTCCACGTCATCACCTCACAGAGGTCAGCCTCTCATCTCAGACAGAATGGCTGCTTCACGCAAAATGACCGGTGGTGGTCAGCCGAACTCGGACAGGGAATAGGGACTCGGCCATGGCCACGTCACTGCTGATATCACTACTGTCGATGACCATGACAATGACAATACCAGCCATGCAACTGACAATGACGGTGACAGTGACAATAACGATACAACTTCCACAACACAACAGCAACCAACAAACTCTAGGCACATGCAATCACAGTTAAGAATGCTGACTTGGAATATCGGAGGGCTACTTTCTAAACTTGATAATGCAGACTTTGTTAAGTACATTGCATCGTTTGACATTATATGTTTTACAGAAACGTTTATACAATTCGATATTCAGTTTCATGTTTTTGCAGAGTTCAATGCCTACATTGCCCCGGCAAAGAAGCTCAGCCACCACGGCAGGCTTTCAGGAGGGGTGGTTGTGTTAGTCAAGAAGCACCTCAACTGTTATATTGAAAAGATTGATGTTCATTACGATCAAACAGTGATTCTGAAACTAAACAAAAACCTTCTCAAAACAGACAAAGATGTCATTCTGTTATCCACATATGTGCCCCCATACGATTCCCCATTTTATGATACATGTGATTTTCAGGATGGTATTGAGCTGATAGAACAATGTTTAACTGATGTGTGGGAAAGGTTAGATGAGGTTTATATTCTCTTGTGCGGAGATTTTAATGCTCGCACTGGGGACAGAAACACTCTGTATATAAAGGACAACATACCTGAAGATAGTGAAATGTTTTTTGAAAGATCATCAGATGATTCATTTGTCAACGTGTTTGGTAGAAAACTGTTAGATGTTTGCCAAATGTTTGATTGCTCTATATTAAATGGGTGTCATTTTTTTTATGCGGAAGGAAGTGTGTCGTTCATATCTCAGGCTGGGTCTAGCCTAATTGATTATTTTTGTGCATCCAACCAAATCTGTTCCGACAGCATTTTTCAATTCTTAAAAGTTGAGGACAGGTTGGAATCCGATCACCTGCCTGTGTCCCTGACTGTGCGCACTATACAAACAAACCAGGAAAGTGCACGTGCAACTCGACAGCGCGTAAACAAATTGGTGTGGGATGAAGAGAAAGCATTTCTATATTTAGAAGCACTGCGCTCCCGGGAATCCCAGGAAAAATTGTCACGTGCAATAACAGAAAGTGACGTCAACCTAAACAGCGCACTGGGTTTGTTTGTGGAGTGCCTACAGTCGGCGGCAAACTGCATGAAGAAAACGGTGTTCACCGGTAACAACAGAAAAGAAGCCGACTGGTTTGACAGCGATTGTATCCGAGCTAAAAAAGATGTTAAATCGAAGTTACGGAAATTCAGACGTGCAAAGTCGGAACAAAATCGCGAAGATTTCGTACAGGTTAAACGCGAATACCGTTCTCTTGTCAACTCAAAGAAAAGAGCATACAAGAAAGCAAAGGCAGATGCCCTTGTCAAACACATGAAAGACCCTAAGTTGTTCTGGAAAGAAGTAAATGAATGCTTAGTTCGCAAAGGTAAAGGCGCATGCAGTGATAAAATTTCAAATGAACAGTGGTTCAATCATTTTAAAGAAGTGTTTAAGAGTCCGATGATGCACGGACAGAGGAACCACTGCTAGACTGTCCTGCCGATCACACTGACGATTGCAATCTTAACTATATCGAAGAGCTAGACAAAGCCATTACTGAAGATGAAGTGAGAGCATCACTACGGAGGTTAAAATCGGGTAAAGCCTGTGGCTCAGACAACATTTTAGCGGAAATGCTGAAGTCCGGGGAAGCATTAATATCAGGATTCTTAACAAAGCTCTTTAACTCGGTTTTTTTGTCAGGATCATTTCCAGATATGTGGCGAGAAGCCATAATTGTGCCGATATTTAAGAAAGGCAGTCGTGATTCCCCATCCAACTATCGAGGTATTTCACTTCTCAGCTTGATCGGAAAATGTTACACGTCGATCCTTAACACCCGTTTGTACCTCTGGTTGGAGGAAAATGAGAAAATATCGGAAACACAAGCCGGATTCAGGAAAGGTTACTGCACAACAGACCATATTTTCACATTGTATGCTGCTGTTCAAAAATATCTAAGTAAACCTGCTAAACTGTATGTTTGTTTTGTTGACTTAAGGAGGGCGTACGACTCAGTCCAGCACGAAATCCTGTTGAGAGCATTGATAAGGTCTGGCACGTCTGGGGCATTCACTAAAGCTGTGTCAGCAATGTATAAATCTTTGAAAGCGTGTGTGCGTGCAAACAACGATGTCACAGACTTTTTTGACTGCCCACAGGGTTTGAGACAGGGCTGCGTAGCTAGTACTACATTTTTCTCAATGATAATTAATGAATTAGCAGACAATTTGTCAGCTGAAGGAAAGCATGGTGTCCAATTGTGCCCTGGACTCAGGGAACTCTTTGTCCTCATGTTTGCAGATGACTTGGCATTGTTGTCAAGTTCGCCATCTGGCTTACAAAATCAACTGAATTGTCTCAGTAAAGCATGCTCTAACCTCAAACTTGAAATTAATTGTGACAAAACAAAAGTGATGGTTTTCAGGAAAGGGGGATATTTAGGAAGACATGAAAGATGGTCTATTGGAGGAGAACAGCTGGAAGTGGTCAATAACTATATGTACCTGGGGTTTAATTTCTCAACCACTATGAGCACATCCCGGAATACACAGCTCCTAGCAATCAGAGGTAAACGAGCAACAGCAGATATTACACGGACATTAAAACGAATCGACAGTATGACCAAACAGACATTCTTCAAATTGTTTGATTCTATAGTGCAGCCAACTCTTCTTTACGCCTCTGAAATATGGGGTCTGCTGCATCAGACAAATAATCACGGGCTCTTGCATAACAGCGATTCAACTGAAAAAGTACATTTGCATGCATGTAAAAAGTTCATGAATGTCCCCGTCCGTACACCCTCTGTCATGGTATACGGCGAGCTGGGGAGGTACCCCCTCATAGTTAATTGCTTCATTAGGTCATTGAAGTTTTGGTTCCGTGTAATAAAAATGGATAGACTTTGCCTCCCTCATCAGGCTTACCAATTGCTATTTAATCTGGACAATCAAGGCAAAAGTAACTGGGTATCAAAAGTTAGAACACTTTTGGAAACATTAGGTTTTAATTTTGTATGGTTAAACCAAGGAGTAGAGAATGAATCAATGTTCTTGTCTGCTTTTAAGCAAAGAGTGATAGATAGTGTACATCAAGAGTGGTTTGCGGACATAGGGGACAGCGAGCGTTGTAATCTATACAAGTCATTCAAACCTGTCCTCTCAACAGAGAGCTATTTCTCGGAAGTGACTATAAAAGTCTTTAGAGACTCTCTGGTTCGGTTCAGACTGGGTGTCAGTGACATCAACACTCACAGAAACCGTTTTAATCGCGATGTTAACCCAGGCATGAATGACTGTCCCTTCTGCCCGGAGATCACAGAAGATGAAAAGCACCTTTTGTTTCACTGCCGTAAATACAACAATATTCGTCCAGATGTTTTTAAGACGGTACCCCCCACATTTGAAGACCAGAGCTTGCTGGATGTTTTGTCGTGCAGAAAGGCCCAGACCACACGACAGTTGGCTTGGTTCTTACACAAATGTTTTGAGATCAGAAAAAATGGATAAGATGCCCATCATGCTTGCAGATGGATGCTAAAGAAAATGTTCATAACCAAACTAACAATGCTTTTTCTATTATGCTATTAACCGATAACATGAATCTCTTGAAAAAACAAACCTCTGTGCTTCTATATATTGTTTTCAACGGAATATTTTTGTTTCTTATGTTTGCAATGTTGCTCACCTTGTGATGGAGGCCATCGTGCCAAAAGTCAATTAAAAGTTCGAGTTCGAGTTCGAGTTCGAGTTCGAGTTCTCTCTCTCTCTCTCTCTCTCTCTCTCTCTCTCTCTCTCTCTCTCTCTCTCTCTCTTTCTCTCTCTCTCCACATACACACACAGACACAGACACACACACACTGTTCATGACTTGGCATAATCAACACAGGCAGGAAGCAAGGGAGAGCACAGCACAGCACAGCACACAGCGAGTCCTGTACTTCCTTTCTGATGGGACATGGCAGTTATGACTGATGGATCCAAATTTGTTTCTCCAAGAAATACTGATGTTAACACCACAGATTAGATTGCACCATTGGTGAACAGGGCATCACTTATTTTTTTTGTTTCTTGCTCCTCAGCAAGAGCTCCAAGGACACCTGTGTGTGCATTTTAAAAATATTGTCATCTGTTCCTACAGGCACAAATCTGCCTACTCTTCTGAAAGGTAGAACAGGTTTTTGATATGTGTGCAAGATTTCTGTGTCCCTTCACACAGAGGGCTTTGGTTTTTAGTCTCATCTCAAAAAGGGAGAGTGAAGTCAGCTTTGATGTTAACTCCAGGGTAAAATTCCCTGAAATGCATGCTCTGTAGTGGCTCGATCCCAGCCCGTCATATCATGAGCGCAACACTAACCACAAGGCTACTCACATATCCCTTATAAAACCCCAAAGACCCCCCCCCCCCCAACCCCATTGCTTTACATAATTTCATGTAACACTGCCATAAAAACAATCCAATAACTGATGACAGACAAAAGAATTCTGCTTTTACAGAATAGGGTACCACTCCACTTCTTTACGCTTACACAGATAAACCTTCACCTAAGCAGATAATAATTTTGACATGAAAAAAAGCCATGCTTTTAGCTGCCATGACAGCCCTGTCCCACATCAAGAAGAGAACAGGAAGAAACAAACCACAAGAAAAGAATGACAACACACACTCTCAAAGAGGAGAGGGAGTAGGAAATCAACATGACTATCAATATTCACTCTTCCTTCCTTTCACCAACAGTTGGCTAGGTCAGGGGAGGTAGGTTACAAACCACAGCGCAAACTTGACATGCCCATTGCTTTTCCTCCCACAATGCATCCCTTTTTTCCTCCCACAATGCATCCCTTTTTTCCTCCCACAATGCATCCCTTTTTTCCTCCCACAACGCATCCTTTTTCCTCCCACAATGCATCCCTTTTCCTCCCACAATGCATCACTCTTCCTCCCACAATACCTCACTCTTCCTCCCACAATGCATCACTTTTCCCCCTCCCACAATACATCACTCTTCCCTCCCACAATGCATCCCTTTTCCTCCCACAATGCATCCTTTTTCCTCCCACAATGCATCCTTTTCCCTCCCACAATGCATCCTTTTCCCTCCCACAATGCATCCTTTTTCCTCCCACAATGCACCCTTTTTCCTCATACATCCTTTTTCCTCCCACAATGCATCCCTTTCCCCTCCCACAATGCATCCCTTTTCCTCCCACAATGCATACCTTTTCCTCCCGCAATGCATCACCCTTTCTCCCACAATGCATCCTTTTCCCTTCCACAATGCATCACTCTTCCTCCCACAACAATACATCCCTCTTCCTCCTACAATACATCACTCTTTCACAATCCATCCTTCTTTCTTCCTCCCATGATGCATCACTCCTCCTCCCACATCACTCCTCCCTCCCACAACAACGCCTCCCTCTCACATCCCTCTCTCTCACCTGTGGCATGGACTGCGACACGGGGCGGCCGCCATGTTGCGAGGAGCCGCGGAAGCCGTGGGGAGGGGGGATGAGGGGGCCGGACATGGCCAGCTCCCCCAGCTCGTCCTCCTCCAGGATGCTCTCCCCTACCCGGTCCCCGTGGTACGCGGCCATGGCAGTGGCGTCCCCTGATGGCCCCATGCCCCATCAGACTCGGAGGCGGGGGCCGAGCGGTGGCCGGGCCGGCCGGATTTGGCCGTTCCTTCCCGGATGGGGACGGCAAAGCCGCTGATGGCCGGGGGGTCGTCCATGGTGTCATCGGTGTATCTGTTAACAATCTCTGTGTTTTAGTGTCGAAGTGTGTAATCGGTGTGTGTGTGTGCGTGTGTGTGTGTGAGAGCACATTTGACTTTGTTAAAACTCTCAATAGTTATTGGTTGGATGTGTAAGAATTGGTTGAATGCAAGCGATTTGATTTGTTTTTGCAAGATAAAGTGCTATAGATATAAATTTGATTTCTTCTTTTTTTTCTTCTTCTTCTTCTTAATAGTAATAATAATAATATCATCATTATTATCAATATTATCATTAAAGTCAAACTCAAAATCACTTTATTTTGTTAGATTATTATTCATTTCACAACACTTTATGTCACAGCAGATTTCTCTGCATGAAATTCAGGCTGCTACCCCACACACACACCACCCACACACCACACACCTGGAATCACTATGCTGCGGCTGCCCTTTAGAATACTTGGGGGCGGGCACGGCGGCGGAATGGCCCCTCTCCCGGCCGTGATGCTGGTGCTGGTGATGCAGGGGGGCAGCGTAGCCTCTGGCCGGGGAGATCTCCAAACCAGTGTTGTTGCTGTTGGGGGGCGACCTCAGCTCCCTGTCTCTCCCCCCCCTGTCCTGCACGGGGGCCCCGAAGCGCCCTTGCTTCTTCTTCTTTTTCTTCTTCTTCTCCCTGATGGGCTCCTCCGAGGGCGTGAACATGTCCTGCATGGGCAGTTTCGGGGCGTTGGGCAGCGGGGTCAGCATCGGGGGAGGGATCTTGCGCCCTTCCACCGCCACGCCTGGAGAAAAAAGAACCAGTTCAGGAGATGAGGGACCATGAGGGACCGTGAGAGACTGGTGAGGGACCGTGGCTGAGGGACCATGGGGGGCCAACAAGGGACTATGGCTGAGGGGCCATGAGGGACTGATGAGGGACTGATGAGTGCCGAAGCTGTGGGACCATGAGGGACCGTGGCTGAGGGACCATGAGGGACTGATGAGGGACCATGGCTGAGGGACCATGGGGGACCAATGAGGGACCATGGCTGAGGGACCATGAGGGGCTGAGGCTGAGGGACTGTGGCTGAGGGACTGTGGCTGAGGGACGATGAGGGACTGTGAAGGACTGATGAGGGACCACAGTTGTGGGACTGATGAGGGACTGATGAGAGACCATGAGGGACCGTGGCTGAGGGACTATGAGGGACTGATGAGGGACTGTGGCTGTGGGACCATGAGGGACGATGAAGGACTGATGAGGGATCATGAGGGACCATGGCTGAGAGACCATGAGGGACTGATGAGGGACAGTGGCTGAGGGACCATGAGGGACTGATGAGGGACTGTGGCTGAGGAACCATGAAGGACTGATGAGGGACTGATGAGGGACCATGGCTGAGGGACCATGAGGGACCATGGCTGAGAGACCACGAGGGACCATGGCTGAGAGACCATGGCTGAGAGACCATGAGGGATTGATGATGGACTATGGCTGAGGGACCATGAGGGACTGATGAGGGACCGTGGCTGTGGGACCATGAGAAACTGATGAGGGACTAATGAGGGACCATGAGGGACTATGAGGGACTGATGAGGGACCATGGCTGTGACACACACAGTCTCTGTTTTGAAAGAGGGGCATGGCAGGATGAGCCATGGGATAAGTCTAGTGGTCAGAACATAGCATTCGCAATTTGACGACCTGGGTTCGATTCCCATTGGAGGGTATTTTTCCCCTGGAGTTAGCATCAGTGCTGACTCCACTCTCCCTAAAAGTCCTTTGGATGAGATTATAAACTGAGGCTCCGTGTGCGAATGCACGCAGAATATCTTGTGCACACGTTAAATCCTGTTCCGCTTTTCATAAGAGTACGCCATCGTGTGCCGGTGGGAACAGACAACATTTACAGAACTGCATACACATGAGGACTGGATGTAAAAAAGCATATGAATGCTTATTTCATTATCCCCCATATAAAAGAATAAATAAATAAAAAATAAAAATAAACACACACACACACACACACACACAAGCACGCACGCACGCACACACACATACACACACACACTCTCTCTCTCTCTCTCTTACTCACTCACTCACTCACTCACAACACACCATGCATGCATGCACACACCTACACACACTTTCCCATTTTTCTTTGGATCGTCTGGTATCACTTTAAGTGGAAAGACGTTAAAATTGAAGACTACTACTACTACTACCACCCACCCACTCACACTCTCACACTTACTCCCCCACACCTCCACCTCCCCCTTACCCCTACCCTTTCCCCCCAAAAAAACCCCCCCAACTCTAACTCACCTGAAGATTTACTGTTACCCCCGGAGTGAGGTCGGTTGGCCTCAGGATGCCCTGCTGTCCCTGTGCCTGTGCCTGTGCCTGTGCCTGTGGCTGTGCCCACAGTGGGCCCCACCCCCACACTGACCTGGGTGCGACTGCTGACCTGATCCGAGCTCTGGGAGGACAGGGGAGGGCTGGCCACCTGCTCCCCACTGCCCTCCACTCCGTACTGGCCTGGGGAAAGACGCTGCATGCACATGCACGCACACATGCACACAGGCAGGCATGCACACACGCATGCACAGACACACACACATACACACCACACATAGACACGCACACCACACCACACACACACACACACACACATAAATGAGTGCTTATTCCACTATCCTCGATATAAAAGAATGAATAGATAAAAGAATGAATAAATAAATAGAATAGATGAACACCTACTCACACACACACACACACACACACACACACACACACACACACACACACACACACACACACCGAACACACACACACACATACACCACACACACCAAACACACACATACACACACCATACCACACACATACCCCCCCCCCCCCCCACACACACACACATAATCAAAATCTTACCATTTGTGAACCTCAGAGCTCTAGCTAAAAAACAAACAAACAAACCCCCCCAAAAAAAGGAACCTGCATTCACATTACACTACAAAGATCCTTACTGACCACTTGAAATCTCCCTTACATCTCTTCTAATTCTTGCTGACCAATCACATCCCACCTCACACTCCTAAAATCCTCACTAACCAATCACAATTCACTTCACATCTCGAAAAATCATTACTGCCCAAGTGTAATCCAGCTCAGACCAAGGAAGAAATGGGAGGACAACATCAGCGAATGGACAGGCCTAGAACTCAACAAAATTTTGAGAAAGGCAGAACAGAGAGAGGAACAGTGGGGACTGGTTGTCAAGTCTTCAGGGGTGCTCCCACGGTCGCCAGACTAAGGAATAGATATAGATAGATAGACAGACAGACAGACAGACAGACAGACAGACAGACAGATAGATAGATAGATAGATAAATAGAGAGACAGACAGATAGATTGACCGATCGTGATCCAACTCACATCACTACAAACCCTTTCTGACCAATCACAACCCCATCTCTCATCCAACTACAATCTTCACCAACCAATCAGAATCGCCCTAACATCCCCCCCCCCCCCCCCCCACCCCCATCACCCTAACTTACATCAGGAGAGCCTTTACTGCCGGAGTGTGAAGGATGCAGATGCTGCTGACGACCTCTGTGGGGGTCGGGTCCTGGAGGCGATGGGACGTGACCCCCACGCCCCGGTGACCTCTGTGCCTGCTGGGAGGAGCGCAGGGAGGGTCTGGGAGGGGCCTGGGGGGCATAGGAGGGTCGGTTGGGGGGTGGCGGCTGTAGGATCATGGATTGCGACCCTTTCTTGCCGGGCTGCTTGCTGCTCTCCCCTTGCGTCTTTTCTGCGGCCTGTTGGAGATAAAGGGTTTGTGTGAGGAATGTGTTGTGTGTGTCAGGTTTGTGTGTGCTGGAGGTAAGGGGTTTGTGTGAGGAATGTCTAGTGTGTCAGGTTTCGTAGTGGTAGTACTAGGCACCTATCAGTCTCGGAAGACTATGGAGTTGCGCTCTAGTCTTTAGAGCGCAAAGCCTGGGTAAGTAAGTAAGTATGGAGGGCAAGCTGTTACCCATGCAGCAGACACCCCCCCCCCCCTCTCCACACCACTGGAATGGTCCACTGGAAAGTCAGGTTTATCTGCTGGAAATAAAAGGTTTGTGTGAGGAATGTGTAGCGTGTCAGGTTTGTGTGCTGGAGACAAAGGGTTTGTGTCAGAAATGTTTAGTTTGTTAGGAGGAAAAAGGAAAAAAAACAACAACATATAAAATGGAAAATAAGGAGAGAGAGATAAACATGTATTGCAGATGGATGATTTAAGGTTTTCCTCTCTCCCCTCTTTGTCTGTCTGTCTGTCTGGCTCTTGCTCTCAAACGCACACTGACACATGCACAAAGACAGACAGACAGCCAGCCAGCCAGCCAGCCGGACATGCACGCATGCATGCACGCACACACAAACACACACACTCTGGTTGAGGAGATTTTTCTCCTGGAGTTAACATCAGTGCTGACTCTACTCTCCCCAAAAGTCCTTTGGATGAGACTATAAACCGAGGCCCGGTGTGCGAACGCACGCAGAACACCTTGCGCACACATTAAATCTTGTTCCGCTTTTCGTAAGAGTAGGCCATTGTGTGCTGGTGGGAACAGATGACAATATTTACACAACTGCATACACACAGGGACTGGATGTGAAAAAGCATGGGTGCTTATTCCATTATCCTCAATATAAAAGAATAAAATAAAAAATAATAAAAATAAAATAAAATAAAATAAAATAAAATAAAATGAAAATAGATAAATAAAGAATAAACACACACAGAGACTCAGAAAGCAATCAGAGAAAGCCCCCCTCCTACAGTCACTGACCCCAACCTGCGATGACGAAGGAGCGACAGTAGGGGGGTGAGGAGCCATGGGCTGGTAACCCCCTCCTTTAGGCTGTCGCGGCTGTTTCTGCTGTTTCTGCTGCTGTTGCTGCTGCTGTTGCTGCTGCTGTTGCTGCTGTTGTTGCTGCTGCTGCTGTTGCCGCTGCTGCTGTCGCTGCTGAGCCAGGGTGGGTGCTCTCCTGGGCTGAACGGGACGGCCCGCATCCCCTTCCCGGTGTGAGGAGGGGGGAGGGGCGGGGAGGGGTGGATGAAGGGCCCGTGGCCGTTGTGGTGGTCGTGGTCATCGATGTCGGAGACGTCCATGCCGCCCTCGCTGACGTTGTCGATGTATTCCTCGCCGTTGATCTCCACGTCGTTGAGGACGTTCTGCATGTCGATGTCGTCCGTCATGTTGGAGTCCTGCCGGCTGTTGCCCAGGAAGGCCGAGTTGTGGGCCGCCACGCGAGTGTTGACCATCATCTTGGGACATGGAGAGAAGAGAGAAAAAAAGGTTTTGTCATAACACTGTGGCCACGCAAGTGTTGACCATTATCTTGGGACATGGAGAGAAGAGAGAAAAAAAGGTTTTGTCATAACACTGTGGCCACGCAAGTGTTGACCATCATCTGGGACACAACAGTGCACAAATCCAACATCACTTAGTAGGGCCTAGTCAAGAGTGCTAAATTTAGCACGCTCCTTCCTTTTTTACCTAAGCCATGTGTGGTCAGTTTCTCCTATAAATAGCACCAGCTGGCCCCAGCTGGGATGGGATAATTAGCAGCTGAGAGGAGCTGAAAGTGGGTGAAACTGACAGCTGTGGACATGGGAGAGAGAAAAAAAAGGTTCTGTCCTAACACTGCGGACCCAAACCTTTTGGTTATCAAGACAATGCTTTTCTGAAGATGGCTTTTTTTTTGGAGGGGGGGGGGGGGGGTTGTTGTTATTAACACTGGCATATTTGGTTTATCTGAGGGGACGGGATAATAGCCTAGTGGTCAGAACGTTGAGATTGCAATCTGACAACCTGGGTTTGATTCCCGTTCAAGGGGATATTTTCTCCTGGAGTTAACATTTGTGCAGACTCCACTCCCCCCCCAAAAGTCCTTCGGATGAGACTATAAGCCGAGGCCCCATGTGCAAACGCACGCAGAACATCTTGCGCACATGTTAAAACCTAACTTGTCTGAAGAGTGGGCCATTGTGTGCTGGTGGTAACAGATGACAAAATTTACAAAACTGCATACACATGGGGGCTGGATGTAAAAAAAAGCACACAAATGCTTATTCCACCATCCTCTATGTAAAAGAATAAATAAATAATAAATATTCTAGTCTTGATTTTCACACTATTCACCTTTTTCACATTCCAAAATGGTTTCACACACACACACACACACACACACACACACACACACACACACACACACACACACACACACACACACACCAACACCAACCCACCCACCCACACACATACACACCCCCCACCAACACCAACCCACCCACCCACACACACACGCACACATACACACACACAAACACACACCCACACTTACACAACACCCCAACACCCACCCCCCACCCACACACACACAACACCCTCCCCCCCACCCCCTCCCCCCCACCCACCCACAACCCTCTCACTCTTTCTCACCTCCAACCTCTCCTTCTTCCTCTCATTGCCAGCGCTGTGCATTTTTCGGTTGGAGGCGATGACGTGGCCTTGCTCTCGGTCTCTCTCTGGCGTCGTCAGGCTGTTGGCGCGCCGCTGCAGGATGCGATTGGTCCGCGGCCGTTTGGGGGGGTGGGGTGGGGTGATGGGGGTGGAATGGCCGGACCGTGTGCGGAAACTCTGGGGAGAAAGAGAGAGAGAGAGAAAAAAAATGGGTGGATGGGGCTTATGGAGTTCTTTTTTGTGTGTGCTGTGATTGAGTAGGAAGGGTTTTAGTGTGTGTGTGTGTGTGTGTGTGTGTGTGTGTGTGTGTGTGTGTGTGTGTGTGTGTGTGTGTGTGTGTGTGTGTGTGTGTGTGTGTGTGTGTGTGTGTGTGAGTGAGTGAGTGAGTGAGTGTGTGTGTGTGTGTGTGTGTCAATCAATCAATCAAATTTTTATTTCCAGATGGTACATTAAGCATCGATTTGCTTTTTTCCATCAAGCCATCTATCTAAAGAAAAGAAAAAATCAAAACAACTGCAAAAAACAAAACAAAGCAACACAAAAAACCAACAAAAAATCAAAGCAGAAAATCCCTAGCAAAACAATAAAACCAACAAAGAAAGAAAAGGGGAAAAAACAAACAAAGAAACAAATAAAACAAAAACAAACATTTCACCAACATTAATTAGCTAACATGATTTCAACAGCCTTAAAATAGAATATGCCTATAGATAATACAAGCAACAACAATAGCAGCATTGTGTGTGTGTGTGTGTTGTGTGTGTGTGTGTGTGTGTGTGTGTGTGTGTGTGTGTGTGTGTGTGTGTGTGTGTGTGTGTGAATGCATGTGTGCATGCAGCACAAGGCAATTAATATATATATATATATATATATATATATATATATATATATATATATATATATATATATATATATATACACACAGCTCTCTCTCTCTCTCTCTCTCTCTCTCTCTCTCTCTCTCTCTCTCTCTCTCTCTCTCTCTCTCCCTCTCTCTCTCTCTCTCTAAATATATGCATGCATGGGTATGTATATATATATATAAATATATATATATATATATATATATATATATATATATATATATATATATATATACATACACATATATAGCTATCGCTGCTGCGCTCTCACCATGCGACTGAAGTCTTCGTGCATGCCGTTCTCGGAGGTGAGCAGGAGACCCAGCCCCCCGGGGAGGGGGGAGGTGGGGTTGGACATCATGCGCTGCCTCTGGTGGGACATGATGATCAGCTGGCAGTAGTGCAGCTGCTTGGTGCGTGCATAGTCCCACGCTGTGGCGTTGAACTGGTCAGGCCGGTTGATGTCCGCTGAAACAAAACACCACCCCCACACGCACTGTCTGGGTCAGTACCTCACATGTTGTCCACACTTTATTTATTTATTCATACACTGTGTGTGTGTGCACACTGTCATACACTGTGTGTGTGCAAGCACACACACACACACATTTTGTCTAATATCACTTTTATGTGAACAGACATAAAATTGAAGACCAATACACATGCACACACCCACACAACACCCCCCCACCTACCCACACACCCCTCCCCACTCACCAACTCCCCCCCAAACACATACACTTCACCCACACACACCCCCCCCCCCCCCCCCCACAACCCCCTCCCCCTCTACACACACCCCCACTCACCGCCCTGTTCCAGCAGATAGTTGACCACGTCCCCATGCCCCCCTATCGTGGCCAGGTGGAGGGCAGTTCTGGACTCAAAGTCAGCGTCATCGATGGTGGCTGTCCCTGCTATCTCCACTATCAGCCGGGTGGCGGGTAACGACCCTGCAGACACACAAAGATGTTGTTCGTTTGTTTGTTTGTTTATTTATTCATTTATTTATTTATATTCATTTATTTATTCATTCATTCATTCATTCATTCATTCATTCATTCATTCATTCATTCATTCATTCATTCATTTATTTATCTATTTATTTACTCATTTAGTTATTCACTCATTTATTTATTCATTTATTGATTGACTTATTCATTTATCTATTTATTTATTTATTCTTTTTAATCAAGGATACTGGAATGAGCACTAATGTGCCTTTTTTTTTTTTTTTTTACATCCAGTCCCCCTGTGTGAAAGCAGTTTTGTAAATCTTGTCATCTGTTCCCACTGGCATACAATGGCCTACTTTTATGAAAAGCGGAACAGGGTGTTGGGGTGGACAGGGCACTGTGATGGCGGAATGAATGAATGAATGAATAAATGAATGAATGAATGAATGAATAAATGAATAAATGAATTAATGGATGAATGAATGAATGAACCTATGATTGATCAAATTTACAAAAAGTGATTACACCTCTGGAAGAGAAGGAAGGGGAACAGAGAGTGGTGGGATAAAAGGATTTCAGTTATCAACACACAAGCAAAAGGACACACAAGCTCACTCTAGTATGAAAGAACGGAAAAAAGGAAGAAAAAAGGCAGAAAAAGGAGAAGGAGAAGAGGAAGGAGAGCTGGAAGAAGAAGGAGAATAAGAGGAGGAAGAGGAGGAAGAAGAAAAGGAAGAAGACAAAGGAGGAGGAGGAGGGGGAGAAGAACAAGGAGGAGGAGGAGGAGGAGGAGGAGGAGGACAACAACAACAACAACAACAACAACAACAACAACAAGGAGAGGAGGAGAAAGAAGAAGAAGAAGGCAGAACTGACCAATCTCTGCAGCCACCATCAGAACAGTTTTGCCATCTTCATCTTTGTAACAGGCACTCTGTGGAGTCAGCAATGTCTGCAACAGGCAACAACAACACATCACGGAAAACAGGCAACAACAGACAACACACCACTGAAAACAGTCTCTGCAACAACAGACAACAACAACACACTACTGAAAACAGTCTCTGCAACAATAGACAACAACAACACTGAAAACAGTCTCTGCAACAACAGACAACAACAACAAACCACTGAAAACAGTCTTTCTCAATCCCGACATAGAGTAGAAAACACAAAACAACATACCAACAGATGTATGAAACAAGCACACAATATATTGTGTGGAAACCTTTCATCATAAGCAAGACATGAGCCTTGTGGGCATAGTCAGACACACACACACACAAAAACATAACCATACCCCAACAGACGTGCACTGTGTGTGCATGTGCATGTGTGCTGTAGAGGTAGAGGTGTCCCATAACCTATGTGGTTGTAGGGGAGTGAGGCATCAGAGACCTCAGCTTCTCTAAGGGCCAGCATGTTGAAGGCGGTGCCCATCTCCTCTCCCTTGCTGCTTTACCTTCCCTGACCCTAAAGAGGGCAGGTACCATTGACAGCTGGGTGAACTGGGGGACTGTACTGAAGCCAAGGCATGCAAAACGGTCACCATCCAATTGGTAACCACGCTCGATGCTGCTTAACCCTAGCTTGGAAAAGTGAGTGCTCTGACCATGTGTGCTGTATGTATTTTTATTCTGTTCCTTGCAAATCCTTTGGATGAGACCAATGCTGTGTAGGGTAATGTAGACACAAGACCTTGCCCACATCTTTCAAACCACCCACCTTTCACAGAAGAGCAGGCCGCTATGGGTGCTGGTGTGGGTGATGTAACATACCCTGCATGCACCTGTGACCTGGCAAGAAAGGGTCCACCAGGTTTCACTTGGCCCATTTAGTGGACAAGATACCTTAGTGGTCAGAACACTGCGCTCACAATTTGACAACCCGAGTTCAATTCCGTTTGAGGGGACTTCCTGTGGAGTTACCATCAGTGCTGACTCCACTCTCCCAAAAGTCTTTGAGACTGTAAACTGAGGCCCTTGTGCAAACACATGCAGAACATCTTGCGCACACGCTAAATCCTGTTCCTTTTTTTTGTAAGAGTAGGCCATTGTGTGCCAGTGGGAACAGATGACAATATTTATAAAACTGCATACACACAGAAACTGGATGTAAAAAAAGCACATGAGTGCTTATTCCATTATCCTCGATATAAAAGAACAAAATAAGATAAAATAAAACGAATACACTGCTGAAAAATTCAGAGCGGCACCGTAACATCTTCTCCAAGATTTCACAGAACAGAGTTGTTGTTGTTGTTCCCAGTTTAACACTCTGGGGGTCACCCAGAATGTGCACTCTGACTCACTAATCCCACCTGGGAATCACTGTGAGATTGAAATTGCACACACTGAATGAGAAGTTTGCGTGTATGACTATTTTCAAGTACCTCGCCATATAGGCAGCCATACTCCGACTTCAGAGGAACAGAACCGAGTCAAGTCAACAATTCCTACCTGCAAACACTCCAGAGGCTCTGTTCGACGCACGGCCCAGTGCATCCACGTGCGTCCGTTGACATCGCGCTCAATCCCATCATGCTCCGCCACGCAATAGTCGGAGCGGCACAGCAATTCAAAATGGTGGATGTTGTCCATGCGACAGGCCCACATGCAGGGAGATAACCCGTCCTTGTCTCGCATGGTGGGGTCCACGTTGTTTTCCAACAGAAGCTGCAACAGGGCAGTCACAGACGGGCATGTACACTGGGCATGCAGAGGTTTTTTTTACATCAATAACAATAACGATTTAAAAACAATCCCCAAACCCAAACTGTGTCATGTGTATAGAACATGGAAATTTCTGATACACTGTATCTATCACAGGACAAATGTGGATGGAGACAAATGCAGTGTAAATCAAAATTCTACTGGTTTTCTTTTTTAGGCTTTAGATGTTAACCATGTATATGACTTTTCCCTCAGATAATAACTCTCTGAACTGTAATGTTGTTGATGCATTGCACTCCATGTTTCAGGCAAGGTGTCTGTGGCAGAACAAATGGAGTACAGCCTGCCCCTCTAGGCTTCAAACCACACACTGGTTATTTCCTTGTCTTCTATATTACCAGTCATATCTGGACTATTCTTACCATGCAAATGGTGGATAGGCTTTTAGAATGGGAACAAGATGTCCTGTATGCATTTTCACACGGAACCTTAATATATAACTTCATTGGAAGGACTGGCAGGGGAATGGAGTTGACTTGTAGGGGTGAAATATCCCTCAAACATCTTAGCGGTGGCTCAGAACTCACATCTGTTGCTGCTGTCAGGTCACAGTTCCGATGCTCTGACCAGTAGGTTTTTCTGCAGTCCATGAAAGTCTAAAGTCTCCTCTGCCTTCTCTGGTTTGAAATAAATACACAACTCCAGTGCTCTGACTCATAGGCTATTCTGTCATGCATGATAGTCTTAGTCTCCTCTGCCTTCTCTGGTTTGAAATAAATACACAACTCCAGTGCTCTGACTCGTAGGCTATTCTGTCATGCATGATAGTCTTAGTCTCCTCTGCCTTCTCTGGTTTGAAATAAATACACAACTCCAGTGCTCTGACTCGTAGGCTATTCTGTCATGCATGATAGTCTTAGTCTCCTCTGCCTTCTCTGGTTTGAAATAAATACACAACTCCAGTGCTCTGACTCGTAGGCTATTCTGTCATGCATGATAGTCTTAGTCTCCTCTGCCTTCTCTGGTTTGAAATAAATACACAACTCCAGTGCTCTGACCAGTAGGCTTTTCTGCAGTCCATGCTAGTCTTAGTCTTTCTCTCCTTCTCTGGTTTGAAACACTGTACAACCCCAGGGCTCAGACGTCTTTATTTAGATCTTAACAAGAGGGACGGGATAGCTCAGTGGTCAGAGCACTCACTTTACCCCAGCCAAAATTAAGCAGAAATGAGCGTGGCTACCAATTGGATGGGTGACCGTTTGCGCACCTTAGCTTCAGTACAGTCCCCCAGTTCACCCAGCTGTAAATGTGTACCTGCCCTCTTTACAGTCGGGGAAGATAAAGCAGCAAGGGAGAGGAGATGGGCGCTGCCCTCAGCATGCTGGCCCCTAGAGAAGGTGAGGTTTCAGATGCCTTGCTCCCCTCTGACTGCATAGGTTATAGGACACCTTTACCTTTAACAAGAGTTATTTCCCTTCTTAGGTGCATGTCCTCCATACCATCAGCTACAGCCAAAGAATAAATGAATAAAGACTTTAACATATTTGTGTGAGTATGTGTGTCTATGTTTTTTTTTCTCTCTCATTCTGTTTATGATTTCTCTTATACTTTAGTATAATTCATTATCATTTTGTGTGAATATTTTGCTTTCTTTTTTTAATATATATGTGAAAAACCACATTTCATGATATACAACAATGTACAACATGATAAAACTGAATAAAAATGGTTTTAAAAAAATGAATAAAGACAGAAAGGGGGGGGGGACAACTGACCTGCAGACACTCTGTGGCAGGGGTGGTGACGGCCCAGTGTATGGGTGCCCGCCCAAAGGAATCCCTGACTGTGGTGTCTGCTCCGTAATCCAGCAGTAAGCTGACCGCCACCTCGTTCCCCTCGTGACACGCACAGTGCAGCGCTGTTGACCCGTCTGTGAGAGGCACAGGGGAGAGAGAGAGGACATTGTTAGACCCCAGGTTTGAAAGCTTGGGAGGTGGGGGAGTGGATGGTGTGTGTTGTGTGTGTGTGTGTGTGTGTGTGTGTGTGTGTGTGTGTGTGTGTGTGTGTGTGTGTGTGTGTGTGTGTGTGTGTGTGTGTGTGTGTGTGTGTGTGTGTGTGTGTGTGTGTGTGTGTGTGTGTGTGTTGTGTGTGTGTGTGTGTGTGTGTGTGTGTGTGTGTGTGTTTAGTGTGTGTGTCTTTTGTTTTTTAAATTCTTTAATTTTGAGGATAATGGAATAAGCATGTGTGTGTGTGTGTGTGTGTGTGTGTGTGTGTGTGTGTGTGTGTGTGTGTGTGTGTGTGTGTGTGCGTGCGTGCGTGCGTGCGTGTGTGTGGTGTGTGTGTGTGTGTGTGTGTGTGTGTGTGTGTGTGTGTGTGTGTGGTGTGTGTGTGTGTGTGTGTGTGTGTGTGTGTGTGTGTGTGTGTGTGTGTGTGTGTGTGTGTGTGTTAGTGTTTGAGTGGGTGTGCATGTGTGCAAGCAAGCATGTTCATGTGGTTGTGTGTGTGTGTGTGTGTGTGAAAATTCAAACACATGCATGAATAACCAAGTGTGCCATTTGCAATGAACACAGATATAAACTAGAACACAGAAGAAATCATTAATAGTATGGAAAAGTGGAGGATTAAAGAGTGATCATAAGAGGCAGTGTTGGCAGTAGCTCTTCTCTCCCACAGGTTCACAATGTCCTAGATACACTGTCCTTTCATTTATTTTACTTATTTATTTTATCTTATTCTTTTATAATTTTTTTAAAGTTTTTTTTTCATGTCATAGTTTTATATTGAGCATAATGGAATAAGCACTCATGTGCTTTTTTTCATCCAGTCCCCATGTCTATGCAGTTTTGTAAATATTGTCGTCCGTTCCCACGGCCTACAATGGCCTACTCTTACGAAAAGCAGAACAGAATTTAACGTGTTTCTGTGTAGTGGCTCCATTTGGTTGGGCGTTCCTCAGGCTGAGCACACTGGGGGGGGGGGGGGGGGGGGGGGGCACTCAGAATGTACTCTCTGTCTCACTCATCACACTTGGAAGTCAATGTGAGACTATGAACACATGCTGGATGAGAAGTTTGCACATGTGGCTGTTTTAAAATACCTTAGTATGAAGGTAGCAATACACTGACTTCAGGGGAATTTTTACATCTTTAATGGAAAATACAGGTTGTTATGCTGGAAGCTTGTCAGGGATGAAGATGATAATCATCAACATATTTCAAACCATAACAACATTCTGATGTCAACCTTGATATTTTCCTGATTTGTGTGTTGTTTATTTTTTTTAATTTTGATCCTCAGCTAAAGCTCTAAGGTTCACAAATGGTGAGATTTTTTTTATGTATGTGACCATTTTTGCCCACCATTAACCTCTTTACTGCGCTTTTGACGAACAGCATTTGTCATAGAAACCGTTGCCTGCAATGTTCAGTTGACGATCATTGTTCGTCATGATTCAACGCTCTCTCTGTTTTGTCCAGCATGTGCCTGAGCAAAATATGACAGCAGCGAAAGGGTTAAGGTAGCTGCATTCCAGCTATGGGGATTGCTGACATCAGTAACTGGCACAGCTTTAGGCCTGGGCCAGTCATGCCTTCATGACTCCACAGGAAGCCAACAGAGCAGTCAGTCATGTCAGTCAGTCAGAGTAGAGAGAGAGAGACAGGAATGAAGGGGGTGGGGGTGGGGAGGCAATAACCATGAGCGGTGGCATTGATGTCAGCTCCACTCTCCAGCATGTAGCTGAGGGCCTTGTGTTCTGTGTGATGGACAGCGTGCATCAGCCCTGCCCTCCCTATCCCGTCCTGGTCGTTGGCTGTTAGCAGATCTGAAACATGCCATACAACATGCCATGCATAATACTGATTGTGTCAATCTGAAACATGCCATAATACACAATACTGACTGTAGGAATCTGAAACATGCCATAATACACAATACTGACTGTAGGAATCTGAAACATGCCATACACAATACTGATCTGAAACATGCCATAAACAAATACTGACTGTATCAACCTGAAACATGCCATACACAATACTGACTGTATCAACCTGAAACATGCCATACACAATACTGACTGTATCAACCTGAAACATGCCATTCACAATACTGACTGTATCAACCTGAAACATGTCATACACAATACTGACTGTATCAACCTGAAACATGCCATACACATCAATACTGACTGTATCAATCTCAAACATGCCATTCAATACTGACTGTATCAATCTCAAACATGCCATTCAATACTGACTGTATCAATCTCAAACATGCCATTCAATACTGACTGTATCAATCTGAAACATGCCACACACAATACTGATTGTAGGAATCTGAAACATGCCACACACAATACTGATTGTAGGAATCTGAAACATGCCACACACAATACTGATTGTAGGAATCTGAAACATGCCACACACAATACTGATTGTAGGAATCTGAAACATGCCACACACAATATTGATTGTAGGAATCTGAAACATGCCACACATAATACTGACTGTAGGAATCTGAAATATGCCATACACAATACTGACTGTAGGAATCTGAAATATGCCATACACAATACTGACTGTAGGAATCTGAAACATGCCACACACAATACTGACTGTATCAATCTCAAATATGCCACACACAATACTGATTGTAGGAATCTGAAACATGCCACACACAATACTGACTGCAGGAAACTGAAACATGCC
Organism: Stramonita haemastoma; assembly: GCA_030674155.1. Taxonomy (NCBI): domain Eukaryota; kingdom Metazoa; phylum Mollusca; class Gastropoda; order Neogastropoda; family Muricidae; genus Stramonita; species Stramonita haemastoma. Next base: position 22,315,516 of record CM060340.1, read on the forward strand.
ACACACAATACTGACTGCAGGAAACTGAAACATGCCACACACAATACTGACTGTAGGAATCTGAAATATGCCATACACAACAAAACTGACTGCAGGAAACTGAAACATGCCACACACAATACTGACTGTAGGAATCTGAAATATGCCATACACATTAATACTGACTGTAGGAATCTGAAACATGCCACACACAATACTGACTGTAGGAATCTGAAACATGCCACACACAATACTGACTGTAGGAATCTGAAACATGCCACACACAATACTGACTGTAGGAATCTGAAACATGCCACACACAATACTGACTGTAGGAATCTGAAACATGCCATACACAACAAAACTGACTGTAGGAAACTGAAACATGCCACACACAATACTGACTGTAGGAAACTGAAACATGCCACACACAACAAAACTGACTGTAGGAATCTGAAACATGCCACACACAATACTGACTGTAGGAAACTGAAACATGCCACACACAATACTGATTGTAGGAATCTGAAACATGCCACACACAATACTGACTGTAGGAAACTGAAACATGCCACACACAATACTGACTGTAGGAAACTGAAACATGCCACACACAACAAAACTGACTGTAGGAAACTGAAACATGCCATACACAACAAAACTGACTGTAGGAAACTGAAACATGCCATACACAACAAAACTGACTGTAGGAAACTGAAACATGCCACACACAATACTGACTGTAGGAATCTGAAACATGCCATACACAACAAAACTGACTGCAGGAATCTGAAACATGCCACACACAATACTGACTGTAGGAATCTGAAACATGCCACACACAATACTGACTGTATGGAAACATACCACACGATACTGAATGTATGGATCAGCACATCTGAAACACATCACACACAATACTGATGGTATGAATCATCACATCTGAACTATGCCATACACACTAATGATTGCTGTATAAACTCACAACAGAAATACACAACCAACAATGAGTACACAATGAATTTTGTACCAGAAATGCAGTCAAGATATGCCATCATTTTTTTTAACACCCCAAGGTAAACACTGCAACCATGTTTTAGTATTGCAGACAAATGCAAAACTTCTCTTTGGTAAATTCAATTTTAAAACATCCAGACTCATTTACATCCTTGCTGCAATATTAATTTGTCTAAGGAAAACATGTGGAGGAGGAAGGGTGATGGGGGAGGAGGTACTAAGGTACAGGATAAACATGAACTGAATTGATCTTCTGGCCTGAGACCATCTCCAACCAAGAACTCCTGGCCCGCTGTGACCAAGAAAATATAGATACCATCATTATGCAAAGACGATGGAGATGGATAGGACACATTAGCCGATGGGAACAAGGGAACATCGCCCGAACAGCCCTCCACTGGACACCAGATGGAAAACGCAGGCGAGGACGACCCAAGAACACCTGGCATCGGACAATAGAAACAGAGCTGAAGACCCTCCAACACTCCTGGGGAACCATTCAGAAACTGGCCCAAGACAGGCAGGAGTGGAGAACCTTTGTTGCTGCCCTACAGGCCAAGAAGGCATAAAAAGGCTTTGGATGGATGGATGAATGATCGACTGAATACATTAATTAATGTAACAATTAGTTCACAGTCTTTCAGTGACATTCATGTCCTATGCTTTTTATTTAAAAAAAAAAAGACTTTGTCTTGACTACTTGATATGTATCAAGTCAACTCAGTTTGACATGTATAGCCCAAAGAAAAGTAGGCCAAATTAAACACATGTCACATGTGTAAAGACACACACACACACACACACACACACACAACACACACACACACACACACACACACACACACACTCTCTCTCTCTCTCTCTCTCTCTCTCTCTCTCTCTCTCTCTCTCTCTCTCTCTCTGTGTCTCTGTCTTTCTCTCTCTATTTCTCCTCTCTTGGCATCTCTCGCCTACAAGTATCTTTCACCAGCACAGTTCCTGCCCTGTCCCATAAGCTTCACATTGCCATGAACTATGGAACAGATTTGTAAGAAAAAAGAAGTGATTCACCTTACGTATCTTCTTATAGGGGAGGGTAATTCTACACATGGGGCCTGTATTCTAGCGTATTGCTTTCACCTCTGATCATCTGTGCTTTTTCCTTAACAAAAGTAAACCAGCTGACATCATTTATTTTTTATCATTTCTTGAAAAATCAACCAAATCATCAAGAACCAAAGCATCAAGTGAATGTGTGTAATCACTATCAGCGGTATCCGTGGCGAAAGTTGACATGTTTTCAAGCAAAGTTATTAACAAGGTGCTCTTTGAGACAGCAGTAACTGAGAATTCTATAACCTCCATTACTACCAGGCTACAGGCACTAAAACTGTGCTTCAGAATATGAGCACAGCCACATCCAGAGATAGTCTCAGTCTTCTTCAATGTCCCGTATACATGTCAGTTTAACACTGTTTAACATTCATTTGTTCATTTATTTGTTTATTTATTCTTTCATATCAAGGATAATGGAATAAGCCCTCATGTGCTTTTTTTTCATCCAATCCCTGTGTGTATGCAGTTTGTAACTCTTCTCACCTGTTCCCACCAGCACACAATGGCCTACTCTTACAAAAAGCGGAACAGGATTTAAAGTGTGCACAAGATGTTCTCCATGCATTTGCACACGGGGCCTTGGTTTATAGTCTCATCCGAAGGACTTTTGGGGGAGTGGAGTCAGCACTGATGTTAACTCCAGGGGAAAAATCCCCTCGAATGGGAATCAAATTGCCAGTGCAATGATCTGACCACTAGGCTATCCTATCTCCCCCCCATTGTTTTTCACATTCGCTTGTCAGGGGCCACACAGCTCACAAGAGAAAGGCAAGGTAAACAAACGACTAGCTTCCCAGCTGACCTTGTTTGATGAGCTCCTGCATGACCTTGAGGTTGCCTGCCTTGACCGCGCGGATCATAGGGGGCAGCGTGGTCAGGTTGATGCTGTCGCTGACCGACATGTTGGACGGGAGGCGAGCGTTGTCCAGATTGACCCACCGCCATCGAAACTTGTCCGGGGCATCCACGAAGGGGGTCATGGGGCTGAGCCCTCGGGCCGACAGGCTGAGGGTGTGCTGGGCATTTTTCTCCTTACTGCGAGACTGCGGCAGACACACACACACACACACACACATTGGTGACTGAGAGACACTCAGACAGGTGGAGAGAGACTCGTGTGGATAAAGATCAAGGGACAATAGGTACACAGGCAAAACACAGGCAGACAGACAGACAGACAGACAGGCAGGCAGGCAGGCAGGCAGGCAGGCAGGCAGGCAGGCAGGTAGAGAGAGAGAGATATATATAGAGATAGAGATAGAGAGAGAGAGAGAGAGAGAGAGAGAGAGAGAGAGAGAGAGAGAGAGACAGACAGACAGACAGACAGACAGACAGACAGACAGACAGACAGACAGACAGACAGACAGACAGACAGAGACAGATTCATTTTGTGGTCAAGGGTCACATATGTGTATGCATGCTTGTAAGAGTGTCAGTGTATATGACAGTGTGTGTGTGACAATCAAATCATTTTTCTCCTCACTGCGAGACTGCAGCACACAGACACTGGTAACTGAGAGACACTCAGACAGGTGGAGAGAGACTCATGTGGATAAAGACCCCGGACAATAGGGGAACAGGAAAAACACAGGCAGACAGACACTCTGAGACAGGCAGACAGACAGACAGACAGGCAGACAGATAGGCAGAGAGAGAGAGAGAGAGAGAGAGAGAGAGAGAGAGAGAGAGAGAGAGAGAGACAGAGAGAGAGAGAGAGAGAGACAGAGACAGAGAGAGAGACTGAGACAGAGACAGAGACAGAGACAGAGAGACAGAGAGAGACAGAGATAGAGACAGAGAGACAGAGAGAGACAGAGAGAGAGGAGAGAGAGAGAGAGAGAGAGAGAGAGAGAGAGAGAGAGAGAGAGAGAGAGAGAGAGAGAGAGAGAGAGAGAGAGGGAGGGAGGGAGGGAGGGAGGAATGCCTGAGAGAGTGTGTGTGTGGGGGGGAAGCTTATATAATCAATACATATATCTCAAAATCAACAACCTGACCCCCAACCTGCCTAAAATGGTTCCTAGAAGAAAAGTGGGTCAGGTGCAATGCAATTCATTTTGTGGTCCAGGGTCACATATGTGTATGCATGCTTGTAAGAGTGTCAGTGTGTATGACAGTGTGTGTGTGTGTGACAAATCAATTCATCTAAGTTAAAGTGTGTCCTTTACCGGCTTTAGTTACAATGTCTCCTTCAATCACAGTGCAGTCTATAGCAGTTCTAAATAGTATGTAGCCATAGACACATTGACAAGTGTTCCATAATCACTGTGGTCCACAGTTACAGGGTGTCCCTAGATCAGATCACACCCCAAAGTTACAGGATGTCCATAAGTTGCAGTGCATCCTTACCTGCAGCAGTCTGTAATACTTCTGCATATGCAGCAAGGAGAGGTTGAGGGTGTCCCTAAGTTCAGCACAGTCCACATCTTCATTCAGCTTCAGCAAGAACTCGTGGATAAAGGCTGCAGCCTTCTGAAAATCTGAACATACATAAATTTATATATATACGTAACGTAGGTACGTACTTCACACAGATGTTATTTGGTTAGATCATTCTACCTTCGGCCATGTCTGTTCTAGGATTTTTTATGTCTTTGGTATCTGAACTGTCATTTGTTTTAAATGAGCGGAGATATTTAAAGTATTTAACATTTTACACATGAGTTTTGTCAACAGATCTTCACGTCACATTCTGTTTGGCAGCTGGTTCTGGCAAACATGCAGCGCTTTTCTCTTTTTATGCTGGTTATGTTGTTGGCAAGACTCACAGCTGTGAGTTTCTCCCACTTTCTGCTACTCTCAGCAGCTATCCATTCCGTCCAAACCTATTGTTAGCTGGTGCTAATTATAACAGGAAGTGACAGAACTCGCACTACTTTAAGCACTGGGCCCTGGACCCTGACTGAGTTAAGCCGAATTTGCGCATTGTGGGCTAGTAGTGCTGTATCATCAGCATAACACAAAATTGTGGTATTTCTGCCACCCATCTTGAGACCCATGTTTTCAGTATATAATAACATCACTCTCAATTACAGAACTTGGGAGATGATGTGTTTTGAAAAGACTATCTTATGCATTGTGTCAAAAGGATCTTGGTGTTTCATGCTATCAAAGGCTTTGGATTTCATTTAATTAAAAAAAATCTTCATTTATTGTGACCCCCCCCCCCCCCCCCCCCCCCCCCCCCCCCCCCCCAAACTACACCCCCCCAAAATTTTCAACTTTAGCAGAATCATGCACTAGTTTTAATCAAGACACATTTCATCCTAAACTCTATTAACAATATTCTGTCTGATACCTGAGACAAAAATTCTTTTACTTTTAAGATGAGGTTTCGTGTGTTTTTTGTTTTGTTTCATTTGTTAGGCTTTTTTTGTTTTGACTGTCATCCAGCATTACAGTATGTAATGCTGATTCATTGAAATGAGTGTATCAGTCACTTCTCCAGAATCAGCATAAATAAAAGCTGTGTAATCATTCAGTTCTGACCTTTAAAAATTATCATACAACTAAAGTAACAGGACAGTGAGTGAGATAGAGAGAGAGAGAGAGAGAGAGAGAGAGAGAGAGAGAGAGAGGAGAGAGAGAGAGAGAGAGAGAGATAGTGTGTGTGTGTGTGTGTGTGTGTGTGTGTGTGTGTGTGTGTGTGGTGTGTGTGTTCTATGTTATTTCATTGGTGGGAAAACGCACATGGCACACAAAAGTTATGATTTATCATGATAGTTTACACAGTTGCCATGGAAATAAAATGTGCCAAACTCCGTTTCAATTTAAGGAAAATTTATTATGCCAATCAAACCACCATAGAACAACCACTCATAATCATTGAATATTTGGGTGTATCTCTCTAACTATGTATCCAATCGTATGAAGCATTTAATGAACCATGTTCATCGAATATTCCAAGTTATAAGTTTCAATCGTATCTGGGATAAACAAATATGGCGGCTTTTGGACGTACCTCGTCGCTTGATCACCATTCTGCAATCGAGTCCTTCTTCTCAGCTTGATAATTTACACCGGTGAAGCTGGACAACATATTTCATGTCTGACTTATGCAGCATGAAATAGATGCCTCATATTGCAGCTTACATGATGAGAAACAATATTCCATAAAAAGTTGCGTCCATGAACCCTATTTCGGTTTTTACAGCTAACACTTCCGCCGATTCACTGATAGGCCTAATTTCTTTTCCTACGCAAAGATGTGTTATAGTTGTCGTTCAAGGAAATTTAATCTTATTTGCAAAACTTCAATTTTTACAGGTTTAACAGTTTTCAACCTAATAAAAAATCTACTTAGGCTCTTAAGAAGATTGCATTAAAGTTTAGCGGAGAATTCTATGATGTGGTATTAATACGCCCCTCGCTACTGGTTTTTTGTTTCTGTTCTAGGCTTATGCAGTTCAGTCGCGATCAGGGTGCATTTTCTACAATTCGGTAGGCCAGTGTTTGATCGGTATTTCAGGAAAGACAGTGTGCCGACAGATTGTCAAATATGGCTGATACAGAAAAGCTCAACATAGACAGCATCATAGCAAGACTTTTAGAAGGTGAGTACTTTTTAAATGCAGGAAAATAAGTTTTCGGTTTGAAATATTGTCGATCTTTAACACAACAGCTGATGGTGACAGGTGCATGCAGGAGTATAATGTCATGATTTCTCACCGTTTTCATGTAGATATTGCAGTGTGATTGGACTGTTTTGGGTCATATTAGGAGAGGAAGATCAGTGCTAATGCATACAGGACAATGTTGCGTCAGATGAATAAGTGATCATCGATAAGTTTTCCTTTGAGCGTTCAAGTCTGACGTTTCTCAATGTCAGGCATTTGAAGTTGCCTGAAATTTGGTCGACTAATGCTTGAAAGAAAAAAATGAATGAGGTCGAGTGATCACTTTTTGTGTAGTTTTCACCCCACGCCAGCCCTTTGTTTATTTTGCTCTGTACCTGATCAAGATCAGGAGTTGGACTTGTTTTGAAGCTGCAGTTTTGCTTCAGCAATGGCGGATTGGTTGCAGAGAATGACGTCATTGATGACCTACTTTCGCAGAATAGAACTACCAGAAAAAAGTTATTCTGCAGAAGAAAAAAAGTTTACACAACAATCCGTCTATATGATAAAGAATAAACTGTGCCCTGTCTACGTGCTTTTTCTTGGTGTACACAGTAATCAAGATCAATATGATAAAGAATAGATGTCTGTGTAGTGTGTAAAGAATAAATGTTGTCTGTTTTCTTATATATATATATATATATATATATATATATATATATATATATATATATAACATAAGAAAACATATATATATATATATATATATATATGTGTGTGTGTTTGTTTGTGTGTGTGTGTATAATTATATGTATATATATATATATATATATATATATATATATATATATATATATATATATATATACATATAGGTCAATTGTCAAGGTAAGGAACTGGAGTGGTAACTACAGCAAAACATACAAGTGTAGGCTTAGATGCTGTTGATAGTTCCAATCACTTGCATGTAAATGATTAAGTATAGGTGCACGTTTTTTTTTGGTCTTTTTTCTACAGTACAAAAGAATGTCCCACATAATGTCACTGTACTGTATTGCATAGTACTCTCCTCTGTCTGTCTCTCTGTTACAGTGTAGGAAGGAGTGGTTTATGGTTGGGGTAAAGTTTAAGTCAGATTTCTCTGCTTGAAATTCTGGTTGCTCTCCCTGGGCAGAGAGCACATCGTCACAAGAGCAGCATCACCACTTTTTTCTTTTCCTGTCAGCAACCGTATTTCTTTCCATATTTTCACTGGAGAGTGAAAATCCAGTCTCTGCAAGACTCCTGCCAATGTAAAGAAATACAAATACAGTATGATTGTAGACCAGGAGAAGGAGTAAATAAAGAAGTTTCCTACATGTATGTATATTTTAGTTCTTACTGCTATTTCTGTTTAAGTTGACATTATTTCTCCGCCCCTAACTCTTTGAAGAGCTGTGAGAGCACTGCACTGAATTGTTTCAGCCTGGTGTTAATCTTGTGAGCAGCTTGAACATGGCAAAGACAGTTTCTCTCCAGGCATTTCTGTTTCAGTTTTTTTTAATCATTTAATATAGGGATGAATAAAGCAAGGATGTATTTGGGTACATGTATAATTGTGTTTTGTTATCATTTTTGTGTGATGTTATCTAAAACTTTGTTTTGTTGTCGTTTTTTTGTGATATTGTTGTTTTCAAAAGTTAAGCGGATATGCAGTTGTGGTCTTTTAGCCTAACTTTGTTATACATGATATGTATCATGATGATTTATCTGTTGAGCTCTCCTGTCTAAATATGGGGTCAGTCCTGACTTTGCAGTGTAAAAATGCACATGCATGGTGTGACTGTTTGCAGTGCGGGGCTCCAGGCCGGGAAAGAACGTTCAGCTGACAGAGGCGGAGATCCGAGGCCTGTGTCTGAAGACACGGGAGATCTTCCTCAGCCAGCCCATCCTCCTGGAGTTGGAGGCTCCTCTCAAAATCTGTGGTCAGTTAGGCTAACTCTGCTATATTATATGCATGATATGTATTATATTATTTATCTTTTGAGCTCTTCTGTCTAAATATGTGGTCAGCCCTGACTTTGCTATGCTCATGATATATATGTTGTTGTGATGTTTATATCTGTTAAGCTCTGCTTTCTAAATCTGTGGTCAGTTATATTCTCATAACTTTGCGATGTATTTTTTATTGTGGCTGATCACTGTAATCAGTCAGTACTTGAGCTCTCCTCTGTGTAAGTGTGTGGTTGGTAATTAATATCTTTGCTATATTTTTATGTATTGTTATGGTGGCTTATCGGCAGAACTCTTCTCTCTAGATATCTGTGGTGAGTTTTGTGCTGTCGGCAGGGGTGCCATGTACTTTATTATGATGGTATGTCGTGGGACCCATACACATTCGTTATGACCAAGAGTGAAGTTACTGAGAGATGATGATGAGCATCCTGGATGTGTACATGTATCCTATGTTGTTGTAACAGGGGACATCCACGGACAGTACTATGATCTGCTGAGATTGTTTGAGTACGGGGGGTTCCCTCCCGAGTCAAACTACTTGTTTCTGGGGGACTATGTGGACCGCGGCAAGCAGTCTCTGGAGACCATCTGCCTGCTGCTGGCCTACAAGATCAAGTATCCTGAGAACTTCTTCCTGCTGCGGGGCAACCACGAGTGTGCCAGCATCAACCGCATCTACGGCTTCTATGATGAATGTCAGCCCCTGTCTGCCCCTCTCCTTTGTCTGTCTTGTCTGTCTGTCTCTCTGTTACAGTGTAGTGGTGGTTTGTGGTTGGGGTAAATCCTCTGCTGTTTTCTGATTTTTGGTGATGTTTAGTTGTATCACCTATTTTGGGGAAGTGGGGTGGGTTGGGGTTACAGTCGCAAATGTTGTCAAGCTCGCAGCCACAGATATGTAAGCAGTTGTGTGTTGTTGTTTTTTTGTGTTTTTTTTTAGAATTAAAGGTCTTGTTTTATTGGGGTAATGATTTTCAGTAGTGTGCAATAGTGTTTTCTTGAAAGTGTATTTTGGGGGGCATTTTAAGTACACAACCAAGAATTTTTTGGTGATTTACAGTAATGTGCTGTCAAGATAGTTTTTGTGTGCTGATTTAGGTATACAACAATGTATATTGAAGCTTTAAAAATAAACCATATACTTGCAGATGCCTGTACATGTATGCAGGCACTCATGCACATGAACACACAGGCACATGCATAAATGTACACACAAACATTCACACAAACACACTAGCATACACACAGAGATGTATGAAATCACATGTATGTTCAGGTATGTACATGTATACCTATTTACATAGGCAAGCAGAAAGACATGCATGTAGTCATTCATCCAAATGGATACATGTAGACTGGGACTTGTGATAATCTTGCCTAACAGACTGATCCAGCCTGTTTTGGAAACCTGTCAGTTGACTGGCAGAAGAGTGTAGTTATGTTTTGCGATGTGATGGCAGGTAAGCGGCGGTACAACATCAAGCTGTGGAAAACCTTCACTGACTGCTTTAACTGTCTGCCCATCGCCGCCATCATTGATGAGAAAATCTTCTGTTGTCATGGAGGTCAGCTTAGAGCAGCTGTGTGTGTGTTGTGTGTGTGTGTGTGTGTGTGTGTGTGTGTGTGTGTGTGTGTGTGTGTGTGTGTGTGTGTGTTGTGTTTGTTTGTGTATGTGTGCGTGCGTGCATGCACATGTGCATATACATGTCTGTGTATGCATGTACACATGAGTTTTGAGTGGGGATGTGATTGTTTATTTTTTGTATATATTGTTCCTAGATGTAAATGACATGTTCATTTGATTCATGGATTTGTGGCGAAAGTAGTAGCATCCTGAGAATATGAAAGTAGGTGTGTGATCTGGTTGAGTTCTCTTTCCTTTCGGGTTAAGTTTTAATCATTTTTTTTTCTTATTTATAGAATGAATGCACTTAGCAGACTGCAGATTAACATGCTTCAAATAACCGTGCTACATTCAGAAAACAGAAAGAAGCCCATGTATGTCAGTGAGTGTGTGCAGAGACACCAGGGAACCAGTGTGTAGGCACACAGCAAGATGAAAGTAGCTTTAGCTGTTGTTGGTTCCCAGTAAAAGGGGTACAGATATATAGTACAAGTGTGTAGGCACCCAGCAAGATGAAAGTAGCTTTAGCTGTTGTCAATTCCCAATGAAAGGGCTATATATATAGTACATGTGTGGCACACAGCAAGATGAAAGTAGCTCTATTTTTTGTCACTTCTCAATGAAAGGGGTATATATATGTAGAGTACATGGGATGTGAACAAGAGTGAAGGCACGCACACATCAGCATGCCTGTTCCTGGAGAAAGTCATTTCTGGGGTACTGATGACCGACTGACTGACATGTTGCAGGCCTTAGCCCGACCTGCAGTCCATGGAGCAGATCCGGCGAATCATGCGGCCCACGGACGTGCCTGACCAGGGCCTGCTGTGTGACCTGCTGTGGTCTGACCCGGACAAGGAGACCATGGGATGGGGGGAGAATGACCGCGGCGTGTCCTTCACCTTCGGCCCTGAGGTGGTGGCCAAGTTCCTCCATAAGCACGACCTGGACCTCATCTGCAGAGCCCATCAGGTACACAGGCATGGACTTTTGGGGGTCGTCATTGATAGGAACAGTTTTGTACTCTTGGGTAATATCTAGCAGGTATGTCTGTGCTGTTGTGTGCTCCTCAGGCTTGTCAGTATCAATATTTAGTGTTGGAAGGATCTGTCAGGTGTGTCTGTGCTGTTGTGTACTTCTCTGTTGGAAGGATCTGTCAGGTATGTCTGTGCTGTTGTGTACTTCTCTGTTGGAAGGATCTGTCAGGTATGTCTGTGCTGTTGTGTGCTCCTCAGGCTTGTCAGTATCAATATTTAGTGTTGGAAGGATCTGTCAGGTGTGTCTGTGCTGTTGTGTACTTCTCTGTTGGAAGGATCTGTCAGGTATGTCTGTGCTGTTGTGTACTTCTCTGTTGGAAGGATCTGTCAGGTATGTCTGTGCTGTTGTGTACTTCTCTGTTGGAAGGATCTGTCAGGTTGTGTACTCCTCAGGTATGTCATTGTCTACTGTTGGAAGGATGGCCCATTGAGGTATCTTGTTTTACCTCTTTTGATATTCATCTTGTTAGTTAGTACCTTTCAAAGGCTGCAGTTCTTAACATTGTGCATAAAAAACATTCTGTGATCAAATCAATAGGGAATATCAAGATTCTTGTGTGTGCAAAGTTAATCATATTTGTGGACAGCTGGATGCGTGTAACTGATTTGAACGCAAGCGCTTTGATTCATTGCTTTACTTTACAAGATTCAGCGCTATATAAATTCCATACATCATTATAATCATGATGGTATGATCATAACCATGTGCTGTATCAAAATTGTGTGTGTGTGTGTGTGTGTGTGTGTGTGTGTGTGTGTGTGTGTGTGTGTGTGATTGCTATAGGTGGTGGAGGATGGCTATGAGTTTTTTGCCAAGCGGCAGCTGGTGACGCTGTTCTCAGCCCCCAACTACTGCGGGGAGTTTGACAACGCGGGGGCCATGATGTCTGTGGACGAGACCCTCATGTGCTCCTTCCAGGTCCGTCCTCCTCTTTCATCTCCCCTCCTCTTCTTTCACCCTTTCTGTCTTCCACCTGGTGTGGCTACCAACCTCCAGTTTTCTTATCCCTGCACCCTTCAACCTAGTTTCACCGACCTTGGTCATAGCCACTGTCAGTGTGTTGGGTTGGTAAACCAAGGCCTGTACCTATCTACATTCAGATCTTAGGGTTGGGTTTGGGACTTGGGGATCAGGTGGTAAGAGGAGGAAAACAGTCTCTAGAGTTGGAGTATGGCTGCCTATCTGTTGAGGTATTTTGAAAATGGCTATACTCAACAGTCATCATGGGGATGGGATAGCCTGGTGGTTAGAGTGATGCGTAATGTACTCGTGAACTGCTGACCCGGGTTCGAATCTCATTCAAGAGAATTTTTCCCTGCAGTTAAATCAGTGCAGACTCCACTCTCTCCAAAAGTCCTTCGGATGAGACTATAAACTGAGGCCCGTGTGCGAATGCACGCAGACCATCCTGCACACATGTTAAATCCCGTTCTGCATTTTGAAGAGTAGGCCATTGTGTGCTGGTGGGAACGGATGACAAAACTGACAAAACTACATACACATAGGGACTGGATGTAAAAAAAGCATATAAGTGCTTATTCTATTATCCTCGAAATAAAAGAACAAAATAAAATAAATAAATAAATAAAGTTAATCACATCCCATGTGTACAGTCGGTGTCAGAGTGATTTACAGGTGTGAATCAGGAAGAGCACAGTCATAGTGAGGGAGACACTTAGGGGACATTCAGACAACAACCACCTAGTGACAGGTTCCCCTATGGCTAGCTTTTCTGTTTTTTTGTTTCACTCTGTGTGTGTGTGTGTGTGTGGTGGTGCGTGCGTGCGTGTGTGTGTGGAGTGCTTGTTGTGTGTTTGTGTGTTGTGTGTGTGTGTGTGTGTGTGTGTGTGTGGTGTGTGTGTGTGTGTGTGTGTGTGGTGTGTGTGAGTGAGTGTGTGAGTGAGTGAGTGAGTGGAGTGAGTGAGTGAGTGAGTGAGTGAGTGAGTTGAGTGAGTGGTGAGTGAGGAGAGAGAGAGAGAGAGGAGAGGGATGAGAGAGAGGAGGAGAGAGGAGAGAGGAGAGAGGAGAGAGATGGAGGAGAGAGAGAGAGATGAGAGAGAGGAGGAGAGAGAATGTTTTAAGGGGATGTGTTGTGTGTGTGTGTGTGCAGATCCTGAAGCCAGCGGATAAAAAGAAATTCCCCTACGGAGGACTGAACCAGGGCAGACCCGTCACACCCCCTAGGGGCAACGCCAAAGCCAAGGGGAAATAAGTGGCACTGCAGCATGTTTCAGTGATGTGTAAATGTAGTTTGTTGTGTGTGTGTGTGCATGGTGTGGTGTGTGTGTGTGTGTGTGTGTGTGTGTGTGTGTGTGTGTGTGGTGTGTGTGTGTATGCGTTTGTGTGTGTGTGTGGGTGTGTGTGTGTGTGTGTGTGTGTGTGTGTTGTAAGAAAGAGGGGTGAGTGTATGAATGAACAGCAGTAGGCAGACAGGAAGATGGATGAATTGCAGATGCACTGAAAAAGAGAGAAGAAAAAAGACGGTGTGATTGCATGAAGCAAATTTGCAGATCTGAACTGAAGAAAGAAAGGAAAATAAATGTGCTGAAGAAAAAGGAAAAATAAGGGTGCTGAAGGAAAGAAAGGAGAAATAAAGGGTGCTGAAAGAAATAATGAAAAATAAAGGGTGCTGAAATAAAGAAAGGAGAGAAAAAAAAGGGTGCTCTCACTCCATCTTTTTTTTGTGGAGGATGTTTACTGTGTATATCATATGTTGAGGGGGGGAGGGGCTGTAGTGATGGAAGGTGTTTACTGTCTATATGTTGAGGTGGGGGGGGGGGGGGGGGCTGTAGTGATGGAGGGTGTGTACTGTGTATATCATATGTTGAGGGGGGGAGGGGCTGTAGTGATGGAGGGTGTTACTGTGTATATCATATGTTGAGGGGGGGGGGGGGGGGGCTGTAGTGATGGAGGGTGTGTTACTGTGTATATCATATGTTGAGGTGGGGGGGGGGGGCTGTAGTGATGGAGGGTGTTTACTGTGTATATCATATGTTGGGGGGGGGGGGGGTGGGGGTTACGTGTATAGTTGATGGGGGGTAGGAGGGTGTTTACTGTGTATATCATATGTTGAGGGGGGCTGGGAGGAGGGGTTTTGGTGGAGGGGGGGGGGCTGTAGTGATGGAGGGTGTTTACTGTGTATATCATATGTTGAGGGGGGGAGGGCTGTAGTGATGGAGGGTGTTTACTGTGTATATCATATGTTGAGGTGGGGGGGGGGGGGGCTGTAGTGATGGAGGATGTTTACTGTATATATGTTGAGGGGGGGAGGGCTGTAGTGATGACTGGTCATCCATTGTTCACAGAACAGAAAGGAACAGAGGAGGGGAGGGGATGGGATGAGGGATGCGTGGAACGCTGTGGAATTGTTTTGCGTGTTCAAGCACACCAGAGTATGAACAAGAGTGCTCACACAGTCATGTAGACTACATACTTGTCAGGCACAGAGTATGTAGGTCTGTGTTGATAAATGTGTAGGAGGTGGGGAAGGGAAGGAAGATCAGAAACCGCTACAGCTCTTATACAACCTTTGCGGCATTGAAGTGGGCTGATGATGATGACGTTGATGGTGTCAGCAGTCACAAGCTGTTGCTGTGAGGATCAAAATCCCCCTTAGGTCAGCTGGGATGTCATCGCTGAGGACCTGTGTGTCAGTGCTGTCAGTGGCAGTCTTTGGGGGTCAGCTAGGGTGCCATCATGGCATCGCTGAGGACTGTGTGTCAGCATTGTCTCTCAGTGGCAGTCTTCTGGTGACTGCTGACCATACTTGGTGTTGTCAGTGTGGTTACTTCCCTGTCTCCCTCTCCCTTCTGTAGCAAAATGACCTACAATTGCAGAGCTGTTATTGATGGGTATAGTTTTAGGGTGTACATAGCTGTGTCATTTTTTGATCTGAGCTTCCATTTGTCGGTCAGCTGACAGTACACAGCCTTGATGTGGCATCTGTGGTGGGCTGGGCATATACAGCATGGGAGTGGAGTGTAACCTATAGTGTTGACCAGATCCCCTAACACTCCCATCCACCCCCACCCCCCACCCCCTCCCTCCTTACCTCCTTGTGCCTTCCACTTCGCTGCCTGGTTGTGGCTGGTTACTGACGATCGTGCATGGTCATACCCCTGCAACGTTCTGCTTCTCTCTTTCTTTCTCTCTGTGGAAAGGTTTCCCATGGGTGTGCTGCCATAGTGGTGTACATACTGCATGACTTTATGGGTGGTCTGGTGTATATATCAGCAACTGCCTCAGGTCTGGAAAAAGCAGCAGCTCATTTATGTGTTCTATATTTTTTGCGTCGCACGTTTGGCAGTCTGCGTGTTTGTCAAGCCTGCAAGACGTGAATGGTCACCAGTGCCTGCATTCCCAGGCCATGGATGTCAGCATGGGGGGTGGTGTCCATAGATCTGCCTGCACTGGTCTGAAGGTCTCTCACAGCTGAGGAGCTTAGAGCTGTTTTGGTTCTTAGTTTGAGCTGTCCTGGTTCTGAGTTTGAGTTCAGAGCTGTCTTGGTTCTGAGTTTGAGCTTTGAGCTGTCCTGGTTCTTAGTTCGAGCTTTGAGCTGTCCTGGTTCTGAGTTAAAGCTGTCTTGGTTCTGTGTTTGAGATTTGAGCTGTCCTGGTTTTTAGTGAGCTTTGAGCTTTTCTGGTCCTAAGTTTGATTTTGACTTCAAATCTCACAGGGTTGTGTTAATTGGCACCCATTGAAAAACTGGAGTGGATAGAAAGTGGGTGGCTGTAAAAACTGAAAAGAAAGTGTCAAAAAGGGTGTACCTGAGTCGGGTCATCTGTATTATGAATAGTGAAGAGGTGGTGAGAGAAAATTGTAAAGTTCATGAGCACTATTCCAAGTGTTTTATAGCGAAGGTTGATTTCTTTTTATCTGGTGGGAGAAAATTGTCAAGTTCCTGAGCACATTTCAAAGTGTTTATAGTGAAGGCTGATTTCTTTTTATCTAATGCAGGAAGAGTCGAGTAACAAAGCAGCAGCACAAGCAGCCAGCAGCTATCATATTTTCTATAGGTTCTTAGTGAATGGCAAGAGTTTTTAACACGATTATTGTTTTTACGATTAAATTGTGTGGCCTTAGTCATTTGTTTTATCAATGAAATGTTGGAGCTTTAGTGACATACTTTTAAATGAAAAAAAACTGAAGAAATGTGTGATTTGAGGCAGCTTTTAGAAAAAAAAAAACCCAGCAGAAAACAAAGTGCATGACATTGAAAAGCGTGTGTAGAACATCGGACCTTGTTTCTTCAAGCTGTTTGTGCCATGTAGTCAGGCCTGTGTGGATTGACAGTGCTGTTAGTGTTACTTACCATTCATTCACAGTGTTGTTTATTATTAAATTAAAGGCATGGGCTCTGGCCTGTTTCAGGGGTGTTGGATGTTGTTTGGTGTTGCTTCTTTCATTGATGCAGGGGTGATTTTCCTTCTGTTTTATATGGAGTTCCATTTGTGATTTTCAGAGTTTTTAAAGATTTTTTTTTATCCATTTGTGTGTTAGTGTGTGTGTGTGTGTGTGTGTGTGTGTGTGTGTGTGTGTGTAGAGAAAGAGAAAGCTGATCCTGTACACTGGTCTTATCAGTGCACGGATCTCAAATGGTTTTTCTTGTACAGCAAACAGAAGTAGACAGGATTTTCTGTTGTGGAGCCACTAAAAATCAAATATTGTGGATATAATGATGCTTTGCTACTCAATACTGCACCAGACTACTAATCCTTAATTAACCAAGAGTGGTTGTGAGCGCACTGCACTGCCAAATCACCAGCTCTCTCCATGTGAGGGAGTTGTTTTGAGCAGATTGTCTACAGCTGGCTTGAGTCTGTGGTCACGTCACTGTATCTTGCCAGTTGTATTTTGGGTGGCAATCAGTGATGGAGCTTAGCATGGGTAGGCAATGGATGTAATACTGCATGAATCACACCCATGAATTTCTTAAAAAATTCCTTGAAAACTCCTAGACACGGCTTTGAATCTGATACTGAGAGATCTGTATGATGACTCTATACATATCTATTGGGGGAAATGTGTTGAAGCCTATGCTCACAATCCCACACATGTTGATAGACTTCTTGCCATATGATGTGGAGGGAAGGGGGAACATGTTCCCTGTGTTTTAAAGCATAAGATGCCTTTGTTGTATTGATGTTGCAGTGCACTAGATGTCAGTGCATGCCAAGACACCTTTCTCCTGTCCCTTAAATCTAATTGTTACTGTTCAGGTCTACAATGTCCTGCTATTTAATTTTAGATGTATGGGGTTTTTTTGTTTGTTTTTTTTTGCTGCCTCATCTTCCGTGATGTTCCTATCACTGCTGTTTCCATGCCATTCGTTTCAATCTCCCAGCCACAGCCATACCCAGGTTCATTATGTCTCATCCTCAGGGTCGGATGTCCATTGGAGCTCATGAATGGCCATGGGGCTACCAGTCAGAGGGGCCCTTTACTTCTGCTGGGTCACTTTGGTGGTGCCTGTTCTGAGCTAACGTATGCAGGACACCACCTACTAAGCCCCCTACTAACGACAGTATTAGCTCAGTCGTGGAGCCAGACTGTTTGAGATGCCCACCCCAGGTGGCGACCACCACAAAGTCCCTCCAACGACCACCCCCCTTGAACCTCCAACCCCAAAGGCTTTGACACAAACTCACCATGGGTGCAGAAGCGTATGGGGAAACCAAATCTGAGGTCACCAAGAGACCAGATCAATTGGGGCCACAGAATCACAGGCAATTACATTATTGCATGATGATGGTTGAGAATGAGGATGATGTAATGATACTGCTATGGAATTGCATGTGCTTTGAGACTACGTGGTAGGGTTTTATTCTAAGCTTACTATCATAATATATCTTGGCGCCATCCAGGCCCAAGAGCTACATACACCTGCAGTGTTGGTCAGGTAATTTGAGCAACACTCTCAAACTTGCATCAGTAAAGTGGATGAAGCTTGACTGTGTGGTCCCAGTCTTCCCATTAAGCCCACAGCACACTCACTCTGGGTAGGAGCTGGTCGGAACCCGAAAAATCCTTATGATTCTTATGGGATTCAAACCTGCAACCTTCCAGACCGAAATCCAAGGCGCTAACCACTGCACCATGGCGGCTGGTAGATATGTTTTTTGCAATTGAACAAATATATGACTGTCTCAAAATGATTTTACTATTATGTTGGCATGTGTATGAGTCTGCACATGCAGTATGAAATTTATCAATAGATACAATTAAATAATACTGGAGAAGCATTTTGTGCCATTTTCTTTGTGATGACAATACTGAACACTGTTCAGCAGCTACACTGTACATTTGGGATTCTGTGACGGTTTTCGCTTGGGCTTTGTGTCTGTTTTGGGGATTTTTTTTTTTTTTTTTTGTATATTATTTCACAATTGCATTTAGTTTCTTCTTTTTTTTCCCCCGTGTTTTAATGTTTCTGGATGTATTTTTGTATTTTGTTGATACATCCAGCGTCTGTTCATTTTATGTTCTGTGTAAAGTTAACCAAAGATGATCTGAGAAGAACTTTTTTCTCAGTGTGTAACTACATTGCTTACTTCATTTTGTGCAGCTATTGGCAGAACCGTATTGCTTTTTGGGACTGTGCTGGCTGTTTGATCGGATCAGTACAACCGTTGTACACATTTCTTTTTTTTTTCTGACAGACTGGTGTGTGTGTG
Source organism: Stramonita haemastoma (assembly GCA_030674155.1). Taxonomy (NCBI): domain Eukaryota; kingdom Metazoa; phylum Mollusca; class Gastropoda; order Neogastropoda; family Muricidae; genus Stramonita; species Stramonita haemastoma. Next base: position 22,334,487 of record CM060340.1, read on the forward strand.
TGTGTGTGTGCGTGTGGGCGCGTGCGCGTGCGCAGTTGTATTGCAGACCTGAAAGCAGAAAGTCAGATAACAGGATGGATTTGTGTGTTGGAAGGTTTTGCTGTATATTGCTTGCAGAGTTGAAATACTTTACTTTTTTTTATCAGTTACTAATGTTTTATATATGGAACACTGAATCTCCTATGTTCTATTTGATTTTGCACATAGTTGGTTTTCAGATAGTCAAGATCCATGCTATAGTCACCATTTAAAAGAAAAACACTGGGTTGGCCTATGACGGAAATTGTTCTAAAGGGAAATAAACATTGTCCTTAAAACAGGAATGATGTTTAGTTGGAGGACAATTTTCTTCATGAGCAAAAACAAAACCTCACAACAACAAAGCAAGAAGAGTATTGCCAGTATTACTTGAATCCATATAAGAATTTTTTTTAAAAGCCAAAAAAACAAACAAAACATCAGCCAGCATGCAAAAAGTAAATAAAAATTTTCAGGAAAAAAAATTGGCCTATCTGGACAAAAATCAAATGTAAAAATGATCTTTGTTGCTTGATGTGTACACACACATAAAAAAAAAAAATACACATGCACAGCACAGGAGCACACACCACTTTTACACTGACACCAGGCAATATATGTGTATGCACACACTCTTCTGTACATACAGGCAAATGTGGACTGGTTGATTGAATGATTGATGTGTTTTGTGTCCAGCAAGGACAGTTTGTTTCTTTTACACAGCATGTGGGCACTGTTTTCACCCCAGCTGGTGGTTAATTAAACTGGTTGATTTTCTTCACTGTGTTTTGTTATGGTGTGTGTGTGTGTGCCTGTTATTTATTTATTCTTTTTTTTTATATCGAGGATAACAGAATAAGCAATCATGTGCTTTTTTTCATCTGGTCCCCGTGTGCATGCAGTTTTGTAAATATTGTCATCTGTTCCACCAGCACACGATGGCCTACTCTTACGAAAAGCGGAACAGGATTTAACGTGTGCGCAAGATGTTCTGCGTGCGTTCGCACACGGGGCCTCGGTTTAAAGTCTCATCCGAAGGACTTTTGGGGCTGTGTGTGTGTGTGTGTGTGTGTGTGCCTGTGTGTGTGCCTGTGTGTGTGCCTGTGTGTGTGAGTGTGTATATGCTTTCTTCAATTTAACGTCTCTTCACTCATAGTGATATTAGACGACGTATGTGTATATGCATGAGTGTGTGGGTGTGTGCGCTTCATTTTCTATAGTCCCTGCTGTTTATTAGCGTTTATGTGATACAAAGGTACCATTATGAAGCATCAAGTTATGCTGAAGAGCAATTTTCACTGCAATCAACCATGACATGTACAGAAAACATTATCAGCAGTGAAAAAGAAAGCATCTTCTGACATTCTCAAAAAATAAAAAATAATCTAAAGCATTTCTGCTTTTCACTATCAGAACAAAAATTCATTATATCAAGCAGCTGCCAAAAGAATCAGAGAAAGCACTTCGCATTGGAGTACTGAAAACTTGAGGTGGAACATTTTCCCGATCTGGATGCTACTCTTGCGGATGAGAAATAAACAGGTTCCAAGTGCAACACATTGGTTGCACATTCAAGAACCCATGGCAACAAGAGAGTTGTCCCTGGCAACATTCTGTAATGAAATGTCACTTTTACAGGAAAACAAATACCCGCAGATCATGATTTTTTAAAAAATGGGTTGCACTGTTATGGCCATGTGCTCACCCACAGGAAGAGCAGCTCAAATTTCATGCTGAGAAATCTGCTGTGATGGAAAAAAGTACACAATACAAAATAATACAATACAAAACAATACAAGCAGAGAGAGAGAGAGCAGTACCAGCTTTAGTAAGCTCCACTCTCGTAAATGAGTCTGACAGTGACTTACATTAAGTGTAAATAAGCAAGCATTAAATTTGTCATTGACATTCTTCATGTTGATCTTGGCAGGAACATGCCTCTTAATTTTTTTAAAAATTTCTTTTATTTCGAGGATAATGGAATAAGTGGTTATGTGCTTAAAAAAAAAATCCAGTCCCCATGTGTATGCAGTATTGTTAATTTAGTCATCTGTTCCCACCGGCACACAATGGCCTACTCTTCTGAAAAGCGGAATGGGCTGTAGGGTGTACGCAAGATGTTTTGCATACATTCGCACAGAAATTGCTGAAAGGATGGGCTGGCAGCCTTGCTCATACACAATCATGGGGACTGGATGTAAAAAAAACAACCTACAACGCATGAGTGCTAATTCCATTATTCTCGAGAGAAAAGAATAAATAGATAAAGAAATAAATGATGGCCGCGTTGTAAGGCTAGGCTAGTATCCTCACTGTAAACGTCACCTTGGCAATAGGCAAGCCAAGGAAGGGAGATAAATTTGGAATTATGAGGGAAATTATCTCTCTTCGAAATAAAACTGTGTCATTATTTGTTAAATGAAAATGTAACAGCATATCATATTTCCTACCATAACTTTTTAGCTATATGTACCAAAAACATATTGTGTAACATGAATTGCAAAAAGTTACAAGTTGTTCATGTTTGTTTACACAAGCTTGATTATTATTGGGTATAATCCTGTAAACAGATCTGTGGATCACATGGAATAAGTCATGTGATCGGCTAGACTAGGCTTTAAGGAGAGTCAGCAGACGATCATTTCTGACTCTGCATTAGGCCTTCAGCTGCGATTCCACGATGGAGCTGTTAGGACTGCTGCGTGTTTTTTGCTTATTCGTTGTCACTGTAACTGTAATTGAAGGAAAACCTTTCGTCAAAACATCAACAATCTCCCTGAAATACGATACTGCAAGCAGAAAACTGACGTTTGGTCCAGATGGTTTGGGGTCAGTTGTTGCTGAGGCGAAATTTGACAACAAAATCAACGAAACAGGGTGAGTGGTGTAGATGACAGGTGGCAATAACTGAATGGGCTGGGCACATGATAGGAAGCGCGTGACTGGTACAAGCACACATGATAGATTCTTTATTGTGTTTTGTTCAGTTGTTTGATTTATCTATACTGTGTTGTGTAACAATTAACAGACCATATGAGATGAATGCACATAATTTTTTTTTGTGGCATACATTTCAACTCCCCCACCCCCCTCTCTCTGTCTCTTTCTCTCTCTTTGTTACAAACACACACACACACACACACACACACACACACACACACACACACACACACACACACACACACACACACACACAAGCAAATTTATTGCTTACTCAGTGTACCATCTGGAAATAAAACTTTGACTTTGACACACAGTCTTTCTCGATTTCACCCTTTAATAACTCCTTTGTAAACTTTCAGTCAATGTGCCCTTACATACATGTATATATATAGTATACATCAGTGTTATCTATCAAATCTATGCTATGACTAGTATCAGGCTACATTTATATTATAGTTAACCTACTTTTCTGTAAAATATCAATGGGGTTTTAACAACTAAACAAGTGTGTAAGCTCATGAAGTTATGCACGCTTTCACACAAGTGACAAGGTTTCTTATATTCTGCAGATGATACTAAAGTAATATATTATATAATCAGAAGAATTTGTTAGGAAAGGAATTGGAACCATGATTTGTTGGTTAACTCTTGGAGGAGAAAAAAAATCTACTTTTAAAAAGGGACACTTAACTGAAGTAAAGGCAAGTGGCACTGGCAACTTAAACCTGCACCCTAACTTGACTGGTGATCATTGCACTGTCAGATCTTGAATCCAATGCTCTAACTCTACTGTACTCCTGTACTGTCAGCTGCTACCCCCCCCCCCCCTTTTCAAACAAGCCCCCAAGGTACTTTTACTAATAATTCTGTTTCAACTCCATGAAAGAGATTAGAGCATTGCACCATGAAACTGTTTCTCAAATTTGTTTATGATTTGTATAACAAAAGTTGTATTCCAAAGCCTAACCATTTTGCCATGTTGTCCATCTGATGGGTCTTTTCTTTCTTTCTTTTTTTTAAAATTCCTTTTCTTTTCATCCATCTTCAGAAACTGACTATGATTATAAAGAGAGCACATCAGTGATTCTTTATCATCCAAAAAAAAGAAAAAAACCCCACAAGAGCTGTGCCTTGACTCTCAGTCTCAGTAGCTGACAGTTTAATAATTTACCTATACACAGTTAGATCATGTCATCGTAATCACAAAGAAATATGATGAATCGATCCTCTTGCAGATGGTCGTACCTGCACGTGAAGACCAATGAGACCTTACCGGACATTGTCCAGGCCTATGCGGCAGGTGTGGCAGAGGGCCACCTGACCAGGGACCTGACAAAGATGCACTGGACCAACACTCTGGCCGGCTACTGCCGCCAGCCCTACAGCAAGTTCTGCAGCAAGCTGGTGGTCTTCCTGACCCAGAACCTGCAGTGGATGAAGGCGCAGATCAAGCAGGACAAGGAGAGGATAGATGTGCAGTTGCCTTACTGGCATCAGGTGAGCAGATCTATATATATTATGTAAAAAAAAATCTCACCACTGGTAGAACCCCAGGGTATACAAACTTCTTTTGTCATGGGTGCATTTTGTTGGTGGTGGTGTTCTTCTCTTGCTACATCTTTGGTGTTCTACATATATATTATATATATATTATATATATATATATATATATATATATATATATATATTATATATATATATATATATATATCTTATATAATTAGATGCAACTCTTTTTGCCCACCATTAAAGGAAGCCACATTCTGACTCCAATCCAGTCCAATTCAGTCTTGTTGTTTATAGCCCCACACACAGGCCACATTGGGGCTGTCACTGACTTTGGGGATGATGTCCAAACACAACACTAGTGTTCATGTGTTTAAAAAAAGAAAAAAAGAATTATCCATTGTTACTAGCATGCAATAGCCTTCACTTCTGAAAGGCTGAAGGGATTTTGTTGTGTAGTAAAGATGTTTTTCTTGTGTTCGCTTGTGGGACCTCAGTTTATAAATATTTTCATCTGGAGGACTTTTGGGGGAGTGGAGTCAGCAGTGATGTTAACTCCAGGGAAGAAATCCCCTCAAACAGATGCCTCAGTAGTGGCTTGAACTCAGGCCATCAGATAGTGAGCTCAATTAAAAAAAATCTTTTATTTTAAGGATAATGGAATAAGCACTCATCTGCTTCTTTTTACATCTAGTCCCTGTGTGTATGCAGTGTTTTTGGTGGGGGGTTTTGAGCTGCACACCAGAAGAAATTATAACCACCTTCCATCCCCCCTTCACACACACACATACACACACATGCACACACACGCACGCACACATGCACACACACACACACGCACACACGCACACATGCACACACACACACACACACACACACACACACACACACACACACACACACACACACACACACACACACTTGAGAAATCAGGTCATGATTTATAGTCACAAGATCTTTATGGTGATAACACACAACAGTGGGTCAACCTATACCCATAACAATCAGCTGATTTGATGGACTGTGTCATGTAAACACTGATGATGAAGCACTTTTACACAAGTGCCTGATACACTGAAATTTGAGCTGTGCTGGTCATGGTTATAGGGCAGTTCGGGATCACTGTACAAAGTTGTTATGGTCTACTTACATAGTTACAGCATGAAATGTTGTAGCAGTAAGGGACGGGATAGCTCAGTGGCCAGAGCACTCTATTTCCCTAAGCCAATGTTAAGCAGCATTGAGCGTGGTTACAAAATGGATGGGTGACCGTTTGCATGCATTGGCTTCAGTACAGTTCCCCAGTTCACCCAGCTGTAAATGGGTACATGCCCTTTTTAAGGTCAGGGAAAGTAAAGCAGAGAGGAAGAGGAGATGGGTGCCACCCTCAATATGCTGGCCCCTGGAGAATATGAGGTCTCTGTTGCCTCACACCCCTACGACCATCTAGGTTATGGGACTCCTTTGCCTTTTTTACCCAGCTTTCAGTTTCACTACATGAAATAATAATAATAATAATACATGGAATTTATATAGCGCTATATCTTGCAAAAACAAACCAAAGCGCTTGCACTCGACCCTCACAACAAACAATCAATGACAATAAATAATTCTAGCAAATTCGAAAGCACACACGCGCGCGCGCGCGCACGCGCACACACACACACACACACAACACACACACACACACACACACACACACACACACACACACACACACACACACACACACACACACACACTTATAGAGGTTATACATTTTGACAGGGTGAATGGAATTTCAAATGTTGAAGGCAGGGACAAATAGGAGATGAAAACAGAAGACACAAATCTTAGGTTTGAAACAAGTGTGTCTTGAGGTTGGATTTAAAAGTGTCATATGTAGGCTTTTGCCGAAGGGATAGAGGGAGGTCATTCCAGATTGATGGACCAGAAATAGAGAAAGAGCGGCGGCCAACGGTAGATAGGTTGAATCTCGGAATTTTTAAGGATAAGGTATCTGCAGCCGTGCGGAGGGAACGAGAAGGTGTGTACACGTGAAGACATTCACAGAGGTAGGAGGGTGCTGTTTTGTGGAGACATTTATAACAGAGAATACTGATCTTGTAGTTAACTCTCTGTGGCACAGGCAGCCAGTGGAGAGATTGCAGGAGAGGAGTAATGTGTTCAGATTTTTTCTTTCTGAGGACCAGTCGAGCTGCAGAGTTTTGTATGCGTTGGAGAGAGTGGATAGATGATACTGGCAGACCAGCCAAAAGAGAATTGCAATAGTCCAGACGTGAAAGAATAAGAGAAGTGACTAGTTTGGATGTTTGGATGAAATGGCAGATTTAGAACCAAAAAAATATTCAGTGTGATTTTTTTTTCTCCAAAAATAGGTATCTTGCTTTCATCAAAAGATTACATATCAAATGTGTTTGCAATTTTTATGTAAACAACAACAACAAAAACAAAAAAGTAGTATGCCAGTGTCTGTTACCTGTTTGTCAGTCTGTTCCTGTCCTTTGAGTATAACTGTACAAACATCAAGCACAACTTAGTCACCGAAAGGAAATAATGAGAAAAAAAATGCCCTAAACAAACAAGACAAAGAGTTTTCAGGGATGTGGAGTCAGTTTCAGTGTTAGCTCCAGGAGGAAAATCTCTCTGAACAGATCCCCAGCAAAGACTCAAACCCATGCCCTCATTTAAAATATATGCATTTTTTTCTGCTTCTTGGCTAGAGCTGAAGTTCACCAATGGTGAAATTGGCCTTTTATGCCCAACTTGAACTGATTAAGGTATGTGGAATTCTGACTTCAGGGACACTGTCAGATCAGTTTGGTGCTCTAGCTACTCAACTATCCTCCAGCCTACCCCATATGATCATAAGCTTTATTCCTTGCAAAGAATTTCTCCTGAATTCAGACAATGAAATAATCCCAATAGATATATGTTTTTACAGGTCGATTGTTTTTGCAAAAGAATTGTAACAAAGTCCATCCAGATGATTATGATTTGTAAAGTGCAATATCTCTTTTTTTTTCTTCAGGTTGAGCTGTTCTTGTACCAGGCTGCAGGTCTGTCAGATGGGCTGAATGGAGTCAGCAAGTCCCCCAACATGGACATCGATCCTATGGGCTTCTAGTAAGACAGTTCTGGATGATGATGATGATGATGATGATGATGATGATGATGGTGATGATCATGATGATCATGATGATCATGATGATCATAATGACGAGTGTGTGTGTGTGTGTGTGTGTGTGTGTGTGTGTGTGTGTGTGTGTGTGTGTGTGTGTGTGTGTGTGTGTGTGTGTGTGTGTGAGTGTGTGTGTGTGTGTGTGTGTGTGTGTGTGTGTGTGTGTGTGTGTGTGTGTGTGTGTGAGTGTGAGTGTGTGTGTGTTTGGGGGGGGGGGGGTGGAGGGTCTGAAAGGAGTCAGCAAGCCTTCCAACATGGGACATTGATTCTATGGGTTTCTGTGTGTGTGTGTGTGTGTGTGTGTGTGTGTGTGTGTGTGTGTGGATATGATATGAATTACACTTTCAATTTTAGGCAAATTTTTCTTTGATTCCTTGAACAGTTCTAAAATCTCAAACTGTGACACCTCTTTAGAATATACTTTAAATCATTGATTTGCTTACAGTGATTCGCCCATTTACCTTGTCATTTTAACTTTTTTATATTTGTGGTGATATAAGCCTATTTCAAACTCCAATTTTAAACTTTTAAAGTTTTGTTATGAATCCTGATATGACTGACCAAGAATTCAGAAAGACTCAAATGTAAATGGCATTCAGTGTAAGCAAACTAAAAATTCACTTCTTAAAGTTCATTCCTCCTCACCTCACCTTCACCTATCCCATACTCTAGTAGATTGTTGGGGCTCCACTGAAGAATTTGCACTGACTGGGAAATTTGCATGATTTTTCTTTCCTCGGCTATGCTCTCGAGGTTCACCAATGGTGAGATTTTTGCCTATGGAACTGTTGCTACACACCATTAACCCTCTTAGTCCCAAACCGGGATTTGCCAGGATTGAATAGTTGCCCCCCCCCTCCTGAAACCTGAACTGGGATTTGCACACAGTAGATTTCCATCACGCTGTGACCATCACTAACTGCTACCACATGTCAAAGCTCTATCAGGCTAGAAGTAGTAACCCTGCTGAGAGTCTGGAAGTAATTATAGCTGCTTTGAAGGAGGAAAAAGGCGAGCAAGCATATGTGCCTGACCTGATTTTGTGATGAAATGCGAAAGCTAGGGGCAATTTGTGTGCAGAGAATCAGAATGCAAGAGGGTTCAGATAGCCACATCATGACTTAAGGGGAAAATTTGCATTTAAAATGTTCATGTATGATCTTCTTTTTTTTTCAGCCTGTTTCAAGTGGATGGGGACATAGACGATTTGGAATCAGTCCTTGGCGACGGCCCTATTCATCGACCTCTGGGGTCAGGGTCATGCTCAGCGCTGGTGAAACTGTTGCCAGGCAACCGAGATCTGTATGTGTCCCAGGACACCTGGAACACCTACCAGTCCATGCTGAGGATTCTGAAGGTGTACGACTTCCCTTGGAGGATGACTGCTAAGGGGACAGGTGAGATGGAAAAAAACAAAAACCCACATGTATATGTGCATATGCATGCATGCACATGCCTGCACACATTCGTGTGCATGCAAGAGCACATGGACACAAGGCACACACAAGCACACACAAGCACACACATGCACACACGCACGCACGCACACATGCACGCATGCACACATGCACGCACGCACGCACACACACACACATACACACTCTCTCTCTGTCTCTCTCTGTCTCTGTCTCTCTGTCTCTCTGTCTCTCTCTCTCTCTCTCTCTCTCTCTCTCTCTCTCTCTCTCTCTCTCTTTTCAAAAGGCAGTGTTGAATTTCTCTGGACCAAGGAAGCACACCAAAATTGTACTTTTTTAAATTTTAAAATACTGTTTTGTGATTTGCAAATCATGTGACCCGGGGAGAGTTTTATTACATGTATTATAATATAGTTAAAGGGACAGAGTGGTTAGGGCACTGTTCTTGTGATCTAATGGTCACTCAGAATGGGGGCTCAAGTCTCCCCTGAGTTATCTCTCTTTGAGGGTTTTTTTTTTTCACAGGACTTAACACTGTTACTGACTCCAAAGTCCTTCAGATGAGACTGTAGACTAAAGTCTTGTGTATGAACACATGCGGAACATTTTTGTGCATAACATATCAAAACCTCCTTTGGTTTTTGTAAAAGAGTAGGCAATGTACAGCTGTTGAGAAGGATGAGTCAAGTCAAGTCAGGTTAAGTCAAAAACACTTTAATCATCCCTGAAGGGCAATTACAATATTGACAGGCATATTGATACAAATATAATCAAAAGACAAAAGATACTTAGATAACTACATGCAGACATACAGTTAATTATATCCAGATTGCACAGTGCTACCTGTCAAGTGTTACCCTTAACACACTCACTGTCTTGTTGCAGAAAGAATACCAGCACACCTGTCAAGTGTTACCCATAACACACTCACTGTCTTGTTGCAGAAAGAATACCAGCACACCTGTCAAGTGTTACCCTTAACACACTCACTGTCTTGTTGCAGAAAGAATACCAGCACACCTGTCAAGTGTTACCCTTAACACACTCACTGTCTTGTTGCAGAAAGAATACCAGCACACCTGTCAAGTGTTACCCTTAACACACTCACTGTCTTGTTGCAGAAAGAATACCAGCACACCTGTCAAGTGTTACCCTTAACACACTCACTGTCTTGTTGCAGAAAGAATACCAGCACACCTGTCAAGTGTTACCCATAACACACTCACTGTCTTGTTGCAGAAAGAATACCAGCAGTCCTGTCAAGTGTTACCCATAACACACTCACTGTCTTGTTGCAGAAAGAATACCAGCAGTCCTGTCAAGTGTTACCCATAACACACTCACTGTCTTGTTGCAGAAAGAATACCAGCACACCTGTCAAGTGTTACCCATAACACACTCAGTGTCTTGTTGCAGAAAGAATACCAGCAGTCCTGTCAAGTGTTACCCATAACACACTCAGTGTCTTGTTGCAGAAAGAATACCAGCACACCTGTCAAGTGTTACCCATAACACACTCAGTGTCTTGTTGCAGAAAGAATACCAGCAGTCCTGTCAGGTGTTACCCATAACACACTCACTGTCTTGTTGCAGAAAGAATACCTGCCCAGGTGCAGTCGTTTTCCTCCTACCCCGGCACCCTGATGTCTGGCGATGACTACTACCTTCTGTCTTCAGGAATGGTAAGAGAGAGACAGACAGAGAGGGAGAGAGAGAGAGAGGGAGAGAGAGAGACAGAGAGAGAGAGAGACAGAGACACAGAGAGAGAGAGACAGAGAGGGAGGAGAGAGAGAGAGACAGAGACACACAGAGAGAGAGAGAGTGGGAAAGAGAGAGAGAGAGAGGGAAAGAGAGAGAGAGAGAGACAGACAGAGAGGGAGAGACAGAGAGGGAGAGAGACAGAGACACAGAGAGAGAGAGAGAGACACAGAGAGAGAGAGACACAGAGAGGGAGAGAGAGCAGAGACAGAGAGACACAGAGAGAGAGAGAGAGACAGAGAGGGAGAGAGAGAGACAGAGACAGAGAGAGAGAGAGAGAGAGAGAGAGAGAGAGAGAGAGAGAGAGAAATGGCATACTTGATGGATTATCATGTTGTCTTTTCAAAATTTAGAAGGTTTCATTGGTGGTGGTGTGGGTTTATATATATATATATATATATATATATATATTATATATATATATATATATATATATATATATATATATATATATATATAGTGTGTTTTTTGGGGGGTAGGGGGGTAAAATACTGTCTGATTAATGGTGAAGGTAAGAGAGAGGTGTGTGAACATTTTGAACTTGGATTTTCATCATATCAAGACTAGAGAGTAGATGTGTACATCTGCCCAGTGATAAATCATTTTGCTATTTTTCTTCATCAGATTAATTTCTAGAATCTCAGTATGTTGTACCCTTCTCTCTAAGTAAAATCCTAAACCACATCATAACGTAAATTCAGGTTTCCATGGAAACGACCATCGGCAACAGCAATGCCTCGCTGTGGAAGTATGTGACCAGTAGTTCGGTTCTGGAGGGAATCCGCTCTCTTGTCGCCAACCGCTTGGCCAAATCTGGAGCCGAGTGGGCATCATTTTCAGCATGCACAACAGCGGCACGTGAGTCCTTTTTTTTTTTTCTGTATCCTGTTGCAGAAAAACTCTCTCTTGTAGTAATGTTAGTATCTCCAGGGTTGTATAATGTATGTGAAAATGTTTTGGTACAAGAAGTGTGTTGTATGCAGGGTATGTGTGGTATGTGGGGGGGGGGGGGGAGATTGTGGACCAGTGTGTGTGTGTGTGGCACATGTATATGTATAGTGTATGTGTACTAACTGACTAACATCAGAATGTTGGAGTTACTGGGAAAAAATTGTCGCATCAACACTAACAGAAAACAAACAAAACAATTATTTTAGATCCCTCCCTTTTTTCTTTTTTTTTCAATTTACTGCTTTTTGCAGACTCTTCTGTGTTTGACCATCTACTTCTTGTTGTAAACCATATCTGTTTTCACCGCCTACTTCAGGGTAATAACCCCTTGTGAAAAAACATTAGATAAAATATTCATTTATGTAACAGATACAACAGTGATGATGGCATGTTTGTTATTATGTAACAGATACAACAGTGATGATGGCATGTTTGTTATTATGTAACAGATACAACAGTGATGATGGCATGTTGTTATAATGTAACAGATACAACAGTGATGATGGCATGTTTGTTATTATGTAACAGATACAACAACAGTCATGATGGCATGTTGTTATAATGTAACAGATACAACAGTGATGATGGCATGTTTGTTATTATGTAACAGATACAACAGTGATGATGGCATGTTTGTTATTATGTAACAGATGCAACAGTGATGATGGCATGTTTGTTATGTAACAGATACAACAGTGATGATGGCATGTTTATTATTATGTAACAGATACAACAACAGTGATGATGGCATGTTTGTTATTATGTAACAGATACAACAGTGATGATGGCATGTTTGTTATTATGTAACAGATACAACAGAGATGATGGCATGTGTTATTATGTAACAGATACAACAGTGATGATGGCATGTTTTGTTATTATGTAACAGATACAACAGAGATGACGGCATGTTTGTTATTATGTAACAGATACAACAGAGATGATGGCATGTTTGTTATTATGTAACAGATACAACAGAGATGATGGCATGTTTGTTATTATGTAACAGATACAACAGTGATGATGGCGTGTTTGTGTTATTATGTAACAGATACAACAAGGTGATGATGGCATGTTTGTTATTATGTAACAGATACAAACAACAGTGATGATGGCATGTTTGTTATTATGTAACAGATACAACAACAGTGATGATGGCACATGTTTGTTGTTATGTAACAGATACAACAACGAGTGGATGGTTGTGGACTACAAGAGGTTTCAGCCGGGCATGAAAGCACTGCCCCCTGGTGTGCTAACTGTTCTGGACCAGATTCCGTGAGTTGTTTCCCATTTCATTCCCCCCCCCCTCTCTCCCCCCGCCTTTGAAATCTCAATGTATCGTTATCTGATGTCCTTATGGCTGGTTTTGTTCTATGGATGTTTCTGAAGCCATGCATGTTCTGATTATGCATGTTTATCATACTTTAAAAAAAAAATAGATGGGGTGTCAGAGTGTTGCCCTCACGATCAGACAGCCCAGGATGTGTGTGTGTGTGTGTGTGTGTGTGTGTGTGTGTGTGTGTGTGTGTGTGTGTGTGTGTGTGTGTGTGTGGTGTGTGTGTGTGTGTTGTGTGTTGTGTGTGTTGTGTGTGTGTGTGTTGTGTGTGTGTGTGTGTGTGTGTGTGTGTATGTGTTGTGTGTGTATGTATGTGTGCTGTGTGTGTGTGTGTGTGTGTGTGTGTCTCCATGTTTGCAAATGTGAGGGTGCATGTGTTCATACATGTACACAAGTGAGGTATTTACATTTGTGTCTGTGTGTTTGAACTAATAATAATGATAATGATAACAACAACAACAACGATGATGATGACGATGACGATGATGACATTAATAATGACGATGATAATGATGATATTAATTAATAATAACAACAAAAATAACAACAACAACAACAATAATAATGGTAGTATGATAATGATAAAAAATGGGAATTTGTATAGTGCAGAATCTTGTGATGAAAACAGATCAACACACATCCTATCACTGCCATGGTCTCTTGTGGTGTGCTGATTTCTGTGCACGTCTGATCTCTACAGAGGCACCATCAAGTCGGCCGATCTCACCCACCTCCTCGTCAGCCAGGGTTACTTCCCCAGCTACAATGTGCCGTGAGTAGTCTCCCATCATATGCTGGTTTTTTTGTTGGGGGGTGGGGGGGGATTACATTTTTTGTTGGGGGGGGGGGGGAGGGTATTACATTTTTTGTTGGGGGCATAACATTTTTTGTTTGGGGGGGGGGGGGGGGGGGGGATTACATTTTTTGTTGGGGGATTACATTTTTTGTTTGGGCGGGGGATAGGGGGTTACATTTTTTTGTTGGGGGTTTCTTGTGTTTGGGGGGGGGGGGGATTACATTTTGTTTGGGGGGGGATTACATTTTTTGTTGGGGGGGGGGGGGGGATTACAGTGTTGAGCTCAGGCTTTGTGCACCATTCTGTGCTTGTGCAGGTCTGGCCCCGTTGCTTTATAGAATTGTGCTATTTTTCTGGTGGCCCTAGACGCCAAAGTGGGGTGACTTGCTGCCACAGACCCTAAATCGGATAATTCCGTTGGGACTCTTAATACAATTTCAAATCAAAAATTCAAAAGGGGGCTTACAGTCCACACTCCAGCATCTGCTTTTGAGTGAAGTAGCATCTTCTGTTGAATGCTGTTCACAAAAAGTACCCCTAGTTATATCACGTTTAATCCCTGACATCAAAGTGTGGCTGGGTAAATGGTTGGGGGGTGGGGGGCAATGATTGCATAAGCAGAAATCTTGTTATTTTGTGAACCTTGGAGCTCTAGCCAAGGACTGAAAAAAAAAAATCACATTTACTTTTCCCCTACACTTTTACAAAGTTTCTGCCTGCCTGAATAGACAGGACATAATTTTATGTTTTTGTAAGCCAGATGGATCTCTGTGCTCTAAAGTGGACTTTTCTCATATTGTCATTGTTTGTGTAGACATACAACAATGCATATCGCATACATGTATTTGCAATACTTGCATTATCTTTCAGTCCCAGTTGGCCTCACAAAAGGAAGTGATAAATCAAGCCTGTAAAGGAAGGTGTGTGATTTGTCTTTTCATATCAACGGGGACGGGGTAGCTCATTGGTCAGAGCACTCACTTTCCGTAAGCTAAGGTTAAGCATCATCGAGCGTGGTTACCAGTTGGATGGGTGACTGTTTGCACGCCTTGGCTTCAGTACAGTCTCCCAGTTCACCCAGCTGTAAATGGGTACTACCTGCCCTCTAAAGGGTCAGGGAAGGTAAAGCGGTGAGGGAGAGGAGATGGGAGCCACCCTTAGTATGCTGGCCCCTAGAGAAGCTGAGGTCTCTGACATCTCACTCCCCTACGACCACATAGGTTATGGGACACCTTTACCTTTACCTTTACAGTTTACTTTTTACATCAACAACCACCAAAAAGGGTTTTTTTTCAGTTTCTTTGTAAGTGAGATTAAAATTAAAGACACTTTGGGGTATCATTTTGCATCTTATTTTTTTGTTAATTTTTTTCTTTGCTTTTTTAGAGGAGGATTCGGTGATCGTGTTTCGTTTTGTTTTTTGTCTGCAGTTATTTCCCAGAGATTTTCAACGCCAGTGGCAAGCAACCCATGGTGAAGAAGTACGGAAACTGGTTCACCTACGACAAGACCCCCCGCGCCTTGATTTTCAAAAGGGACCAGGGCAAGGTGAAGGACCTTACCTCCATGACCAAGCTGATGAGGTCAGTTCCTGCGTAGGAATAGTTTACCAAAAAAGTTCCTGTGAGAATGGGATGTTTTTGCTTTTTTATTTTGTGTGTAGTTTGAGTATGTGTTATGATGTATTATTGTTGTGTAGGTTGTGTATGTATTATGATATATCTATTATTTGTGTATAGGTTGAGTGTGTATTATGATTATATCTATTATTTTTGTATAAGTTGAGTATTATTATGAATACCTTGAAGTATACGAATAAAATTTTGCATGAATATACATAAATGACAATAGAAAATAACAATGATGTAAAATCCTAATGTGTAGAAAAAAAAAAAATTTAAAACATAAAAAAATGATTTGGAAAGTATCTAAAACTAATAAAAAAAAAACAAGTAGGAATCATCATAGAAATTCGAAACGATGCACTTTTTTTCCACAGGTACAACAACTTCAAACACGACCCCTTATCTTTGGTGCAACTGCACTCCCCCCTACAGTGGAGAGAATGCCATTTCCTCCCGCAGTGACCTCAACCCTAAGGACGGAAAGTACCCGTTCGGTGCGCTGGGTCAGCGATCGCACGGCGGCATTGACATGAAGGTGACCTAACTCTCTGGAGTTTTTCCCAGTTTTTCCACAGTTTCCTTTTTAGCAGTAGCCACGCAGCAGTAGCGAAGTGTGTTTACAATGGGCATAGTTAGACCAAAGTCCCATGCCGAAGGTGGACACGCTGGGCCTGATTTGTCAGGTGCTTAACGGCAGCGCAATGCATTTTTGCTCGTATAACAGACAACAGTAGTTGCTGTCTGAGCATTCGACGATGACGACAAGACTACAGTCTATTTTATTTATTTTTTATTTTTTTTATATTTATTCTTTTATATATCGAGCATAATGGAATAAGCACTCATGTGCTTTTTTACATCCAGTCCCCATGTGTATGCAGTTTTGTAATCCTTGTCATTTGTTCCAACCGGCACATAATGGCCTACTTTTACGAAAAGTGGAACAGGATTTAACGTGCATGCATGAAGTTCTGTGTGGGTTCGCACATGGGGCCTTGATTTATGCATACATCAGTATGTTTGGTTAAAAAAATAACAAATGATTTTCAGAATCTTGCACTCTTTATTAAAAGTACTTGTGGAACATATTTCTGAAAAACATCCATCAATCCCCGGTGATGGGAAACTGAGGGAAAGAATGGAGAGAAATGAATGTGGGCAGCGTTGAGCACTGGAGGCATACTCAGAGCAAGCAGATAGGAGAGGGTGGTGGTGGGTTGATGGTACAGTCCCGAAATCAGAGTTCTCTGTTGGGACTTTGGTATAATCAGAGCAACCAGTGCAGCACATTCAGGGTTCACACAAAATCTTTGCAGGTCCTCAGAGGTTTAGGATTTTAAGATGATCTGTAAGGCTGTGTGTGTGTGTGTGTGTGTGTGTGTGTGTGTGTGTGTGTGTGTGTGTGTGTGTGTGTGTGTAGTTGTGCACACGCAGCATATATAATATGTGTGGGTTTGAATTATAAAGCTGTTATTGAGTGTGTTTTTTGTGTTTTTTTTAATTTAAATTTTGGTGTGTGTGCGCGTGTGTGCTGAACCTATGTATGTGGGTCTGAATGACATAATCTGTTATTGAATGCATATACATAGTATTTTGCATGCATGTAGTTACTATAAAACAAAGAGACATTTGCGTGCATGTAGTTACCATAAAACAAAAGAGACGTTTCCACACCTGACATCAAAGGGAATGACTGACCCCAAAACACCAAACACACACACTTGCTGAATCATCCCATCCCCTGCCTGCCTGTTTCAGCTGACGTCGGCGGAGCTGTTCAAAGACCTGACCATCCTGGCGGTGGGGGGCCCCACCTGGGACCAGCAGCCCCCCTTCCAGTGGAGCAAGAGCCCCTTCACCTCCACCTCCCACGTCGGTCAGCCCGACCTGTGGAAGTTCTCCCCCATCCTCTTCAATTCCACGCTGATGTTTGGCCACCTGTGATGTTCCGGAGCGTGATTTTGTGTGTTTTTGTGTGTATACTGTGTGTTTGCTTATGGGTGGGTGAAATGGGGTTTTTAATTAATTTTTTTTTTGAGATTCGGCAAATTTTGGAGCATAATTATGTGTTTGTATGTGTGTGTGTGTGCTTGTGCTGGGCTGAAATGGGTATTTCTTTTTTTTTTTTTTCTAGAATTAACCAATTCTGGAGCATAGTTATGTGTATGTATGTGTGTCTGTGCCTGTGGCTGGGCTCAAATGGGCCATTTCTTTTTTTAAGAATCACAAATTCTGGAGCATAGTTATGTGATTGTATGTATCATTGTATGTGCTTTTGGCTGGACTCAGACTTTTTTTTCATTTTTTAAAATCAACGAATTTGGAACATATGTATGTGCCTGTGGCCAGGCTCAAATGGGCATTTCTTTTTTAGAATCAACCAATCCTGGAGCATATGTATCTGTGTATGAGCTTGTGGCCGGGTTCATATGGACATTGCATGTTTTTTAGAATGGACAAATTAGTATT
Organism: Stramonita haemastoma; assembly: GCA_030674155.1. Taxonomy (NCBI): domain Eukaryota; kingdom Metazoa; phylum Mollusca; class Gastropoda; order Neogastropoda; family Muricidae; genus Stramonita; species Stramonita haemastoma. The sequence goes on from CM060340.1 coordinate 22,352,488, forward strand.
TTTTATGAGCATTCTTTATCATTTATTCAGGGTGTTTTGCCTTTTAACTGTAGCAGCTTTGTGAGTTTTCCCTCCTGATGTTTAATAAAGATATTTAAGATCATTTGAAGATAGCTATTCATTTTCCAAGATCAAGTTTTTGAAAGTCTGTCCTGATGTATTATCTTTTACTTGCATGTATTGTCTTTTACTTGCATTATTATCTTTTACTTGCACTAGGCGGCCTTGTTTTGTCCTAGAAGATGGTAGAAATGTTGGAAATGATGATGATAATCTTAGTGGGGATGAAGAAATTGTCCTTACAGTTTTGCATTTATTTTTCTGTTCAGACATTTTTGTGTGTGAGCACATCACACTTGCAGTGAACTGGAGGGAGGTATTGCCAAGCTGTGAAAGATGTTTAAGATCATTTGAGGATAGCTATTTATTTTCCAAGATCATATTTCTAAATGTTTGATTTCAGTATATGGTTTAGATTGACATAGATCTTTAGCAGATACTACATAGCAAGACTGTCTTCACCTGAAAGCATTCAGTCAAGGTAAAGAGGCGGTCTCTAGTAATATTTTGCGTCATACAGCTGATTTTTATCACATATTTTCTTGAAAGTATATTCGCCAGCTTTATTATCTAAAAAGACTCATTTGCATTATCATTGTTATGAATTAATTTGTTGAGTAAAATCATGATTTTATAGATCTGATTAACAAAAATTCCATGCTTTTTTCCAAAACATTTATCAAAGCAAATGGAAAAGTTTTAAAACCAAAATTATTCTCACTCAGCCCATTCTTTGTACATGGATTTTCCAACATGTTTTGAACCAGAAACTAAACTGTTTATGTTTTGAGGTTCTGTGAAACCAAAACACCCGATTGATTTGATCACAAACTGTAAAACAATGCTGAGTAGTTTCGTGAAGTTTATTGAAGTCTTGCATGTGATTGTGACACAAACTGACCAGTATTGCCTACTGAAAGAGCATCTGCACTGAGTGATGCAAATATATGTCTTTTTTTGATAACTCCCACACCCCAACCCACCTTTCTTCCCCTTGCGACTTTAAAAAAAAAAAGAAGTTTTTACCCATGTTCAAGATTTGAAAAAAAAATTTTTTTGACTTTTCCCAGACTTTCTTAGAGATCCTATCAGTTAAACTGTTTTACTCCCTTTTTTTCCAAGACGTGGGAAAATTTTTCTGTCTAACTTTTTTTTTGCCCGCCTGTCAAAGTTTGGTAAGAATTGTGGAGTTGAAAATATTACAGCTGAAATTTTAAACAGATTTTCTGGAAGTTTATCCAGTAAATGTAGAAGTAGGAATCTCCTTTTCTCAAGAAATATGTTTTGATTAATTGAAAAATTTATTGCATAGATTTTTTTCTTTTATTTATTGATCTAATACATGTGTTTATTGTTATTTGTTTTGCCTTTATTTCACAGGTTGTCTTTCCTTTAGTCAGATTTCACTTGGTGTCTGTAAGTAGGAGAATTGACAGGTGGCATAGATTTTTTTTACCTAGTTATTGTAATTGCACACATACTTCTGTTCTTTTTCATAAAAGAATATTTTAATACTCATAAAATTCTTAGTCTGAATGACAGTTTTTAGGTGTGCCATTTTGGTAGTAGAAGGGTTTTTTACTTATATTTTTTATGCTTTTCATGTTTATTATGTGACTTTTGTTTTCAGATTATTTTTCTGACATGTGTGCAAATGACAGTTGTAGATATAGTGTGTAGTTTTAACCCTTTGACTGCCCATATAAAGAACTAGAACCTGAATCTGCTCTGCCAAAGGACTTTGCCCAAATGGGGTAATAATTCACCAAAAATCTAGCATCTAAACTACCAACAATTTGATATTGACATGTGTACAACTTTTGCACAGAATTGAATTCTGCAATAAACCAAACTAATTGAAGGCCAAGTTGGAATTTATAAACATGCCTGAATAATCCAAAAATAAACAAATAAAAAATAGAAAACTGCTCCAGTCAGCCAATGAAACTGAAGAAAAAACAGACTTTCCGTCCACGCAACGGGATTTCCCAACCATATATGGGTAGAGGGAATCCCACACAAGCTTAAAATATCAATTGTTTTGGAATGGACTTTAAAACGAAGTTAGGAAAATTCGGAAAATCGGTGCACGTCATATGACGTGGTAAGGCACTGGGAGTGCACTATCAGTAGCACGTCATATGACGTGCTAAGGCAGTCAACGGGTTAACTGTCAAAAAGATTCTCAGGTAAAGAGGCTAGGAACAAGTTTTTTTTAAAAAAAGGAAAACTCTAGTCACATAATTATCAACAATCATTTGAGTGAAGATAAGATGATCAATTACAAAACATATGTTTTTTCAGCCTACCTCCCAAACCTCTACCCCCCCCCCCCCCCCCCACACACACACACAAACAAAAAATGATTGAGTGCCTTAGCCCATAGGGCAGGTCATTCCAGACAGAAAGGGGCCTGAAATGAGAAGACTTGTCATAAGGTTTTTCTCCTTCTGAGTTAAAATCTGAAATGTCTTGTGCTGGCGTAAGAGTGAAGTTCTGGGCAAGATGATATGCATATGATATCTGGAAAATCCCAGACTAAGAGCACTTTTTTGGTGATAGGCATATCATGATTATTGTGGATGTCTGGAGCTGGTTCCAATTCAGTTTTTAATTAATGTTTGTTTGTCTGTTTATTCATGTGTTGTTTGTTTCCCCCCAAAAAAGTTATACTTAAGAAGTACTGCTCAAGGATTTTTTTTTTATAATTTCATCATGTATATCATTGTGTATGCCAAGAGATCATTCCATGTGGAAATTTGAGATTCCTCAGGTAGCCGTACTTTGTGAAGAAAAAAAAGGATGTGTAACTAGTCATTATTTTTACCTATGGCTGGCTATGCTTTCAGAAGTTGCTTTGTGTCCGGCCCAACTAGCACTTGATTGTGTGGACTATTTCACAGTGTGTGCTCAAAGAAATTCACCAGCTTTGAATGATGTGGCACATTCTGTTTTGCACAAAACATCTATGCAGCTGAGAAAATGTATACCTGCCTATGTATGACTGTCTGATTAGTGTGTTTGATGAATATGTTTTTACTGTCAAATAAATGCTCTATTTTTACAGCAGTTGTGAAATACTGGAAAAAGTACTGCAGTAAGTGCTGAACCTTTGTGCTAATCTCCCTGTATTGACATCAAAACTTTTAGAGAACCTGCAAATCTTTCATTCTCTCTCTGTCTCTCTCTGTCTCTGTCTCTCTCTCTCTCAATTTTTGTATTTACTGATTCAGACTTTGGCAAAGTATTTTGTACAAAGGGCACAAACAGTATAATCCAAGGTTGAGGGGATTTTTCTCCTGGAGTTAACATCAGTGCTGACTCTACTCTCTGCAAAAGTCCTTAGGATGAGACTATAAACTGAGGTCCCATGTGTGAACGCATGCAGATTATCTTGTGCACACGTTAAATTCTGTTCCTCTTTTCGTTAGAGTAGGCTATTGTGTGCCTGTGGGAACAGAAGACATTTATAAAACTGCATGCACATGAGGACTGGATGTAAAAAAGCACATGAGTGCTTATTCCATTATCCTCGATATAAAATAAATCCAAAAAAAAAAATCCTACCTCCAACTGTCTCTTAGGTCTGTTATGTCACAGCATAATGATGTTGGATTTTTTGGTGCTCAAATGATGTAGAATAAGGGTGTTTTTTTTGTTTTTTTTTTGAGAGGGGGGGGGTATTTTATTTTTTACATTCTTCAGTTAGAGCTACAAGGTTCACGGATAGTGCAATTTGCACACCAATAAGGTAGCCACATTCGGACTTCAGGGATAGAGGTATTTGGTTTGAAATCTTCAGCTGATGATGATCAGAAGCTACATCTAGTCAACAAAATCAATCTTTTTATATATAATTAAGGAAATTAGTTGTCTCAATGCATGGATAGCAGAATACTCAAGGCTATGTGAATTTCTTCTCAAGGATTGTTAAGTATGGTATTTATTCTTTTTTTTCTTTCTTTTTAATAAAGTTCAGTATTCAGTGAAGTTTGTGCGAGTGAGGGAATAGATATTTTTTGCATAAACTGTTTGCATTTATGAAGTGCTATACCTGGTTTTTGAGCAACATGTAACATAAGTTGCAGAAATTATCCATTATTCACTTGGAGAAAAAAATTTGGGTGATAATATTATGGTTATGAAATTATGAACATAGGCTTTAGAGCAGACTTTTTTTTAAAAAAAGAAAAAAAAGAATGAATACATGTGCATCTAATACAATAAGTGAATGAGGAAGAAGTCATGACATTTAACCTTTCTTCAAACATGAACCTAATGAGTGCAGCTACATATAGTGTTCCCACACATTTTAAAGTGTTGATACACTCAGTAATTAGGATCACAGAAGTGGGGTGGGGGCAGGGGAGAGTTGAGGATTTTTCTAGTGTGAGTTGAATGATTTATTAAGCTAATGCATATGAAAAGATGATGACATTCAACAAACTTGTATGTCATGGCTGCTTCACTTTTCCATTATTTGAAGAAGATAATTCAAAAGAAAGGGATCACCAAACTTTTTCTGTTAGATAGTTATATCCTGCAGGCAGTCTTGTGCTTGGGAAAATATAGTTCATGCATAGTGCACACACGCACACAATCATACACACACACACGCACGCATGCACACACACGCATGCACACACACACAAAACACACACACACACACAGAGGAAAATAAAAGTTAAAACACACACACACACACATGCATGTACACACACACACACACACACACGCACACCGAACAATACAAACAAACACACTTTTTGTCTTTCCTTGGCGATTTAATTATGCATTTTTCCAAAGTAATAATAACAACAGAACAAGCCATACCGCCCAGAACAGAAAAGACAATAATAAATACAGCTATCCCAGTCATAATAATTCCTACAATAACTGTTGTATGATCACAGACCAGCCTTTGGAATGACATAATGAGAATCCACACCACACCAGTATCGAACAGAACACAGCCAACACATGTGGAAGAGCAACCAAAAGTCCTACAGAAATAACAATTATTGTTGTTGTTTGCTATGAAATGACTGACGAGTGAAAGAACAACTGATGAAAACAAAAATGTTGAAAGCTGGCATGAACGGAAAAGAGAGAAAAATTCTTTTTAAAATATCCACACTCACACGCTAAACAAAAGATCGGTAGATCTCCCCTAAAAAAAACCAACCCCACACACAGAGAAAAAAAACAAACATCTCCCCTCCCCAAAGCTCACAAAAAGCACCTCCCACCTTCACAATTAACTAAACATTCAGGCACTAAAATCATTTGCATGACATGAATCTTTCTTTTTTTTTTTTTGAAAAATATAATTAGTTTTCCTGAATTTTCAATAAAAAAAAACACCCCAAGAAGCACGTTTACTTGCAAGATTTCACAGTATTTGCTTTTCTTCTTCTTTCTCGTCCAATGCTAACACAGCAACTATTGTTGTCTGTCATATGAGTGAAAATGCGTTGTACTGGCGTTAAGCACCTCACAAGTTAGGCCCAGCACACCTGTCCTTGGTGGGAGTATTTGCTTTTGACAGGTTTTAGTCTCTGTATAAGATTGTGATGATTATTCGATGGTTGTCGCTGGCATCTAAAAAGCCGAATTTATACATTGTGATCAAGATTGTCACGAGAAACTGGATGACCAGGTCGTACCTAGCCTCTCCATCTAAAGATGAAGAGCTTTGTAAGATCAGAGATGTCCATAAGATAATGCCAAGTACCCTAATCTTCGAACTTAGGAACCAGCTAAGTCCTGAGCAGGGTCTATCCTGAAACACCCACATCATAACTATTGGAGGGAAAAAATTCTTGACCATGCAGAAGAAGACTATACAATTAAAAAAAACCATCTCTAGAACAGGAAAACCTGCATAAATCAAATGGCTACTGTCCAATCTTGCAAGTAAACTATGTTCCTTGAAGCATCGTCTTTAGCTGGCATAGACTTCTTTGGTGAAGTGGACAGAGTCCCTCCTTTTGTCTACCAGTGTAAGGCAGGCCAGAAAGCGTTCGTTTTGTAAAGCACGAGTTATCAGGGCAGGTGAGTTACCCATCCACACCTTCTGAACACAAGTATTCCAGTCTTACACATCATGGGAAGAATGTTCATCAAGTTCACATCATCCATTTTGACTTCATATTAAAAGGCTTCACAATCTTCAGTTCTACTCCACCCCAAAAAATATAGAACTAGCAAAACATGGGTGGGGGGTGTTTGGGGAGAGGCGTGGATTTTGGCAAGCATGATATGCAAAGAGCTCAATTTTTTTTTCAAGCATTTTCTTTCTTTTTTTTAATTTTGAAAGAAAGAAAACAAGCACCTGAACAAATGCTGCTGGTCCATTTGTTTATAAAAATTCTGCAGAATATCAGGTTCTTGTTTAATTAGGCATTCCTCAGGGTAAACATTTGATATGTCCTCAAAAGTACTGAACTCTGATTAGCAGCTGTCATTTTTAGAACCATTTTCATTTCAGGTGCAGAAACTCGTAGTTTGGTTTCAGTGTGGGAAAATGCTTGCACTTTTTAAAACTATGTTTATTAAATATTTTTTAAGTATGCTTTCATGCTAACACCTCTCCCCCAACCCTTTGCATACACACACACACACACACACACACACACACACACACACACACACACACACACACACACACACACACACTGTTTGGGGGAAGGGAAGAATAAAACCCCCACCTTTTCATCTAACAAGAAACATTCTAACACACTATCACAATCCTATAGTCCACTAAATCTACACACATCATATGATTGCATGTGTGCTATTACCCATGCCTGGAGAAATAATAGAACACACACACACATATGAATGATGCATATGAATGCTCTCTCTCTACCCCTACACACATTTGACAAAAGCTCAAACATATATGCACACTCACACTCACACACACACACACACACACACACACACACACACACACCCCCCCCGAGACCTTGCAGCTAAGCAAGATGATGCAGACAGCTTTATGACAACCTCTGTTGTCACCTAGGCTATTTATCATGATTGGCACTACATATATCCACCAACACACACAAAGGCACCTTGCCCTCCAAAGATAGTCAATTTGTCCGTTGTTATGAAAGATAAACATGGCTTTTATATTGCTCCACATGACACTCATTGCTTCATAGTTGGTCCATAAGATGGTACACATATATTGCCTTCACTGCCTAGGCTTTATCACAGTTCTTGATAAAACCACTGAGGGGGCAACAATAAAGTGAGAGGCTGTATGACCAGTGGCTTTCTTTCCCACTCATGGAATTCCACTTTACAGCTCAGTCTTTAGTGATCGACTATGACTAGGAGGCTTGACTTGCACAGTCCTCATGTGCTGCAGCCCTGGGGGCTGGTTGGCCTTTGGAGAACATCTCCAATGAGGACTGTCCGTGCCATCTTGGCTGAGAGAGAGAGAGGGGATGTACCGTGGGCAAGGCATTTCCACTATAATCAAATTTCTGCACATTTTCGGAAACAGCAGCTGCATCCTCTGCTGTTTTGGAGGTCATCGTCGAACATGATGGACAATCATATAAAAATAGATGGTATAAACCACCAGAATTCCTTCCTTGAAATGATAAATATAAAAAGGACAGGGGTGTAAACTGTTTATCTTGCATTTAAAGCCTTCCCAATTTATAATTTTTTCAGCATGGATTTTTTTTTTTTCTGCAGATGACAAGTATCCAGTTACTTATACAGAAGGATGCATGATGTAAGTTAGGACAATTGGCAATATCCACGTTTAATACTGTCTGCTTCCTTCTCTCTGTCTGACTGACTGTCTTGTCTTTCTGTCTCTTTCTCTCTTCATCAAGATGGAAGGAAGGGTAGCAATATATCCATATTTCATGCCCTCAACCGTGACTGATTTGAATGCAAGTGTTTTGGTGTATTTGCTTTACAAGATTCAGCACTGTATAAATTCCATATATCATTATTATCGTTATCAACAGCCTCTTAATACCATCTCTGTCTTCTGTGTCTGTCTGTCTTGTCTGTCTCTTTCTGACTGTCTCTGTCTGTCTGTCCAATTGTTCATCTGTCTGTCTGTCGTCTGTTTCTCTTCATCCCTCAATGCTGTAATAATCATAAGGAGAATGAACTGAGACTTTGATGCAGCATGTCTTAGGGAAGTTGAAGCAATCAGAACTCCTTTTACACTCTTCTTCTTTCCATGTGCATACAACTCCACGATTTTCCTGTCTTAAGACAGTCGTCTGTCTGTCTGTGTCTGTGTCTGTCTCCCTCTCTCTGTCTTTCTCTGTCTGTCTGTCTGTCTGTCTGTCTCTGTCTGTCTGTCTGTCTGTCTGTCTGTCTCTCTCTCTCTCTCCCCCCCCCCCCCCCCCTCCCTCTCTCTCTCTCTCTCTCTCTCTCTCTCTCTCTCTCTCTCTCTCTCTCTCTTCTCTCTCTCTCTCTCTGTATAAAGAATCACTTGAGTTAATATTCACCCAGAGAGAACCGACAATATTGCATGCGAATACTTCCAAAACATTTGTTTTTTTTACACACAAGACAAGAAATTCCCATCATCAGAACCCAAACACCAGCATAGGGTCAGCATCCTCTTGCCACACAGACACAACTATTCCTACCTGTAGCAGACCTCTCTCTCTCTCTCTCTCTCTCTCTCCCCTCCCCCCCAACACACACATCACACACACTTCATTGTAAAAAATAGTCTTTTTTCTCCAACAGTGATGTCCTCCCAACAGTCAGTTGTTGTTTTTTTTATCAGCATCTCAAAAAGTCCAGAGTATGTACATGTATGTAGACACACGTCCATTGATATCAATCGTATAACGGGACTAACTCTTTTTTTTAAAGGATCGAGTCCTCGTTACTCCCCCCCCCCCAAGTTGTAGGGTTTTTTTTTTACATATTACACAAGCATAATGAAAGCAGCGGTGTACGTCATGGTAATAAAAAAGTTACAGCTTCATTTCACCATAGTTTGTTGTTGTTGTTGTAGAAAAGCTGTTTTACATTTAACCGATGATGAATATACCGACTTCTATTTTTTTTCGTTATCACACGTTTGAGACAAAAGAGAAAAAAAGAAAGAAAAACAATGATAACAGCCTTGTCCCATCCCGCCCATCCGTCCCATCCCATCCCCCACAAGGAAAAAAAAATGACAGCAAGAACATCAACTTAATTATCATTTCTGATTTAGGATGAAGGTTGTTGCATCTTCCCATTTTCAACACAACCAACAAATACACGCGCACATGATTGTAGGAGATGTACAAATTCACAACTCTATTGCTATGAGAAACAAGTTTTCAAAATAGAAGGGATAAATAATATCTGGGTTTTTGTTGTTGTTTTTTTAAAATGATACATGATAAGAAAACAGAAAAAAACTAAAGGAATCTGAATGGAAAAGAGAAACATATTTTGATAATGAAATTAGAGGAGGAAAAAGAAACCCCCAAACCCAGACACCCCTCTCCCCCCCAAAACAACCCCAACAAACAAACACAAACAAAACAACACAAATACCAACCCAAACCAGAATAGAGGCAGAGTTCAACTATACATATAAAATAAATAGAAAACTGCATGAAACACAACAAAATATGCAGGCTGTTTTTTTTTACTTGCTCTAACACACACACAACACACACACACACACACACACACACACAACACACACACACACACAACACACATACACTCACTGCACAATAAAATCATACACACAATCAGATAATGAACAGCAAAACAACACCATTGAAGAAATGATTCTAAACATAATGTAATCCTTCAATGCATGCATACACACAAATGTCTACTCAGTTACTGTACTGTTGAAATACACATAAACACAGCATTGGAAGCATAAAACATGACAACAATTTGGAAACGTTTTAAATCTCACACATACACACACACAGACATGCACACACACAGACATGCACACACACACAGACACGCACGCACACACACACACACACACACACACACCAACCATCCACACCAACACACACACACTGCATACACATATACAATTTGAAACAAAGATGAGGAGGAAATGGTTTAAAATAACAAATTAACTACTCTACTCCCCCCATCCCACCCCACCCACCCACACACACACACACACACACACACACACACACACACACACACACACACACACACACACACACACACAACACAACACACACACACACTTATCACCTTAAAAAAAAATTCTTGAAAATAAAAAATCACCAAACACACACACAACACACACAAACCAAAACTGATCACCTTAAAAAAAAAAAACTCTTAAAAAAACAACAAAATCCCCAGATACAAAACACACACACACACACACACACACACACACACACACACACACACACACACACACACACACACACCACAACCACACAACACACACACACACACACACACACACACACACACACACACAAAACCAAAACTTATCACCTTTAAAAAAAAAAACAAAATCCCAATACAACACACACACACATATACACACTACAGACAAAGAGTTGAAGAAAGACCCATCACATCATAACACGCCAGCCTATCATCAGTTATCACACAAACTCGCCATCCTCGTCCCAGAACCGACGCGAGGATGAAGACAGAGAACTGGAACTGGAGACACCCTCCTCCTGAGACATGGAACGACCCTGTCCCACCACAGGCCTCTCCCTCCGAAACAGAGTGGATCGCCCCGTGGTCAAGGGTTGGGCCAAGCGGGGAACCGGAGTCTCACATCGGCTGTAGTCACTGCTCACATCACTGTTCGTCGATTCGTCGCGCGTGGGGTCGATCCCGTTAGGAACGGGTTCGTGCGCCGAGACGGACGTCGTCGGTTCCAGAAACAGAGAGCTCTCCTGCAGAATGTTCGACACCGATTTGCTACGTCTGGCCTTAGACAGGAACGAGGGTGCTGGAATCCTGGAACGCGTTCCAACCTTTGTCGAGTCCTCCTTCCGAGGCCTCACTTGCAGAATCTCTTTGATTTTCGACACCAGAGCCGTGGGATCGTTCGAGAGCGTCACTTCATCGACGTCGATGATATCGTCGGCAGAGACGGCTGGGGCCCCCTGATGGTCGGGTCGAGGGGTGACGGACACGCAGGCTGAATCGTCGGTTGTGTTGGCTTCGTGGTATTCGCCGTTGTTGCTGGCCGCGCCGTTGCTGTAGATGGAGGGGGCCGTGGCGGCGGCGGCAGCGGGGGAGCTCTCCTTGGAGAAGCGGTCGTTCTCCGCGCTGTTGCCCCGAGAGCTCTCCGTCTGCTGAGACAATCCTGAAGAAATGCCGGAGGAGTAGGAAGCGCTGTTGGTGATGCCCGTTCTGTGTGAGGAGGTGGATCGTGAGGACATGGACTGGACAGGGCCTTCCACGCTGCCGCGATGACTGCCCGAGGATCTGCTGACGGTGTCGTAAGAAGCGCGGTGACCTCCGCCCCCCGGGGTGTCACAGACGGAGGCTCTGAGCTCCATCTCGCGGTATTTTTCAAACAGCTGCTCCATCTTCTTGTACATTTCCGGGTCTTCGGGAGGAGCTTCTATCTCTGTGGGGTCCGGGGTGGGGAGCTGCTGGCAGGGGAGGGAAGCGCTGCCTGGATTTCCTCCAGAGGGCGCGACAGGAGCTCGCTGTCGGCCACAGACAGGGAGTTGGGGGTCATGGGGCGTCTGGGGCGGGAGGGTAACTGCTTGCGTTTCGGGTCGTGAAGGGTCGAGTCCACCCACGCCTCCGTTCTGTTGACGGACTTGCTCTGTGCGCCGGTTCCCTTCTGGCCCGGTGTTGTGGGCAGCTGGTTGGGTTTCCGGATGATGGATCGGGGCTGGTACCTGGTGCCCACCCCAGGCCCGGGGGTCTTGCTTCGCACGCGGTCGGCGTCCACAGAAGCGGACTGCTGTAAGCGCCCACGCGCTCCTGAGGAATGGTAGGTGACGTTGTTGTGCTGGTCCGAGACCTGGACGCTGTGGTGCCCTTGCTTGTTGCGGGACACCATCAGCACTTCGCCTCTCGTCTCTCCGGCACCACTCTGCCGTCTCTGCTGGGTGCTGGCTGTGGAGGTCCGCTGGCTGACTCCGCTGCTCTTCTGCCCTTTCCCTTCAGGTGCTAAAGACATCTCCACCGTGGACATTCTCCCTGACTCGTGCAGCAAGTTGGTCACGCTTTTCGCTTTTCGAAGCTTGCTCATGTCCACGGATTTGTGGAGCGAGCCCCGTCGTGTGCCGGCCACGGTGCCTTCCCCTGTGCCGGAGGTGTGTCTTGCTGTGCTCGTGGTGGAGGAGGAGGAGGAGCTGCTTCCAGGGCCGGGAGTCTGGGATCGTCTGGCGTGGAACATTTCTGTGTACGATTTGCTGGGGGTGGGGGTGTTGCTGCGAACGGGCAGAGACAGCCTCCTGGGGGTGGCTGGCGGCTTCTCACTCCCACCTCCTCCTCCCTCTGTGGACGGCTGTTTCTGCCCTACAGGGGTCGAGGGTCGGGGGAGAGATCTGTGAACGGGCTGGCTGCTGCTGGAAGCAGTCCTGGGGATGGCAGAGTCTGAGGAACTGGGTGTGACTGGCCGGGGCATGAAGGAAGGTTTGGGAATTCTGCTGGGGGTGGACGGGCGATCTCGGACTGACATACTGGAAGCTGCAGTGTTCCTTCCTCCCTCCATCACGTCCGCTATCTCCGAATTGTCACCGTCAATGTCGTCCATGAAACTCTGAGAGCGCTGCGGCAGGGAGAGACTGACACTGCAGTCCTCGTTATCCACCGAGGACGCGAAGGACGCGGACCTCAACCCCAGACCTGCTGACGGTCTGCTTTCAAGGTCCGAGTTCTCCACAGAGGTGCTGTCTGACTCGTCCGTGTACACGAAGGACGAACTCTTCACTCGCGGGTTGGAGGTAACGCAGTCAGCTGTGCTGACGACAGAGGTGGACTGTACTCGAGGATTGACTGCAGACACGTCCTGGGAAGAAGGAGGAGCTTTAGGCCTCGCGGCCCGCTCAGTGTCTCTACTCGGGTCCGGGGCCGCACTCTCTCCCCGTTCCTGGAATTCACAGTAGAAGACGCAGACACTTTGGAAACGGTGCCCACAGCCGTTGGCGTCTTTGGTCGAGTTGGGGTCTTGGGTCTGTTAGGAGCTCCTCCCTCCCCACCACCAGCGGCTGTGGGGGTTTAGGTCTGTAAGCGTAGGCCGAGGTGACGGGAGTCTTGGGACGGTAAGACACTGGGGTTTTGGGACGCTCTCCAGGAATCCCGGACGGGGTTTTGGGACGCTTCCGCCATGGAGGAGGGAGTTTTGGGCCTGCCAGCGTCGGTGGCCGGGGATTTGGGAAGGTTCCTGCGGGCGATGATGTTGCCCGCGGTGTTGCCTCGAGGTCTTCTGCTGGACACACTGGTGGCGATGGAGTTGCAAACAGACCTGGCCTTGTCCCGCACGGAGCTCCACGACAGGTTCTGGCTGTCCACAGAACTGGACCTCTTCATCTGCCCACCATCCACATCTTTGCTCTGCTCGCGGCTTCGCGGGGAGTCTGGTGTAGCGTCTCCTGAAGCTGGGAGGGCGGGGGCACGGACAGGTTGCTGCTGATGAGCTGCTTGAACTCGGAGAGCGTCATGGTGCTGATCTGGTCCATGCTGATGTTCTCGTCCTGCTCCCCGTTCTGGGCCGTCTCCGGTCCGCGGTCCGCCGTGCTGTCCAGGTCCGCCATGCTGTCCAGGTCCTCGGACGATCTGGAGGTGGCGCTCTCCGAGGTGCTGAGTCTGCGCTGGGCGTCGAAAGAGATGGATCTGCAGCAGATAGTGGAGGGGAAAAGGTGAATCAGTTGTGGCGTGTTTTCTTTAGCTTGAGTGTAGTTGGCGTGTTTTAGCTGATTGGGGAAGAAAGGTGGTTCAATTTTAGCATGTTTTCTTTAGCGACTGAAGTCACGAAAACATGCATTAAAATTATACAATAAAATCAACATGCTCACATGCGTACACGTCTATACATACATAATTTTGCAAGTGCATCAATGGATGCATACACACACTCACACACGCACGCACGCGCACACGCACGCACATCTACGCACAGGTGTAATAAAATATACCTTTAATAACTATTTTGAAAGTGGTCACAAAAAGTCAGTCATTCATTACGCCTGGCCAGAGCACACACATTCACACTTAAGACTACACACACGCACCCCCCCCCCCTCCACACCACACACACACACAACACCACACACACACACACACACACACACACACACAACACACACACACACAACACACACACACACACAACACACACACACACACACACCACACACACACAACACTGTAAGCTCTTCAATTCCCAGTGCGAACCAAACTTACTAGGCTACAGGAACAGAATTCAACCGCACAAACTTGGAACACCACACCGCCACTCCACAACCAATCCGACCATCAAATCTCCCAACACTCTATACAGCTAGCTAGGCATAGCTAGGCTAGCTCCCTTCCACATGAAAACCACGCGTCCCCAACGTCGTATGGCCGCGATAAGATAGATATTGCATACAACACACACTGCACTGGCTTCCTGCCAGGTCGAGGATTACTGGCAACTCTAAAAGACAGAAAACCCGACTGAAGATTTTTAAACCACTGGCCGTGGTTTAGGTTTCAGCCTTTTGTGTTGTGTGTGGTGTGCTGTGTGTAGTGTGGTGTTGTGTTGTGTGTGATCATGTGTGTGTGTGTGTGTGTGTGTGTGTGTTCTGTTACCTCCTACCCCGTGTTGGTTCGGGTATCATCCAAACTGGCTTATGGGTTTGTCTCTCTCACACACAGACTTAAAACCCATTACTCGAACAATAATATCGTAAGGAATAAAGATGGTAGAGGACTGCTGCTTGCAAACTACACTTTCTTTGTTAGCCTTCCCCAGCTTACACTCTTGAGGGTCAACAAGGAACAATGCTGTCTCATTCATCGCTCCTAAGTAGTATTCAATATTTATAATTATTATAAACAAAAAGTATCATAAATCAATCATAGCTTATCGTGCACGTTTATTTTCTAGAATATCTATCTGATCAATTAGTGTTTATCTCTGTCAG
>CM060340.1:22385142-22387642 GCA_030674155.1 Stramonita haemastoma
TACAGACAAACAGACAGATAAGAAGACATGCAAACAAAACAATGACAAAGAGCATTCCCTTCTCTTCACTGACCTTCTGACCAATCAGAGGGAGTGGTGGGTAGAAAAGTTCTACACACAACGTACCGCGACGCATTTTCGACTTAAGACTTCCACACCCACTAGGCCTACCCCGACTTAACCCGATATAACGTAAGTCTACAAGCACAAGCAATAATGTTAGTTCTGCAATTAAGGGCCCACGCCTTGCTTCTCCTTCTTGGCCACTAAAAATAGATCAGACGGAAACACGTTGCTCTTTGTCTATGTCTGGTTCATCGGTCTGGAATGACCTTCCTCTCTCCCTTCGCCTAAAGCCTACTAATGACACTTAAAAATCCTGCCTCAAGACATATTCATTTTAAGCCTAAGATTCTCCCCTCCTGTTTCATCTCGAATGTGTCCCTCCCATCACCCTGCCAAAGTGTATAACCTTTGTGTGTGTGTGTGTGGTGTGTGTGTGTGTGTGTGTGTGTGTGTGTGTGTGTGTGTGTGTGTGTGTGTGTGTGTGTGTGTGTATGTGAGTGTGTATGTGTGTGTGTGTGTGTATGTGTCTGTGTAAATTTGAATCTGTTAAAACTATCAATTGTAACTGGGTTGCATGATTGTGAAAGAGTAGGTTGAATGCAAGCGCTTTGATTTGTATTTGCAAGAAATACCGCTATATAAATTCCATTTATTACTAAACATAATAGTAATAATGATAATAATAATTATTATTGGCCATCGTGTGCCAGTAGGAGCGGATGACAACAATTTTTTTTAAAACCAGCATGCACACAGTTGTCGTGCTTTGTACTATCCCTGAGGAAAAATCGAAGAGCTGGGGTCCACAGGGCTGTTCGGGGCTGTATATGGCAACGTTCTGGCGGCTCCTGCGACGGCACTGGAACCATTCGTATCGGCGATTGCCTTTCCAATGGACCATTCCAGTGACGTGGAGAGGAGGGGGGAGGGAGGTTCTACTGCATGGGTAACAACTTGACCTACATACTTACCCAGGCTTTGCCCTCTAGAGCCTAGAGCGCAACTCCCAGTCTTTTGAGACTGATGAATGCCCACCTGCCATTATTATTATTGTTATCATCATCATTATTATTATTATTATATTATTAGCATCAGCATCATCAGCGTCAGGATTATCATTGTTATTATTATTATTATTATTATTATTATTATTATTATTATTATTATTATTATTATTATATCAGCGTCGGGATGATGATGATGATGATGATATTATATTATTATTATTATCATTTCGCGTTTAGAAAGGGTTAATGGGTAGGAGGGGGAAGGGGTTAAGAAAGCCGTAAAATAAAAAGAAAGAGGTGGGTTGGGGTGGGAATGGCATGAAGGGAATTCAGCGAGGGTGGGGGTGGGGCTAAATGGAGGAGGTTTCTCCTGGAATCTCCGAGTCATTAATGACCACGACGACAAATATGCAGAAAGCATGGTGCAAGCCCACCAGTTTGCCAAATAAAAACAAGAAATCTCGCAGGAATTGTTCCGCATGGAGCATTTTTCTTTTCTGCTAGGGCCCACACCTACAGGCACAGATATAGGCGCAGTTTTCAAGTTTGCAAGAGATGTAGTTAAATATTTAGACTACAATCAAGTACCGATTCTGACAAAAGGTTAACAAAAAAAAACCCACCAAAACAATCAACAACAAAAAATAACCCCCCCAAAAAAACCCCAAAGAAAAACATAATAGCCAACTCTTTGCGCTGCTTCAGATGATCCATTTGTCGTGGATGGTTCCCAGCCTAGGAGTCAAAACTACGTATGAGCCCTAAAGAGCACTCCCCTCACACCCACCCCCTCTACAGCTATACCAAAAGCACACAAGTTCACACACATATTTCACTATCCAGGAGGCATGAGCAGGCAGGCAACAAGCAAAGCAGGCAGAACGACAATCAGCCATCAGCCAGGATCAACAGACGACTGATTACACGGACAACCAAGCACACAAACAGCAAACCAGACACACAAGACAAACCATCTAACGATGAATAAACACTTCTACGGACAAAACCAATCCAAATCATCAACCCCCAAAACAAACGTCAGTTATACAGACAGAACATAACACAAAACAATCACTCCCCCTCCTCCTCCCCCCAAAAAAAAAACCCAAACCAAAAACAATAGACAAGAAACGACAGAAAAAACCAACAAGAATACAACAAAAACCCAAACAACATCAAACAAATGACAAACGACAAACAAAAACCCAACCAAAGGAAAATCTACAACAACCACCACTGCCAAGGCCGCTAAGTAAATAAAATCAACCCAAGGCACCAACTGTTGTGTCACTAAGTGGCTGTTGTCGTAAAGTGAACAGGGTCCACGGCGATGAAAACGGCTTCCCCTGTCTGGAGACGTCCTGTGGAGACTTCTTGCTTCGTAGTGTACTTGGTAAAGGAGTACTTGTCTTACGTTTGCAGCATGC
>CM060340.1:22400142-22405142 GCA_030674155.1 Stramonita haemastoma
ATACACACATACACATACACACACAAACGAGTCTAAACGAAACGGGAATTCTCAAGATAAAATCTATCACAAAATATCAATATAAATACTCACCCTGACAAAAATCAGTGTACGGGAATCCCCGATCTGGTATTTGCCGTCTCCCACCTTCACCATGGGGAATTGCACAGGGCACGTACATTGTCCCACCAGTTCCCGCACCTGCCCAGCAGATTGAATGATCGATCAATGAATCAATAGTTTAATTAATTAATCAATCAATAGGTTGATCGATCAATCAATGTAGTCAGTCAAACCAGTTAGTCGATCAACACTAGCAACAATCAAGGAACCATCCCACCAATAATCATCATTATCCAACCAGCCAGCCAACCAGCCAACCAACCAGCCAGCCAGCCAGCCAGCCAACCAACCAACCAGCCAGCCAGCCAGCCAACCAGCCAACCAGCCAGCCAGCCAGACAACCAACCAACCAACCAGACAACCAAACCAACCAACCAACTAATCAACCAACCAACCAACCAACCAGACAACCAACCAACCAACCAACCAGACAACCAACCAACCAACCAACCAACCAACCAACCATTAATCAATCAACCAACCAAAAATCGATCACATTCTATTCTTGTAACTCACTCAAGCGCTATTTCAGGCACTATTTCAAACCATCTCATGATGTATCTCCCTTCCATACTACTCCCTGATTTTTTTTAAAGATCTCCCCGGTCAAATTATACGCAGATCTGCCAGTGCCACCCCCCCCCCCCAACCCGAAACAAACAAACCAGAAAGCGTCTAAGGCTTTATCAGCGCAGTGGGACATGCAGTTGGTCTAAAATCACAAGGCACTCTGTCTGATAAATCTCTCGGCAATATTGTGGGGCAGCATATAATGTTATCGCATGCGCTCTCTCTCTCTCTCTCTCTCTCTCTCTCTCTCTCTCTCTCTCTCTCTCTCTCTCTCTCTCTCTCTCTCTCTCTCTCTCTCTCTCTCCATACATACATACACACACACATATATATATATTGATATAGATATATATTGATATAGATATATATAGATATAGATAGATATATAGATATTATATATATATAGATAGATATAGGTATATAGATATATATAGATAGATATAGATAGATATAGGTATATATATATATATTTATATATATATATATATATATATATATATATATATATATATATATATATATATATAGATATATATATACACACAAAAATCAACAACAACAAACCAACCAAACAGTGACACCCAAAACAAAACAAAACAAAAAAAACCCACACACAACCTCCTTCAAGAACCCTTGCAAACCACACAGACACACACCCAGCAGCATCAGCACGTACCATGTAATCCAAGAGAAACTCATCACCTAGCTGCAACAGCAACTCCTCCTCATCCCCCTCCAACACCTCCACACCTTCCTCCTCCTCCTCCTCCTCCTCCTCCATCACCTCACCACACCCACGTAACCCACACCCATCACCATCACCATCACCACAACCTTCTGATGCCTCGTGTGAACGTCCACAACAACCTTCACTATCACTACACTCTGCCGATGGTTTTCGAGAACGTCCCAGAACACTATCCACCCCCACCTCCACCTTCTCCCCCTTCTCCCTCTCTTCCTCCTCCTCCAGAAATCCTGAACCGTATCCATCCCTTTCAGACACACGGAAGGTGAGAACATCCACCATCCCATTCGGAGTTTTGGGCAACGTTCTGGACGGAGGTGATCCTGATGATGACGCTACTCTCCTCCTGCCCGTCCTTGCAGAAGGTTAGGCTGGGCACTGGGGTAAGGAGACCTGGGCTGACTCTGGAGCACAACATCTGGCTGATCCCACCATGTTCCTGCTGCTGCTGGAAGTGTGGATGAGGACGATGATGATGATGATTTCGGAGAGGATGGCCAATTTTTTTCAGAGTCCAAATCCGATGGTTTTCTCACATGTTGTGTCCCCGTGTGGTGTGATGGTGGTTCTGGGTATTCCTGTTCGTTGTGGATTGTTGGGCTTCCATGAGGGTCAGACTGAGGTGCGAGGACCTCCTGATCGTCCGAAGAAGACTCTTCATCGTCATCCGAGTGCCAGAGACGAGGCTGCGAAGAACCGATCAGCACACTCACACGAGGATGGGTCAGGGAGTATTTCGGGGTCAGGATCTTTGGCTCCTGGAAGGGAGTGTTCGGACGCGCGTGTAAGGGGGTCCTGTTGTGTGACGATGATGTCAGATTGCCTGACGTCAGATTGCCCGAGGAGAATGACGTCGTCAATTTCAGCGTGCGAATGTCCCCCGAAGATTCCACAACCAGGACCAGGTCGTCGAAGGACACGTGGCACTTTTTCTTCTGCATCTTCCACAGTGGACGAGGGTCCCATGCAGGATTGTTTTGTTTTTGGGGTAGCACTGATACTGATTTAGGAAGAAGTTATCGCTTCCTTTATTACTCCACAGAAGCACTGGATTTAATAGTCCCTATACGCTCATCACTGTGTTGATGCTTTAAAGAGCACACACTTCTTTCTTCTCATTGTTTTGTTTGGTGGGTGTTTTACAGCAACAGCCTATCCGTGGTTTTTTTTGTGTTTGTTTGACACCAGAGCTCTGCTGCTGATTCTGACTAGAATGTGAAGATGATACAGCTTCACGTGTTTTTTTAATTTGATAACGTCTGTTTTTGTAGGCCTGTGACAGAATAAAACTCAGCTCTCTCTGTCTCTGTCTCTCCCCCCCCCCCATCTGTGTGTGTGTATCTCTCTGTCTCTCTGTCTCTATTTATGTCCCCCCCCCCCCCCCCCCTCTCTCTCTCTCTCTCTCTCTCCTCTCTCTCCTCTCTCTCTCTCTCTCTCTCTCTCTCTCTCTTTGTCTGTTTGTCTCTCTGTCTCTGTCTCTCTCAAAGATAGTTTTGTTTTTATTGCACAGATGTTTTATCAACCTTTTTACAATCTAGATTGATAGATAGATAAATAGATAGATAGATAGATAGATAGATAGATAGATAGATAGATAAGACAGACAGACAGACAGACAGACAGATAAATAATAAATAATAGATAAATAAATAAATGCGTAGATACATAGATAGATAAGACAGACAGATAATAGATAAATAGATAGATGAGACAGACAGATAATAGATAAGACCGACCGACAGACAGACAGACAGATTATAGATAGATAGATAGATAGATAGATAGATAGATAGATAGATAGATAGATAGATAGATAGACAGATAGACAGATAGATAGATAGATAGATAGATAGATAGGTGGATAGATAATAATGGAGGGAAACAAGTGCAGGTAACCATTTTGAAAAGGATTCATCAGAGATTCAATCTAAAAAAAACACAAAAAACCTAGAAAATGTTATCTTTTAATGGCCCAAGGAAATCTAATGGTCAAACTATTTTTCACTGAACTGAGACATTAATAAAAGGAGCAAAGCTGTCACTATATATACAAAGAAGGAGACTGGGAAAAAAATATGACCCTGTTCCATTTGAACCCCTTTTCAAAGTGCTATAAACAAATCATTTCAAAAACGTCTGGATCAGCTACAATTCATTAACAGGTTATCGATGTCTCCCCCCCCCCCCCCCCCCCCCCCCCCCCCAATAAGGGGGCACAATTATGTTTGGAAACCGAAAGTTACCGTCTGCCTTTTTGAAAACGGAAGTGGGGCTGACAACCAATTTCCTGAGCCGTCAATTTCCGTATCCTGTTTGTGTCACTTACGTCACTAGTTCTGATGACATCAAGATAGAAAATTAATTCCAATGTGAAAAGGGTCTTAGAATTAAATATAAGCATTTTTTTTAAAAACAACAACAACAACAACCAAAACTCTTTTGATGAAAAAAAATGCATGATCGAAAATCGTTGAAAAAAGTTAGGCTTAATTCTATAGAAAACACCTACCCCAACATACAACGGTACCACGTCTATCTTATTTTAACAATGTGTTGTTGTTGTTTGTAAATGTACTATGGTTTATCAGACACAAAAAATATCACCGATTTCTTCCTTTGCATACACTCGCTATGCCTATACTTTTGAACCACACTTCCAGGTAAAGAAGAAAAGAACAAAAGAAAGAAGGAAAAAAACAAAGAAAGAAAAAAAACAAAAACGAAAGAATTACAAACAGGCAGAAAAAGAACACACGACGTTAAAAGGGTTTTTTTTAAACCCAGGGGGAAACGTCAATAAAACACAACATTAAAAAAAGAACAAATAGTAAGAATCCCATATGTATACACACACACCACTTCCAAAGAAAACTCTCTTTCCTTCCTCTCTTATAAGAAAAAGACAAATTCTCACCCTCTGTGAGTGTGTGTGTGTGTGTGTGTGTGTGTGTGTTCTACGTTTTTAAGATCTCCTAGCTGGCTTATCGCCTTGCCTGTCATGTCAGCCAGTCACACACTCACTCGGCCTTGTACGTATGTGTGATGATAAATGGAGGGGGGGAAGGAGTGTCCGAACCCCGAACTCCCTGGCTTTTATGAGTCATTTGACAGAAGGCTGTCACCTCCCGGGTAACGTGCAATAAAAGTCTGTTGACCATAGCCAAGATTGTTATAACTGGACTTTTGATCTTTTTCACCCCCCTTCTCTGATAACTTACTGCAATCATGCACGCTCACACACACTCACTCACTCACACACACACCACACACATGGCTTGATTGGATTAACGCATGAGTGAACGTAAGAGTATTGCGAAAGTACAGACACACACAAGCACATGCATTCGCATGCATGCTTGCTAGCAAGCAAGCTAGCCTGCACACACATAGGCTAGCAAGCATGAACACACGCAAGCAAGCAAGAAAGCAACCCCCCCCCCCCCCTCACACACACACACACACACGAGAGAGAGAGAGAGGAGGAGAGAGAGAGAGAGAGAGAGAGAGAGAGAGAGAGAGAGAGAGAGAGGGGGGGGGGGGGGGGGGAGGCAAGCAAGCA
>CM060340.1:22412486-22414986 GCA_030674155.1 Stramonita haemastoma
TCGTGTGCCGGTAGGAGCGGATGACAAAATTATTAAAATAAAAAAAAAACAGCATGCACACAGGTGTCGTGTTTATACACCATCCCCGAGGGGAAAAAAATAATGGATAGGCGCTGCACTTGCGGTGACACGCTCTCCCCGGGAAGAGCAGCCCGAATTTCACGCAGAGAAATCTGCTGTGACATAAAGTGGTATAGAATACACGCACACACACACACACGACTAACACTACACACACACACACCACACACACACACACACACACACACACACACACACACCACACACACACACTACACACACACACACACACACACACACACACACACACACACACACACACACACACACACTACACACACACACACACACACACACACACACACACACACACACACACACACACACACACACACACACACAAACACACACACACACACACACACACACAACACACACACACAAACACACACACACACACACACACACACGTGGCTAATACTCACAGTGCTGAAGGCCCAAGAAGCTGAGCACTCTTTTTGGTTCTTGACCGCAGTGACGTAGCCCTTGGTCCTCCAGTCCACACTGTCCGGCAAGCTCTCGTAGTCTTGGTGGTCAATATTCGCCGACTTACAGTAGCTCTGACCCCAGTCGCTCGTAGGCTGTAGACGGTTGTAGTCCCTGTATTCTTGTAGCGTCTGAAAACAAAAATTCCACCGAAATCATGCAGAACCCCCCCCACCCCCACCCCCACCCCCACTAATCTATGTGGAAAGAAATCCCATTCACCCATGTATATATGTGGAAAGAAATCCCACAAATGCATGTGGAAAGAAATTCCACTCATGCATGTGGAAAGAAATCCCACTCATCCATGTGGAAAGAAATCCCACTCATCCATGTGGAACCAATCCTTGATGGGCATTTACTTCTTTGTGCTGCGTTAAAGAAGTTTTTTTCTGGAAAGAAATAATCATCAAATCAATAGCCTAACCCAGTGTAGAGAAGGACGGCTACCATCATCTCAAAAGAGAACAGGTCATCATTCTAAGTCTCCTCACTAGGCGCAACAGGCTAAATCACCACATGTCCACAAAGCTGAAGCTCGTTCCTTCTCCCCTGTGGTACAGAAACGCAGAGGCGAGCACATCTTTTAAAGATGCGTTCAAAGGAAGATGGTGTGGCCTACAGAGGTAACCCTGCAAACCAACCTGCCTGACTCCAAGATAGGAGCTGGAAAGAACATGCCATGAACTTTTCCCAGACATATCTGACAGTGTAAAACGTACGAGTGAAGAAGAAGAAGAAGCAGGAATGTTTTGGAAATGTGTGGCTCTGAGTTAGATTTTTTATAGAGGTGATGGATACTGCACAGAGAGAACTCGAACTCGATCTCCAACTCGAATGATTTATTCACAAAAAGACCACTGGCCCATATATGAAGGGGGGGGGGGGGGGGGGGGCAAACTGCTTAGTATTTTGTGGTGGAATAAAAGACAACAGCAATGACAACAGCAGAATTGTATAGCAACAAAATGAGTAGCAAAAAATGACTTACGATAATAAAGTATCTCTTATTCTAAAGGCTTTACATAAATATAGAGTGGGGCTGGGCACAACCTCAGGCTGACTTGACGCCATGAGTAAACAGAGTCAAAATGAATTAGGTTGCCTTCTATATTTCATAGGGATGTAACGCTGCCTAACATCCTCTAACACTGGACAGCATAACACAAAATGTACTTCATCTTCAGGTGCTTGCTTACATAACGGACATAGTAACCTGAGGTCATCAACATCATACTGCACAGAGAGAGGAATGGAGAGAAGTGGTTGTCAAGTCTTTAGGGGTGCCCCCACTGTCGCCAGACTAAGGGATAGATAGATAGAGATATATAGATGGATACTGCATTTTGTTCACAGTCTGCTGAAAGAATTGGCATTACTTAGACCATCATAGCTACAGCAGAGGACCAGTCTGATGACTTTGGTTTGCTGGGTGGGCACTAAAGCTCTGTATTCTTCACAGGTTGAAATATCGCTGGTACTGCATGGAAACCCTGAAGTACACCCATTATCTAAAAAGTTCGTCTGCTAGGTTGTTAAAAAACTATCTTATGTTGAAGTTTTTGTATAGCTCTTTCATTTTCTGAAATGATTTTCTTCATAATTGTTGATTTTTTTTTTTAACATCGAAGTGCAATCAACTGTGTCAGAGACCCAGTCAAATGCCTTTTAGAAATCAGTGAAGTTATTGTAAGGCCTATTGTAACTATCATAATTGCTGAAAGATGACAGGTTATGATTGTAAGTGTGTTTTTTAAAAATATATTTTATCTATTTATACCTTCATTTCGAGAAGAATGGAATGAACAATCATGTGCTTTTCTTTTTACACCCAGACCCAGGGGGTGTGTGTGTATGTGTGTGTGTGTGTGCGCGCGCGCGCACGCACACACACACGCACGCGCATACATATGTATGTGCATGCCTGCGCATA
>CM060340.1:22419986-22427961 GCA_030674155.1 Stramonita haemastoma
TGGTAGGAAGAAAAGGAACAAGCAGAAACAAAGAGATGGATAGAAAAGAAAAAATTCCTGGCACAGAGTTTCCAGAATGTGAAATGCTATTTATACTTACAGGCCCCTGGTAGCCACATGGGTGAACAGTATTGTATTGTATTGTATTGCATTGTATTGTGTTGTACACCACTTTTGGTCTTGACAGATTTCTCTGCCTGAGATTGGGGCTGTGCTCTTCGGAGAGCCCGTCACCACAAGAGCGGAGCCACCCTTTATTTCTTTCTTTCTTTTCCTTTCTGCATGTGTATGCTTTCCTATGAATATGGCTTTTTTCTACAGAATTTTGTCATGAACAACTCTGTTGCTGCCGTGGGCTCTTTTACGTGCACTAAAGGAGTCTTGCACGCAGGATCCTCGGTTTAATCGTCTTATCCCAAAGACTAGCGCCCAGACTACAACTTGCAGTCTAGTGGATAGGGGGGGGGGGGGGGGGAGTTGGAGTTGTGGGCACAAACAGGGAACGGGGATGAAACCTGGACCAGGATCAAACTAGGACTGTTTATTTATTTATTTTTTTTTATTTATTTATTCTTTTATATCGAGGATAACAGAATAAGCAATCATGTGCTTTTTTTCATCCGGTCCCCGTGTGTATGCAGTTTTTGTAAATATTGTCATCTGTTCGTTTTCTAGGCAGGTGCGTTACCTCTAGGCTAGGACCCGCAGTATCAATATAGCTTGCTTTCACAAACTGTTCAGCATTTGCACTTAGGAAACGTTTGACACTTTAGACTTTGACCATTGTCCGAGACTTGACACCTAAGGTCAAATTTATGATGAGGGTACTTCATGTGACCCCCCCCCCCCCCCCTCCTCCTTCCCTCTCTCTCCGTCTGCCTGTCTCTCTTTCTTGATCTTGTTGTTCTCTCTCTCTCTCTCTCTCTCCTCTCCTCTCTCTCTCTCTCCTCTCTCTCTCTCTCTCTCCTCTCTCTCTCTCTCCTCTCTCTCTCTCTCTCTCTCTCTCTCTCTCTCTCTCTCTCTCTCTCTCTCTCCCTTGATATGGCGACTGTAGGGGCACCCCTGAAGACTTGACATTCAGTTTTTTTTCCATTTCTCTCTCCAGTCTCTGTTCTGCTTTTCTCAAAGTTTTGTTGAGTTCTAGGCCTGTCCATTCGCTGATGTCCCCCCATCTCTTCCTTGGTCTGCCTCTTTTTCTTCCTCCTTGGACAGTGCCTTTCAGTATTGTTTTTGAAAGTCCATTTGACATTGTGACATGCCCGTACCATTTAAGTTTACGCTTCATTACGATTGATAGATTTTCGTAGGGACCAATGGTTTGCTGGATTCTCTTATGCACTTCTTCGTTGCTTATGTGGTCTGTGTAGGTGATGCCAAGGAGTCTCTTGAAACATCTCATCTCTACCACCTTTACTCTTCTCTCCAAATCAGTAGTCAGGGTACACGATTCAATGCCTGTGAATCGTGGACCCTCAGGTTACTATTGATAGCAATATTTTATGGCCAGAGATATTTTGTATCAGAGTTTTAATAGATAGGCCTACTATTTATCCAGATGATTATACAACCTGTAGATGTACTCTCTCTCTCTCTCTCTCTCTCTCTCTCTCTCTCTCTCTCTCTCTCTCTCTCTCCTCTCTCTCTCTCTCTCTCTCTCTCTCTCTCTCTCTCTCCTCTGTCTTTTCATATAATATATATAATATAATATATATATATTATATATATATATAATATATATATATATATATATATATACACATATATTATATATATACACACACACATATATATATATATATATATATATATATATATATATATAAACAATATATATATTGTAATCATATATATATATATGGGGGGGGGGGGGGTACATCTTGCTCACTCCTCTCTGTCTTTCTCCCTCCCTCTGTGTCTCTCTTTCTCTCCCTGCTGTGTCTTTTCTTTTCGGTATTCCCCTGATCCATATAATAGTATTTTTATATGAATATTTGGATTATACAGATTTTGATATCTTGTTTACTGTTGTCCTAAATACATACAATATTGTTTTTCATCCTCAGTCAGTACACTATGCCTACTGAGTGAGTGTTAGCTGGTTTGTCTAAAAATTGTTATTTTAATGCTGTGTTGGTGAATTTATTAAGATTGTTTTATATCAGGCTCTTTGGCATATTGAGACTTCATACGTTTCATTGATAGTATTGTTTTGCATAAGGTTTTAGTGTGGATGTTTTGTCAGATTTTGTTCTCTGGTTTGTTTTAGTAATTATGTAACCTGAAAATACTTTCTGTCTCTCTCTCGTCTCTTTTTCTCTTCTCTCTCTCCTCTCCCTTTCTTCCTATCTTCCGTCAACATGAGGACAGTGCTGTTCTCTTCCTCACGTGTATGCTACATTCTCCAGAATTGTATTGGATTTGGGGGAAGGGGGGTCGGTGTTTGTTTTTTTTAATTATTATTCAGAATTGTCAAAACACACCTGTGTGCAAGCCTTTGGTTTTGGTTGGTTTTGGTTTTGTTTGGGGGTGTTTGGTTTTTGCTGGATTTTTTTTTTTTTTTAACAATACTGTCATCCATTCCCACCTACACCAAATACTCTAGTCTTCCAAAGGCGGAACAGGCTTTTAACGAGTGCACAAGATTTTCTGCGTGCATTCACACACTGGGCCTCAGTTTGTAATCTTATCTGACGGACTGTGACATTCAGTTCGATTTCCTCGTTTAAAAACTACGAAGAAAGGTCAAGACTGGGAATCGAACCCAGAACCTCACGGTTTTCTTGTTAGTTTAGGTGAATGTCTTAACCATCGTGCCACCTCCCTTCTTGTGCTACATTTGATAGTTTAGTGCTACATAGGATAGTTTGGATCTGTGGCTGTTGATTCTTGATTATGACATACAGCTATCTGAACCTGTCATATATTTTCAAACCCATGAAAATACTTTATGATAGACAGTGTCAAGTCTGGAATTAAATTTGAAGTTGTCTGAAGGTGATAGAACTGTTAAAATCGGCACAGAAATGTTTTGCTTTGAGACGAAAACGGACTTTCAATGTTAAGAAAAATGCATGTAGTTCATGCATATTATACAAACTTATATGTATATTAATTCTTCTTTCCAACCGGAAACAGTGTCTTTGTCGACAAAGATTAAGTAAGTAAAGAAAAATGCATGAATATCGATTTCATACTGTATTTAAGCTATCATACTTTCAGATACCTTAAAAATTGTTTTGATTTTAAAACAGTTTTGCCTATTTCTACAGTTCGGAGCTGAGATTTACAAGACTTCATTCTAGATCTTAGTTCAGACGTTTGTCTATTTTTTCCTTTAAGAATTTTGTATGTCATTTAAATATTGTCAAATAATCATTTTTTATAAGATGAGTCCTTGTCCATGAAAACTTTTTTTTTAATGTTTAGTGGACCCGTTCTCCTTCAAACTGACTAACTAGGATGGCAAAATCACGCCGAAGTCGTCTGCACTGGACCTGACTTGTCAGACGCTTAACGGCAGCGCATGGCGTTTTCGCTCCATATGACAAACGAAGAGTTTACTGTCGGAGCGTTGAGTACGTTGAAGAAAAAGAAGATGGCAAATAAAAGGACTCCCTTGCACAACTTACGAGATGTTACAGCGGTTAGGTGAAAGAATAAAAACCACAACAAAGCTAGAATATTACTACAGTAAGAAAAACATGGCGCTTACACTTTAAAAACAGTTTTACATATATGTGGCTTAATCAAGGAATCACACGACACACACACACACACACACACACACACACACACACACACACACACACACACACACACACACACACACACACACACACACACACTTGTGGCATTTTAGGAGAAAGTTGACCATGGTGGAGTCCATACTTTGTTCAGGTAGCACGGTGCATGCTGGGTATGTACGTGTCATCCATTCCACTGACCAGAGCAGGCCTACTGTTCTACGAAAAGTGGATTGACTTTTGATGTGTTTGCAAGATGCTATGTGTGTGTTTGCACACTGACCCTTGGTTTCTTTTTCTTTTCTTTTTTTTTTTTTTTGCTGCCTCATCTTCTGGGACGTCCCCGTCCTGTTGCTCCCACGCCGCTCATTTCAATTCCCCGCCACAGCCATACCCAGATTCGTTGTGTCTCACCCCGGGGTCGGGAGTCCACAGGGAGCCCATTAATATTAGGCCGCCGCGTGTCCACCAGCCAGAGTGGCCCTGCACTTCTGTGGGTCACTTTGGTGGTGTTCAGTGGTGCCTGTTCTGAGCTAACATACGCAGGACACCACCTATTAAGCCCCCTACTAACGACAGTAATAGCTCAGTCGCGGAGCCAGACTGAGTGAGCCACCCACCCGAGGTGTCGACACCACAACGTCCCTCCATCGACCGCCTCCCCGCGAACCTCCAACCCCAAAGCTTTGACACAAACTCACCACGGGCACAGAAGCGTATGGGGAAACCGAATCTGAGGTCACCATGAGACCAGAGCAACCGGGCCCACGGAATCACAGGCAATTTTTTTTATTGCATGATGATCAATGAGGATGATGTAATGATGCTGCTGTGGAAGCGCATCCGCTTTGAGACTACTTGACAGGGTTGTACTCTACACTTACTATCGTAATATATGTAGGAGCGGATGACAAAATTATAACAAACCAGCATGCACACAGGTGTCGTGTTTAGACACCATCCCTGAGGAAAAATCGGGGAGTTGGAGTCCCAGAGCGCTCGGGGCTGTAGGTATATGGCAACGGTACTGGAACCATTTGTATCGGTCAATGCCCTTCCAATGGATCATTCCAGTGCCGTGGGAAGGGGGTCTGCTGCATGGGTAACAGCTTGCCCCCATACATACTTGCCCAGGCTTTGCGCTCTAAAGTGTACAGCAGCAACAAGACAACAACAGTGTATCATCGTTGTTCGTCGTTGATCTTTGCGCCTGGTGGCAGCATGATCTGTGCTCTGTAGGTCAAATGCAAGCGCTTTGATTTGTCTTTACAAGAGATAGCGCTATACAAATTCCATGTATTATATATATTATATCCCGGCGTCAACCAGGCCCGAGAGATACAGACACCTGCAGTGTTGGTCAGGTAATTTGAGCAACACTCTCAAAATCGCATCCGTAAAGTGGATGAAGCTCGACTGTGTGGTCCCAGTCTACCCACTGAGCCCACAGCACACTCACTCTGGGTATGAGCCGGCCGGAGCCCGAAAAATCTCTATGACTCATGGGAATCGAACCCGCGACCTTCCAGTCCGGAATCCAAGGTGCTAACCACTGCGCCATGGCGGCTGATTGACCCTTGGTTTTATAGTCTTATAATTATTTCATGCAAAGAACTGTCGGGGCTAGTGTGTGTTTTATTTTGTGCTGTCCAGCTTTGCGGGGCAAGATAGCTCAGTGGTCAGAGCACTCGCTGTCCCAAATTCAAAGTTAAGCAGCATCGAGCGTGGTTACCAGTTGGATGGGTCATCGTTTGCGCGCCTTGGCTTCAGTACAGTCCCCCCAGTTCACCCAGCTGTAAATGGGTACCTGCCCTCTTTGGGGTCAGGGAAGGCAAAGCAGCGAGGGCGAGGAGATGAGCGCCGCCCTCAATATGGTATCCCTAGAGAGGCTGAGGTCTCTGATGCCTGGCTACCCTACGACCACATGCGTTATGGGAAACCTTTACCTTTTACCAGTTTTGTAGGCATTGCACGATGATTTCATTAATGCGATTGAAATTCATCCAAGTGTATTTCAGAAATAGATGTAAGACGGGTGAAGATTTCATGTATATTTATACCCATTCGTGCCTTTTTCGTCTGAGAGATGCTGCACGGGCTCATCTTTTGTAGGTAATCTTCCTACCTACAGGTTAAGATGCGTGCTGCAAGCACACATCTCCTCTGAGAGAGAGACAGACAGACAGAGACAGACAGACAGACAGAGACAGACAGAGACAGAGACAGACACAGACAGAGAGCAACAGACAGGCAGGCAGAAAGTCGCAGATAGATACAGGGATAGTAACAGAGACACGAAAACAGAGAGTAGAGAGGGAGACAGCGACAGACAAAACAGACAAACCTAGAGAAACACACACACACACACACACACACACACACACACACACACACACACACACACACACACACACACACACACACACATTTTTTTTTTTTTCAATCTTAAACAGACACAATTCTGAAATTCAATTCATGTGCTTTTATTGAGCAACTTTTTTTCTTCTACATTTCCAATACATAACAGCATACCTATCAACCAGCAAAATATTAAAACACACACTCCCCGAAGTCGGACTGCGGCTACCTTCATGGTAGGCAAGAATGGTGGCATGGGCAAAATTCACCGTTGGTGAACCCTGGAACACTAGGGGTGGGGGGGGGGGGTGGGGGGGCTTCACATATTGACAATGTCTGAAAATCCAAGCAGAACTTTTCTAGGTACACACCAAATAAACCAAACAAGAAAACATAAAAACATTATATCGAACATGGTAGGGCTTATCCAATACATGATTCACGTGTGACCATCTTTATGGACTAATTTCTTACAATGCTTAATGGCTTAGTGGAAAGATCTTAGCCACTGAAACTTCTTCACAAGAACGGTTGGTGATGACATAATGTGTTTTTGTTGTTGTTTTTTTTACTTTTAACACCTGTGACCCTCCACCACGAAACGAGTCAGGAGTGGCGCTGCACCTGACCCTCTTTTCTGCTAGGAGCCGTTTTGGCAGGTGAGAGTCAAATTGTCTGTTTTAAGATTCCATTCACTATAATGGCTCTTCTGGCTTGTACTAAAGTATTAACGCATAAATTTTTTTTTGGCTTAAAAAACACGTTTCAAAACACCTGACCCCTCACCTTCTACCGTCCAAAATTTGTGAATTTCTCATTTTGTGACTTCCTGGTGTCTAGCATTTCAATTTGTAACAACTTTTTTTTTTTTAACTATATTGTTCGAGTTTCAATCTGTGTTGTGTATAGAAATAGCTTTTTTTTTTTGGATACTTTATTGCAGATTGATAGCATGTTAACAGCTAAAAATTGAAACCAGGTTGCAATGTGTGACTCAACCTCAGATGGGGGTCTAAGGCTGCACCTTGAGCTTCTCTTTTGGGGTTTTTGTACGCAAAAGTTTTTTTGAGTTATTTTTTTTGCTTTTTTTTTTTTCCAAGGGAAAATTCTTGGAGCCAAATGGGGTACCTTACGGGTGGAAAAAGATCATCATACACAAAAAATCTCACATTGACAATTCAGAGCTTCTGCCGAAAACAAAAGAAACAAAAACCCAAAAAAACCCTTTTTGGATCAAAAATTCTCAAAAAGGGACAAAAGCATTTTTTTAAATGATCACTTCAATGTTTTTGCTATTTTTTTGTCTTATAGCTTCCAAAACTCTTTTTTTTTTTTGCGTTACATTTTTGTGGTAGAGTTTGATAAGGGGATCTCTACAAAATTTTAAATTTTCAATCCAAAAATCCAAAGGGGCTCAACACAATGGACAGGGGCGCCATTTTCTCTGTCTCTGCTGAGGGGTCTTGATCCCCCCTAAAAAAACCCCCCCCCCCCCCCCCCCCCCCCCCCATATCACAGATCTCAGTGATGTTGGCAATGTAGGGGGAAATGGTTGTCTGTCTCTTTTGCCTTCTGCCCCCAACATCCCACAGGTTTTTTCTGTGTTTTCTGT
The DNA here is from genome assembly GCA_030674155.1 of Stramonita haemastoma. Taxonomy (NCBI): domain Eukaryota; kingdom Metazoa; phylum Mollusca; class Gastropoda; order Neogastropoda; family Muricidae; genus Stramonita; species Stramonita haemastoma. The sequence continues at coordinate 22,427,700 of CM060340.1, forward strand.
TGGGCCCAAAATTTTTCCAGACTAAAACTTGTTGTTTTTTTTTAAATATACTTGTTTGGGGCTTTGGTTTTTATAATAGTGAAAGGGAAAGGAAAAATTTTAAAAAAAACAAAAAAAAGTACAAATCAAAAAATTATGAAAAATCAAAACCCCCTATGGATAATTTTCGAAAAATACACCATCAAATCCATCATTGATCCCATAAAAGCCCGCCCAGCCCAAGAATTGCCCCCAAATTTACGGGTGTCGACAGGAGAGAATC
>CM060340.1:22428061-22435561 GCA_030674155.1 Stramonita haemastoma
TACCTGTTTTTTTTTTTTGTTAACATAATTTAGATGGAAAAAGAACATTCTGATTATGATGGTTTGTATTGTAAAGTGTTCCAAAATTTGGTAATTTTTTTTTCAGCGTGGGTTTTCCTTTTTTTCTGAATTGATGAGATATATTGTTTACCTTTCCATGGAGGAAAAGAATGCTACATGTTGTCACTGGGTGATGAATTAAGCCGTCCAAATGAGATGAAGGTTTTATGTTTTTTTGTGTTTTTTTTTAAATGTTGTCTTTGTCCTCAAGATATCTTGATCCAAACCAGATAACATGAGTTTTTTGTGGGTTTTTTCATAACAACTTTGAATGCAATGCCATTTGTTTGTTTGGGATTTTCGTTTTTGTTTTTCGATTTTCGATTTTTGTTGTTTATTTTTGTTAACTTTCTGCAGTATTTTATTCAACCAAAATTGTATTGAAATCCTTTTGAGAGTGTGGAGAAGTGTACATAGGCAATCAATCCATCCAGGAAGGGAAAAGTTCGTGACTGAAAACAGAATGCGTGTACTCATTCCCGCAAAGGAGCATGAAGAGATAGCAAGTACTGAACGAACTCAAAGCATTTCTTTTTACCTTAAAACACGTCCACCTTTAACGCCCAAGTTGGATGCGCTGGGCCTGACTTGTCAGGGGCTTTAACGGCAGCGCAACGCATTTTCGCTCATATTTATGACAGACAACAATTGTTGCTGTCTGAGAGTTCGACGACAACGACGACGAAGAAGAAATTCACCAGTCTTTATCAGTATGACTGTGGGAATGTTCAACCTGTTCGCGTGTGTGCATGTCTGTGTTAGTCTCTCCCGAGCCTTAGGCTCATCAGGCCGGTGCTTATCCCGGTTTCTGTGGCGTTAAGCGACTGAGAGTCATAGACTCCCCCCTGGATAGGACGCCAGTCTATCGCAGGGTTAACCCCAACACAAGGTTGGTACCCCTTTCACACCTGGGTGGGGTGAGAAAATAGCTGTAAAGTGCCTTTTCCAAGGGCACAACGCCATAGCCGAAAGCTGGGATCGAACCCGCAACCTTTAGATTACGAGTCCAACGCCCTAACCACTAGACTACAGCGGCGGCTCATGTCTGTGTTGGTTTCCCTTTTTTTTGAATGAACGTGTGTGTGTGTGTGCGTTTGTAGGAGAATGTGTGCACACAAGCACGAGCGTGTGTATATATATATACAAATGAGTATAGTATGATCATGATGATGTGGTAACAGAGAAAGAAATCTTTTCCAAGTCGTGTGTCACATTCACCTGTGTGTGTGTGTGTGTGTGTGTGTGTGTGTGTGTGTGTGTGTGTGTGTGTGTGTGTGTGTGTGTGTGTGCGTGCGTGTGTGTGTGTGTGCGCGGGTGTGCGTGCGTGCGTTGTTGCGTGCGTGTGTGTGTGTGTGTGCACGTGTGTGTGTGTGTGTGTGTGCGTGCGTGTACGTGTGTGAGGGAGGCTGATGCTGATTCGCACCTATTTTGATTTATCAAATAATTATTTCGATTTTATCACTTAGTTGCCTTCTAAAAGCAGCACAAATAATGCTACTTTATCAGCAAGATAACAAAACGAATATTGAAAAAAGGAAACATCTAAGCCATCGAGCAACATGAACAGATAAAAAGCAGACTTTTAAATGGGTATAAAAAAGAAACACCTGTGCTCATGGTCCAAACTGATATTGATTAGACAAAAGAAATAATCAGTGTCAATGAATACAGTAAGTGCTTCTTGCTGAAATGGTTTTGGAGTATTTCAGACAGTGTGGTGAGAAATTCTCTGCAAATATTGAAAAGCAATGTTTGTCAGTGCCTTAGCCGTATAATTATATGTTGATGATTTGAAGAAGACAACGAACACTGAGTGAAAATGGTTTTTAAAAAACCCCAGACAAGAGAATTCAAAATTATCGTCATTGCCCTGTTATTGCCAATGCATGTTCATATAGTCGATGTACATAGAACCATAACCATATACCACCATATCCATATACCAATCATATCACATAGAAACGTGTTATTTGTATGCATGTTATATGAGTATTTGTTGTAATATCTTTTCGTGAGTCGAACGAAAGCGTGTTTCATTTCATTTACAATACGTTCAAGGTGAGCGGTGCATCTTATTTTTCTAACCTAGTTATCATAATCATCACCAGCATCAGATAATAGTTCTATTATTGTTACTATTGTTCTTGTTTTTAGTGTTCATTACTATTACTATAATAATCATTGTTATTTCCAGTCTTCTTCTTCTTCTTCTTCTTCTTCTTTCTTCTTCTTCTTCTTCTTCTTCTTCTTCTTCTTCTTCTTCTAGTTTGTGCGTGTGGTGGAGACGATATTGTTGCTTTTATTCCTGTTTATCGTTAGACCTAGTTTGAAAAAAAAAACCCATCATCTCTCATGCTCTTTAAAGTTGGTGTATCCGGATTGTATTCCCTCACATGTAGCTTCAGAGAGAAAGACACATATATATATATATATATACATATAATTATATATATATTAACCAGACAGTACACATACCAAATAAACTGACTGTATATTCCACATTATCCCAAAACACACGTTTGATTTATTTGTTTTTTAGTTGGTTTAAATTGTATTGAGGTGTGTCAGTGTAAATGTTAACTGAGGAAACCCAGGAAGTGGAGCGTGAGTGGTGTGGTGGTGTGGTGTATGGATAGGATGGTTTTGTCGTATGCAATGTCAAAAATGAAGAATTCCACAGTCCTTGTGAACACAGAATTCTGATTGGTATTCGTACTGCATCATCTGGTTTTGTAGTAGTAGTATGTAGTAATTGATCTGTAGTCAACAGCAGAAATAATTAAGTAGTGAAGAAGAGGATACGGTGTCTTGAATTTAAAGAGAAACACAAGAAAGTAAGAATGGGTTCAATGTTATCATGCTGGTTTTGGATGATGTTAGGAGATAGGCGCCCGCCCTCTATATGTGAGCCCTTAGAGAAGCTGAGGTCTCTGTGAGCCCTTAGAGAAGCTGAGGTCTCTGTGAGCCCTTAGAGAAGCTAGGGTCTCTGTGAGCCCTTAGAGAAGCTAAGGTCTCTGTGAGCCCTTAGAGAAGCTGAGGTCTCTGTGAGCCCTTAGAGAAGCTAAGATCTCTGTGAGCCCTTAGAGAAGCTGAGGTCTCTGTGAGCCCTTAGAGAAGCTGAGGTCTCTGTGAGCCCTTAGAGAAGCTAAGGTCGCCGCCCTCAATATGTTAGCCCTTAGAGAAGCTTAAGGTGTCTGACACCTTGCTCCCCCCCCCCTCCTACGACCACATAGGTTATGGGACACCTTTACCTTTTTTAATTTTTTTTTTTTTTTTTTAATTATTTACCATCTACCAAAGTAACCAGTCAGATAATAATACATGTCTGGAGTTTGCAATGAACTATATCTAATTAGCTCGTTGTTCCTCTCAGTATCTGTATGGTAATTATGTTTTCAAAATAAAGATTTTTTCATCGAAATATATATATATTTTAAAAAATCAACCCCCCCCCTGATTCTCAGAGAAAAGCGTCGCCACAAGTGCAGCACCAACCATTATATATTTTTTTCTTTTTCCTGTCTACAGCTGCATTAATTTGTTTCCCTATGAGAATGACTTTTTCTACAGAATTTTACCAAGGACAACCCTCTTGTTGCCGTGGGTTCTTTTACGCGTATACCCTTGCAAGAGACAAAAATAAATATATACACTCGTAAAACAGACCTGAAACATAGAAACGCCCACTGCTCACCTATAGATACTTTTTGCCAGAGGTGTGAACACCAATAAGAAACCCCCCCAATTCCAAAACTGTGGTGTTATGCCCTAACAACTAATTGATGTACATTTTTTTAAAACTAGGATTTGGCAAAACATCCTTTGTTTGGCCATTGTTTATACAGCTGATTATATGATAAATCAGCGGGAATGTTGAAGAGGTTGTCATAAGTATAAACTGATGATGAAAGAATTATCAGCATCAACGGTGTCGGTGGGGGCTTGTGAAATGGAAGTTGGAAATTAATTGCACATTTTCTGGCAGAGTGCAACAGTCATCGTTTTCATGATGCACTGGATTAATGAAAGAGTCAGAATGCAGAGGCTGATTAACAGTTGGGGATGGTTGGTTATTCTTTGTTTGGTACCATTCAATTTGTAGATGCAAATTTTTCGATATTGAATTTAAAGTTTCTTTTTTTTCTTTCCTTAGAAAAAAGATGAAACTGATGGACTCTAAAGACATGAAATGTACATTAATCTGATAAAAAAAAACACACACACAAGGTCATGGATGCAATAATTATGCGTGCGCGTGTGTACGCGTATGTATGTACATGCACACATGCACACATATGCACACACGTACGCACACTCACACACCCATCCCCAACCCACCCCCACCCCCACCCCCATCCCCACCCACACACGTTCACACAGACACACACGTGTACACACACACACACACACACACACACACACACACACACACACACACACACACACACACACACACACACACACACACACACACACACACACACACACACACTTCTCCAATATAATACATAAAGCATGTTGGTATACCTATGTATTGTGTACTTTATAAACATTCTTTTTCTTATGTGTATTTGTGTACAGATCTATCAGTTCTATTTCAAACAAAATCAAAACACAAAAGCAGTGTGGGGAAATGAAAATGTGTATTGATAGCGCTCAGAATAGCAACAAACGGAAGGTAGTTCAGTCCATACCCTTACCTCCCTCCCTCCCTCCCTTCCCTCTCCTTCCTGCTCTTTTCTCCTCTATAGGTTGTGATGGTAAACGTGCATTTGAGCGTACATGTTAGCACACACGCACACAGGCGCGCGCGCACACACGCATAACACTCAACACACACACAACACAACACACACACGCACGCACGCACGCACGCACGCAACACACAAACACACAAGACACACACACACACACACACAACACACACACACACACTCACACACACACACACACACACACACACACACACACACACACACACACACACACACACACACAACACACACACACACACACACACTACATAACACACACACAACACATAACACACTCACACACACACACACTCGCACACACGCATGCACGCACCCACGCACGCTCCCTCCTGCCCCCCACCCCACCCCACCCCACCTCCGCCCAAACACACACACACACACACAATCACACACACACACACACACACACACACACACACACACACACACACACACACACACACACACACACACACACACACATACACACACACACTTTATTCCAACTCGAAAACATAATAATTATACACCAGGATATGAATTCACCATAGTTTGATATCCCCCCCTGTCAAAGAAGTGTGATACGATAGAAATCTCCCATATGCGCTACATACACGCCATATCTGTTAGATCCTGCCAAAAAACCAAAAAAAACCAAAATCGAAATGGGTTAGAAACAGGCTAGGGGAGGGTTATTTGGAGATGAAGGTTTGATTAAAACAACACCATCAACAACAACAGAAACAGCAACAGCAGCATCAATAAAGGATTGTGGATTGGGAAGTGTGCAATAGTTGTTCATGTTGGTTTGTTGGGTGTATGTTGGTGATGATACAAGTTGTCTCTTACAGAGGACGAGAAAATTTTTATTTTAATAAACATTGTGACTTAAAAAAGAAATAGAAGAAAAATGTTCCGGTGGTTTGGACTGTTTTTTTATGTGTGGTGTGGTGGTGGTTGTGTGTGTGTGTGTGTGTTGTGTGTGTGTGTGTGTGTGTGTGTGTGTGTGTGTGTGTGTGTGTGTGTGTGTGTTGTTGTGTGTGTGTGTGTGTGTGTGTGTGTGTGTGTGAGTGAGTGAGTGAGTGAGTGTGTTTGTAAGTATGTATGTGTGTGTGTGTGTGTGTGTGTGTGTGTGTGCGTGCGTGCGTGCGTGTGTGTACGTATGTGTGTGTATGTGAGTGTGTGTCTGTTTGAGAGAGAGTGTGTGTGTGTGTTTGTGTGTTGTTTTTGTTGATGTTTTTGTTGCGGTTGTCATCAGCGCCTGGGCTTTAATCTCAGTTCTTGAGTAAACCATTGACGCTGGGGGCAACAGCAAAGTGAGAGGCTGTATGATCAGTGGCTTTCCCACTCATGAAATTCCACTTTACAGCTTGGTCTTTAGTGATCGACTATGACTTTCTGACTAGGAGGCTTGACTTGCATGCAGTCCTTATGTGCTGCAGCCCAGGGGCTAGTTGGCCTTTGGAGAACATTTCCATTGCTGACTGTCTGTGGGCAAGGCATCTCAACTATAATCAAAATTTAAGTTCTGCCCCATTTCCAAAACAGTAGCTGCCTCCTCAGCTGTTTTGGAGGTCATCGTTGAACACGATGGACAAACATGTAAATGTTGCTGCCGTTTTTGCTTTTGTTGTTTAGCAACCTTTTATGTCAGCACTTGAACAAATTGTGTTGTTGGTTATAAACAACAACAACAACAACAATACACACACACACACACGCACGCACGCACGCACACACACACACACAAATCCAAACCAACACTTACAACTTACATCAAAGCTAGGGGGGGGGGGGGAGACCTTGGCAATCAATACGAAAAATCCAAGCCATCTCCTAAAACAGAAACATAGTCATTATTGATAACAGCAACTACCACCACCACCACCACAACAACAAGAACAACAGTAACAACAACAACGAAAGAGAACTAGGAAAAAAACAACAACCCACAATCAATCACAAAAAAGAAGAAGAAAGTACTTCAAAATCGATATATCAGAGACAAACCCCAAAGAGTGGATAGCTAGCTCTAGGGCCCCCATCAACTAATATTGTATTATACAGTTTTGCCGATGACACAGTCATCAGATCGGAATGTGTCCATGTCTAGCTACCACGATGGTTTTCTTATCGATTTCAGCCCTGGGCAATATCTCCAAGGCTCCACTATTAATTCCTCAGCTTTCATTTCCAGGGGGGGCCTGCCTCCTTTTGTGTACATAAGAACACCAGCATCCCACCAACTGCAGGACCCAGCAGCTGTTGCGCCTACAACAGGTATGGAAGATTTTCTGCGTCTAAAGATGGGGATAGGGTGGCTCAGTGGTCAGAGCACTCGCTTACACCAGGTTTTAAGCAGCATCGAGTGTGGTTACTTAGTGGATGGGTGACCGTTTGCACTACTTTGGTTTCAGTACAGTTCCCCCCCAGTTCCCCCAGCTGTAAATGGGTACCTTCCCTCTTTAGAGTCAGGGAAGGTAAAGCAGCGAGGGAGAGGAGATGGTCGCTGTCCTCAATATGCTGGCCCCTAGAGAAGCTGAGGTCTCTGATGTCTCGCTGCTCTACGACCACATAAGTTATGGGACACCTTTACCTTTTTCTTAAAGATGTATTTTCCCGTGGAGAGGTAAGGTAAGGTTTAACTCGCCTACGATAACCTGTCTGAAGAATTCAGTCTAGTGGC
>CM060340.1:22445561-22450561 GCA_030674155.1 Stramonita haemastoma
TCGTTGCCCTTCTTTGCCTCAAAGTTCCTTTTTTTTCTATTTTTCTTCACTTCTACTCACACGAACTAACTTACATGCTTTTGGGGTTTGTATTCACTCAATTACAGGGTTGAGCACAAAAATTATTTTGTGCAAAGGGGTCTATCCCTAGCAAACGCCCACCCCCCATTTTTGCCCTAAATCAGTGCACAGGGGTGGTGGGCGTTTGCTAGGGATTTTACGGTATTAACATTTTTTTTGTTTTGCGAAGTGCAAGTGTGTGTAATCTTGTCATCTCTTCCCACCGGCACACAACGGACTACTCTTACGAAAAGCGGAACAGGGTTGAACGTGTGCGCAAGATGTTCTGCGTGCGTTCACACACGGGCCCCTCGGTTTATAGTCTCATCCTAACTCCAAGATAATTTCTTTTTTTTTGGTCATTTTCACAAAATCAAAGAAAGATCTAAAATTGATTAAACTTCATTGGGTGTTAGTTGCATCTGGTATGAAATGCAAAATTCCTAATAAACTTTTCCCACCTTATCTCTCTCTTTTCCTAGGGACGGGATAACTCAGTGGTCAGAGCACTCGCTTTCCCCCCAGCTAAGGGTAAGCAGCATCGAGCGTGGTTACCAAGTGGATGGGTGACGGTTTGTGCACCTTGGCTTCAGTGCAGTTCCCCTCCTCCAGTTCACTCAGCTGTAAATAGGTACCTGCCCTCTTTAGGGTCAGGGAAAGTAAAGCAGCGAGAGAGAGAGGAGATGGGCGCCGCCCTCAATATGCTGGCCCCTAGAGAAGCTGAGGTCTCTGATGCCTCGCTCCCCTATGAGCACACAGGTTATGGGACACATTTACCCTTACCTTTTTTTAGTCTCTCTCCTCTTCTTAAGATTCCTTAGCCCTCTAGTCATCTCGGATGACTACCTGAGTTCGATTCCCGTTGGAGGAGATTTTCCCCCTAGAGTTAAAATCAGTGCTGACTCCACTCTCCCCAAAAGTCTTTCGGATGAGACTGTAAACCGTGTGCGAACGCACGCAGAACATCTTGCGCACACGTTAAATCCTGTTCCGCTTTTCGTAAGAGTAGGCCATTGTGTGCCGGTGGGAACAGATGACAATATTTACACAACTGCATACACACGGGGACTAGATGAAAAAAAGCACATGAGTGCTTATCCCATTATCCTCGATATAAAAGAATAAAATAAATAGATCTACTGCTGAATAACAGTTGTGTGTTGTGAATACCAACATCCTCAGATCAGTTGGTCCAGTGTCTCTCTGTTATCGAGTTCCTGTTGACTGGAATTCTCTCCTCTGTTTTTCTCTCTCCAGAAATATCCTAACATCTCAACGCTTCCACAAACATGAAAACTCTTTGATCTGTTTCCAGAATGCTGTCATTTCTGATCTCCCAACCTTACACGAAATTGCATGAATATGTGTATAGTTTACAGATATATAATATATATATATATATATATATATATATATATATATATATAATTATGTTAGAGTGTTGCGCGCATACACACACACACACACACACACACACACACACACACACACACACACACACACACACACACACACACACACACACACACACACACACACACACACACACACACACACAAGCTTAAAACTAAAAACTGACGATAAACACATTTAGACGTCTGCGCAAAACGTGTCACTCGATCATTTTCACTCGAAAACACGGTTTACATTCTCAACCGAAAATCCTCTCCGGAACAGATTCAGAACTAATCGGATCCAATGTTTTTGTTTATAGCCCCGCACACCACAGAGGCCACATCGGGGCTGTCACCTTGTGCTTTTTAAAAAAATTAAATCTCAGAATAAAACTGTGCAGGTTAAGATTAAAACAGAGTATAAAACTTGCTCTACTATCGTTCTATGAATCAACGCCCTGGCCAACCATAAGGGTCAACCAAGGACGGTCACCACGTTGTGAGATAAAATACATCAGTCATATATAAAATGAAATAAAAACCAAGATTCAGAACTAATTTTCATTTCACGATATAGACATGAAAGGTAAAGGTGTTCCATAATCTATGTGGTCGTAGGGGAGCGAGGCGTCAGAGACCTCAGCTTCCCCAGGTAACAGCATACTGATAGCGGCACCTTTCTCCTCTCCTCTCGCTGCTTGACCTTTTCCTGACCCTGAAGAGGGCAGGTACATTTACAGCTGGATAACGTGGGGGACTGTACTGAAGCGAAGGCGTGCAAGCGGTCACCCATCTACTTGGTAACAGCGCTCGATGCTGCTTGACATTGACTCGGGGAAAGCGACCACTGAGCTATCCCATCCCCATAATATAGACAAGGCAAAATCAAAATCAAAAGCAAAACAAAAGCTGCGTCAAGCAGACAGACAGACAGACAGACAGACAGACAGACAGACAGACAGACAGACAGACAGACAGTCTATCTATCTATCTATCTATCTATCTATCTATCTATCTATCTATCTATCTATCTATCTATCTATCTATCTATCTATCTATCTATCTATCCCTTAGTCTGGTGACCGTGGGGGCACCCCTGAAAACCTGACAACCAGTTCCCTCTATTCCTCCCTCTGTTCTGCCTTTCTCAGGGTTTTGAGGAGTTCTAGACAGTCTGATGTGCAACAAATCAACCCCACAGCTTCAGAGAATTTTCACATCGTGCGTTCGACAATCTGACCGCTGTTCTCTTCTGTACCCTATACATTGCAAGTGCTGACTCCACTCTCCCCAAATAGTCCTTCGGATGAGACTATAAACTTAGGCGCCGTGTGCGAACGCACGCAGAACATCTTGTGCACACGTTAAATCCCGTTCCGCTTTTCGTAAGAGTAGACCATTGTGTGCCGGTGGGGAACAGTTGATAAGATTTACAAAAAACTGCATACACACGGGGACTGGATGTAAAAAACACAGGAGTGCTTATTCTATTATCTTCGATATAAGATAAATAAAATGAAATAAATAAATATGTCTGTATCTCTCGGGCCCGGTTGATGCCGCAATGTCTAATGCTAGGAAACGTTGAGTAAGACTCTGTCAAGTAGTCTCAAAGCTGTTGCACTGCCAAAGCATGATCATTATATATCGTAATTATTCCCCATCACCATTGATCATAAATCATGCTGTAAAGAAAATTGTCTTTGATTCGGTGACACCTGTTGTTCTGATGTCATGATGACCTCACTTTTGTGGGGGGGGGGGGGGGGGGGGGGGGGGTTCTCATGCATTTTCGAACCTGTGGTGAGTCTCTTTCCATTTCAGTCCTAGCAATATGACGTAATACTCTGCAACTCAATTTTGAGGTTAAAAAATAGAAGACTACAAAAGAACATAAGAAATAGTATAAAAATACAACCAAAATATGCAACACTAAAACAAGGCACTAAAGGTAAAGCTAAAGGTGTCTCCTAACTTATGTGGTCGTAGTGGGAGCGAGGCGTCAGATACCTCAGCTTCTCTAGGAGCCAGAATATTGAGGGTGGCGCCGATCTCCTCTCCCTCGCTGCTTTACCTTCCCTGACCCTAAAGAGGGCAGGTACCCATTTACAGCTGGGTGAACAGTCCCTCAGACTGTACTGAAGCCAAGGCGCACAGACGGTCACCCATCCACTCGGTAACCACGCTTTTCACTGCTTAATTCACCTTAGTACTAGGCAAACGCAAACGCAAAACACTGGTCCACAGAAGCACACGCAGTGTCTCTTGCTGTTTAGTCTCAGTTGGTCAAATGCTGAAGACAAAAGTGAAAGAGACAATCCAATCATCTCGATCTCATTCTGTAGGGCTGAGAAGGAAGACATCCTCTGAAGATGCAGTCATCATGGCTTGGCTTCGCGAACGAAGATTTAGGGCACTGTCCACGTCTGGTGCAGGCTCGCTGGTGGCTGTTCAGTCCAATGCGTGACAAACAAACCCGGCCGCAGCGGCTGCAGGGGAAAGTCGATTCTGGGGTTGATGTAGAGGGGACGCGGTTCTTCCTCCTCATTCGCCTCTCCTCAAGGGCCGCTCTGCGATTGTCCTCAAAGGAGGAGACCGACTGATGCACAGTGTGTCGCCAGGCCTGCCGGTCAGCAGCAAGGACTGACCACTGGTTATGGTCTATGAGGCAGGCTGACAGAGATTTCTTCAGAGAGTCTTTAAATCTCTTCTTTGGTGCGCCTCTGTAGCGGTGTCCGGTGGAAAGTTCACCGTAGAGAACCATCTTCGGTAGGCGATGGTCCTCCATTCTAGAGACATGCCCTGCCCAGCGTAGCTGCGTTTTCAGCAACATGCAGAATTTGATACATGAATACATACATACATACATGAAGATGCAGTATGGCTGTCTATAATGGCTAGGTATTTGAAAACAGTCATGCACGCAAACCTCTCATCCAGTGTGAACTTACAGTATCACAATGATTCCCAGACGTGATCAGTGAGACAGCGCATATTCTGGGTGACTCCCTGAGTGTTAAGCTGGGGAACGCACAACAACAAGAAGTTCGACAGTATTCTGGTCATTCGGCACACACGAGCCCAGGCCAAAAGTTTTGTCAGTCATCAGTACAGATGAATAACATGGTCATAAAACAACAACAAGAGTACATATGTATGTTTCAAGATCAGTACAGTTATTCAACATGATCATAAAACAACGACAAGAATATAGATGTATCGAGATCAGTACTGTTATTCAAAATGATCATGATACAACAAGAATACAGATGTATTATCAAGATCAGTACAGTTATTCAACATAATCATATAACAACAACAAGAATACATATATATTATCAAAATCAGTACAGTTATTCAACATGGTCATAAAACAACAACAGCAACAATACAGACATATCAAGATCAGTACAGTTATTCAACATGATCATAAAACAACGACAAGTCGAAAGACCAGTACAGATGTTCAACATGGTCATAAAACAACAACAACAATACAGATGTATCAAAATCAGTACAGTTATTTAACATGGCCATAAAACAACG
>CM060340.1:22455561-22458061 GCA_030674155.1 Stramonita haemastoma
TTATGTCACAGATTTTTCTGCATGACATTGGGGCTGCTCTCCCAGGGAAGAGTGTGTCGCCACAAGTGCAGCGCCACCCATTATTTTTCTCTTTTTTTCCTGTCTGCAACTGTATTTGTTTCCCTATCAGAGTGGCTTTTTTTTCTACAGATATTTGCCAGGGACAACCCTCTTGTTACCGTGGGTTCATTTACGTGCGATAAATAATGATGTGTAACACACAAGACCTCGATTTATCATCTCATCCAAAAGACTAGCACCCAGACCACCACTCATGGTCTAATAAATGGGGGAAAAGTTTCGGGCCCAAACAGGATTTGAACCACTGCACACTCTGACCCGGACTTTTTGCTTTCTAGACAGGTGAGTTACCTCAAGACCACCGATCTATTAGTGTACTTTAGATAAACTGTGGTTGATGTGAGGGGGGCAAAATATGTGGTTTTTGCTTAAAATGGGTGGGATGTTATATCGACTGATATTCTTCTTTTCTTCTTTTGTTGAACGCTCAGACAGCAACTATTGTTGTCTGTCCTATGAGTGAAAAAACATTACACTGCCGGTTTAAACGCCTGACAAGTCAGTCCTAACGGATCAGACTTCAGTGTGGGGGAGGGAATTATTTTCTTTTAAAGTCTTTTCTGGGAAGGAAAAAAGAAACGTAGAAGAATGCAGCAAGCAAGAAGGCAGAAAATAGACAAGAAGAATGTCGCAGGGAGAAAAGGAACTACCTAGAAACAAAGAGAGGGAGAGAAAAGAGGGAATTCCAAGCACTGAATTTTTCAGGTGAGAGATGCTATTTTATTTATTTATTCTTTTATATCGAGGATAACAGAATAAGCAACATGTGCTTTTTTTCATCCGGTCCCGTGTGTATGCAGTTTTTGTAAATCATGTCATCTGTTCCCACCGGCACACGATGGCCTACTCTTACGAAAAGCGGAACAGGATTTAACGTGTGCGCAAGATGTTCTGCGTGCGTTCGCACACGGGGCCTCGGTTTAAAGTCTCATCCGAAGGACTTTTGGGGAGAGTGGAGTCAGCACTGATGTTAACTCCAGGAAGAAAATTTCCTCGACCGGATTCGAACCCGGGTCTTCAAATTGCCAGCGCAATGTTCTGACCACTAGGCTATCCGCCCCCCCATGTTTATTCATATTTATTTCCTGACAGGCCCCCCCAGCATCCCCACAGGGGTTGGGGGTGGGGTGGGGGTGGGGGGGTGGGGGTGGGGGGCACGGCTGCTATGATTGATTTTTGAAGTGTTGTGGACAGTAGCTTATGGAAAGGCTCACTTTGCACTCTTTCTTAGATCTCTGTTGCCTTTTCTTCTGAGGCTTTGTCTCTTTAGAGACTCTGTCTGTCTGTCAATCTGTCTGTCTCTGTCTGTCTGTGTGTCTCTCTGTATCTCTGTATCTCTCTCTCTCTATTTCTCTATCAATCTCTCTTTATCTCTTTCTATATAATTATATCTATCTCTTATCTTTCTATCTCTATAAATCTCTATCTCTCTATACCCCTCCCCCCCCCCCTCTCTCTCTCTCCCGCTCCTTCTCTCTCTCTCTCTCTCTCTCTCTCTCTCTCTCTCTCTCTCTCTCTCTCTCTCTCTCTCTCTCTCTCTCTCTCTCTCGCCATTTTCAGTTTTCTTCATCATCATCATCATCATCATCATCTCATCTCTCTCTCTCTCTCTCTCTCTCTCTCTCTCTCTCTCTCTCTCTCTCTCTCTCTCTCTCTCTCTCTCTCTCTCCCTTTCATCTTCATTCTCCCATTTCATCATCGGTAAGTGACTAGGATCTGTATCTAATCGATTTTATTTACATTCGTATTCTCTCTCTTAGTGTGTGTGTGGGGGGGGGGGGGGGGGGGGGGGGGCAGGGGGTGAGGGGGGAGGGGGGGGGGCAGGATAGGTCTTCAGTCAGAGCACCTTGCTCTCTTAAAGCTAACTTTAATTAATTAAGGCAGCGTCCAGTGTGGTTGCTTTGCATATAGGTGACCGTTTGGGCGCCTGGGTTTCAGTGCAATCCCCGAATTCACTCAGCTGTAAATGAGTACCTGCCCTCCTCAGATCAGAGGACAGGGAAGATTTACTCTTTATTTATTTATTCTTTTATATCGAGGATAATGGAATAAGTATCCATGTGCTTTTTTCTTTACATCAAGCCCCCGTGTGCATGCAGTTTTGTCAATCTTGTCATCTGTTCCCACCGGCACATAACTGCCTACTTTTACAAAAAGCGGAACAGGATTTAACGTGTGCGCAAGACGTTCTGCGTGCGTTCGCACACAGGGCCTCGGTTTATAGTCTCATCCGAATGACATTGGAGGAAAATGGAGTCAGCACTGATGTTAACTCTAGGGGAAAAATCCCCTCGAACGGGAATCGAACCCGGGTCGTCAAATTACAAGCACAATGTTCTGACCACAAGGCTATCCCGTCCCCCCCCCAGGTAAAGCACAGAGAGAAGATGGGCGCCCCCGACCCTCCTCCCCCCTCTCC
>CM060340.1:22463061-22465561 GCA_030674155.1 Stramonita haemastoma
AGTGGTCAATGTATTCAACTACACTCTTCCCACTCGGAGTTGAATGTTGAAGCTTCTTGTTTTGCCAATGCTTTTCTATAAAGCTATTTAAGGATGCTTCTTCTAACAACCGATAGCCTTCTGCAATGGATAGAGGGACATGCAGTACTATAGACCCATTTTCATTGCGTGCACCTTTTTTCGCAGCCCTGTCAGCCCACTCATTGGAAGATAATCCTATATGTGAAGGAATCCAGCAAAAGGAAACAAGAATTCCTCTTAAACGTAGAAGATTTATGATGTATTTGATGTCTAGTATAAGTTTAGTAGATTGTTTATAAGCTGTAGACTTTAAGGCATACAATACTGATTTTGAATCCACACAAAGTAATATATGAAAGAAACAGTAAGGATGATCTAAAATGAAAGTCAAAGCCATGAGAATAGCGATTAGTTCAGCTGTAAAAACAGATCGATTTTTGCCAACATAATATGACTTTTCTATTTTTAGTGCTGGTATGACAAATGCTGAACCTGCTTGATGATTGTCTAAAAGTGAACCATCTGTATAAATTTTAAGACAATGAGAGTAATGATGCTGTATATGTGAATGAACATTGACTGCCATAATATTTGGATTTTCATTCTTTTTCATGTTGATATAATCTATATCAAAGTGCCCTCGTTTCATTTCCCAAACAGGACAAACTGAAACTGATCTATGTGGGTCTACATCGGATTTGGAATGTTCAGAACGCTCGTAAAGATCTGATGTGTAGGTACTAATAGTCATCAAAGAGTTTATGTGTTGGGCTCTTTTGGGAAAATCTGTTTCAGACCTCATTTTTATTTCTTCTGAAGCAAAGTTTTCAGGTGTTGAGCTTCTTAGAATATATTTGGCACATACAAGTTGTCGATACTCTTCAAGAGGTAACATTCCAATTTCATTATATGTTTCAAGTGCAGAGGCATGAAATGGTACACCTAGAGCCAGTCTGTACGCCTTACAGTCTACACTTTGAAGCTTCTTTAATAAATACTTAGGTGCGCTAAAAAAGACCTCTTGTCCATAGGATAACTTAGATCTAATAAGGGAGGTAGACAGATGTTTCAGAATTGTCATTTCTTGTCCCCAATACTGCTTTCGTACAATTTTTAGTAGATTTAAGCATTTTCTTCCTTTAGTTAGAATATGTTCAATGTGGGCATTCCACGTTAACTTTGAAGTAAGAAAAACACCTAAAAACTTTACTAAGTGTTTGTATACAACTATCTCATTTTCAACTTTGAACACAGGTAAATTGTCTGGATTGGTACCGTTGTTAAAAAGCATCATATGCGTTTTTTCTGTGGATAATTTTAGGCCATTCTCAATAATATACTTATTTAAATTATCAAGGTCTTTTTGGTATAACTTTTGAATATAATTTAAAGACCTTTTCGAGGTTTTTTGTTTCATGGATACATTCATCCACATGCATATGTCGTCTGCATATTGTACTAATGTAACATTCTGTGTTAAGCATTTAGGAAGATCATGTAATAGAATATTGAATAGAACTGGTGCTATAACGGAGCCTTGTGGTAATCCCATATCAAGATGCCTAGGATCTGAATAGTTATTTCCTATCTTTACCTGAATAGATCTATTGCTAAGAAAGCTCTTGATATAATGATAAATGTTACCGGAGAGACCAATTGTCTTTAACTTGCTTAATAATTTTGCATGCCAAACTTGATCATATGCTTTATTTATGTCAAAAAATGTTGCAAGAACATTTTTTCTACGTGCAAATTGTTGTTTTATGCGTGTTGTAAGTTTAACTAAATTATCAATAGCAGATCTACCTCGCTGAAAGCCAGCTTGATTGCTTGCAATAATGTTATTTTTCTGGCAATAATATGATAATCTTCCAAGAACAACTCTCTCCATGAGTTTACCAGTATGTGAGGTCAATGCTATTGGCCTGTAACTGGCTTTATCTGTCTTGGGCTTTCCTTGTTTGTGGATTGGAACAACAATTGACTGTTTCCACTGAACTGGAATTACACCTTCAACCCAACATTTATAAAAAAGCTTATGAAGTAGAGCAATGAAATTTTCTGGTAAGTGTTTTATCATGTCATTGGAAATCGCATCAGCTCCAACAGATGTTTTCTTACTGGAAGTGACATAATTGCATCCCTAACTTCCTGGAGTGTAATTGGAGCATTGATGTAAAGAGTGTTGTCAGGCACTGGGTCTTCATATTCCTTTTTCACCTCTTCTTCACTTCTGTATGTTCTGTGTTTGCCTAACAGACCCTCCTTACGCATGGTATTTGAAAACATTGTGGCAAATGCCTCGGCTTTTTCTGCACTTGTTGGAAACTGTTTGTTTTCTAGAACAATTGGACATGATGGCAAGTTTATGCCTTTTGTCATTTCATTTAATTTTGCCCATACTTTCTGAATGTCCTTATGATTTGAAATTTCACTACTACAAAAAGAGGACCAATACTGTTTTTTAGCTTGTGCTATA
>CM060340.1:22470561-22473061 GCA_030674155.1 Stramonita haemastoma
ATCGCCACCTCAGGTGGGTGACTCACTCAGTCTGGCTCCACGACTAAGCTGCTACTGTCGTCAGTAGGGGTATTAGGCTAGTAGGGAATTTCTTGCCTCTATACTAACCCAGAACAGGCACCACCAAACATAATCCAGAAGCAGTGCAGGGCCCTCTGTCTGGGAGGCTCACTGTGGACTTCTGGACCTAAGGATGCCACATCAAGAATCTGGATGTGGCTGGGGAGGACAGATTGAAAATAGATAGCCGTGTGAAAACGGTAGGAAAAAGGAACGTCACACAAGATGAGGCGACAAACAAAAGAAACAAACAAAGAAGAAGAACAACAAAGAGAATTCCTTGCTATTCTAAACATCACCACAAGGTCTCTCTTACTCTGTTATGATGACTTTTCTCTGTAGGCAGTGTGCATGCTGACAGACACAGTGGCAGAGAAAAGGAACAGGTATGACCTGACGGGCAGCTCATCTTCACGGAGCTAACCAGGCTCCCTCTCTTGCAGAAGACAAGAGTGTATACGGATCTAAGCAAAAGCAAAGCAAGGTAAGACATAACAAGGTAATGCGAGGCGAGGCGAGGCGAGGCGAGGCGAGGTAAGGCAAGGCGATGCAAGGCAAGACGAGGCGAGGCAATGCAAGGCAAGACATGGCAAGCTCAAGATAAGGCAAGGCAAGGAGAGGCAAGGAAAGGCAAGGCAAGGCGTTGCAAATAAAGCAAGGTGAGGCAAGACAAGGTGAGGCAAGACAAGGTGAGGCAAGACAAGGTGAGGCAAGGCAAGGCAAAGTGAGGCAAGGCAAGGCAAGGCAAGGCAAGGCGAGGCGAGGCAAGACTAGGTAAGGTGGGGCAAGGTGAGGCAAGGTAAGGTAAGACAAGACAAGGCAAGACAAAGCAAGGTGAGGCAAGACAAGGCAAGGTGAGGCAAGTCAAGGTAAAAACAAGGCAAGGTGAGGCAAGGTGAGGCAAGGTAAGGTAAGGCGAGGTGAAGCAGGCCAAAGCACTCAAGCCAATGCACGGCAGCGCAATGCAAAGCAAGGTGAAGCAAGGCAAGGTGAGGCAAAGTGAGGCAAGGTAAGGCAAGGCAAGGTAAGGTAAGGCGAGGTGAAGCAGGCCAAAGCACTCAAGCCAACGCAAGGCAGCGCAATGCAAAGCAAGGTGAAGCAAGGCAAGGTGAGGCAAAGCATAGGCAAAAAATCTCATTATTGGTTAGCCTCAGAGCTCTAGCTGAGAAACGAGATGAAAAGTTAGAAGAAAAAAAACCCTGGTCAAAAGTTGCTGTGGTATAAATGCTGAAAAATTAATGGATTTTTTTTTGGCACTGCCACGTTCCAGAATTAAACAAATGCTACGAGTACAGACTTCAAAACCCCAATAAATCGATCCTTTCTGATTAGTTAACGGCTAAAGGGAAGTCACTACATGGCTGGTATACCAACAGCCTGAGTTGTTTCTCTTTGGCCGAACGGTAGGGTTGTGTGTTTTTATTTATTTATTTATTTATTTATTTATTTATTCTTTTATATAGAAGATAATGGAATAAACACTCATGTTGTTGTTTTTACATTCAGTCCCCGTGTGTATGCAATTTTGTAAATCTTGACATCTGTTCCCACCGGCACAATACGGCCTACTCTTACGATAAGCGGAACAGGATTTAACGTGTGCGCAAGATGTTATGCGTGCGTTCGCACACGGGGCCTCGGTTTAATTAAAGTCTCATCCGAAGGACTTTTGGGGGGAGCGGAGTCGGCACTGAAGTTAACTTTAG
This sequence comes from Stramonita haemastoma, assembly GCA_030674155.1. Taxonomy (NCBI): domain Eukaryota; kingdom Metazoa; phylum Mollusca; class Gastropoda; order Neogastropoda; family Muricidae; genus Stramonita; species Stramonita haemastoma. The sequence continues at coordinate 22,472,328 of CM060340.1, forward strand.
GGGGAAAATCCCCTCGAGCGGGAATCGAATTCAGGTCTTCAAATTGCGAGCGCAATGTTCTGACCACTAGGCTATCCCGTCCCGTGTGTGTGTGTGTGTGTGTGTGTGTGTGTGTGTGTGTGTGTGTGTGTGTGTGTGTGTGTGTGTGTGTGTCTTTATACCATTTTTCATTATTATTCTTTTATATCGAGGATAATGGAATAAGCACTGTTGTGCTTTTTTATTTTTACATCCAATCCCCATGTGTGCAGTTTTTGTAAATCTTGTCGTCTGTTCCCACCGGCACACAATGGCCTACTCTTACGAAAAGCGGAACAGGATATAACGTGTGCGCAAGATGTTCTGCGTGTGTTCATTCACGGGGCCTCGGTTTATAGTCTCATCCGAAGGACTTTTGTGGGGAGTGGAGTCAGCACTGATGTTAACTCCAAGGTAAAAATTCTCCCGAACGGGAATTGAACTCGGTTCGTCAAATTGCGAGCGCAATGTTCTGACCACTGCCCACGCGCGCGCGCACGTGTGTGTGTGTGTGTGTGTGTGTGTGTGTGTGTGTGTGTGTGTGTGTGTGTATGTGCGTGCGTGCGTGTGTGTGCGTGCGTGCGTGCGTGCGCGCGCGCGTGTGTGTATGTGTGTGTGTGTGCGTGTGCGGGTGTGCGCGTGTGTGTATGTGTGTGTGTGTGTGTGTGTGTGTGTGTGTGTGTGTGTGGTGTGTGTGTGTTCAATAAAAGATTCCT
>CM060340.1:22478061-22480561 GCA_030674155.1 Stramonita haemastoma
AATCCAGCTATAGAGTTGTGGTTTTGTCTACAATAAAAATTACTTTAAAAACCATGAAACTGTTTAAAAGAGCAAATGCTTTTCCCCCATTAATTTCATTAAGGTAAACTTCAACACAGGAAAAAAAAAGAAAACGTATATTATTATAGTATCAATAATTTCAGATTTTGGCATCACTGAAAGGCAGTCCTGTTGAAAATAAATATTGAGTATCCTGTTTCTATATTGTAACATATGAAATACACTTCTAAAGCACAAAAACGTCACACAACCTAACTTAAAGAACCTTCCATTGGTATCTCACTGCAGGAACATGTATGGTTTGCAACTAGCTCAAAAGAGACATTTTTTTCTAAATTATTACACTGTTCACACAGCTAGGCCCCAACAGTATCTTTCGATAATATCAGAACTCAAAAGGGCTGTGGATCATGGATAACCTGTTTTGTTCATTTCCAAAAGAAACAACAACAGCAAACCAGGCACTATTCTTAATCTGGTTGCCTTTTACATCAAAATCAAAACCTTTTTTCTAAGTTCAGTAACCCAAATTTTGATTGGTCAGAAAGCTGCAAGGAGAAACCACAAGCAGAATAGTCATGGGTGATGCGTCCTGCATTCCCATTGGTGGACGAAAAAGATAATTATTATGCACAGCCAATGGAAACAGCACTTCTCGGCATCCATACTTTCCATTGGTCACTTGTTCCGTCTTTTCATTGGTGCAAGTAAAGCTGACGCACGAGAAATCGTGTATAGAGGCAGAGATTTCCAAATCCTAGACCCGACTTGTGTGATAGGCAGCCATCTGAAAACACACACATGCACATACACACACACACACACACATGAACACACATGCACACACCATGCAAGCACACACACACACGCACGCACACATGCATGCACACACGCACACACACACGCATGCACGCACACAAACACAGAGCTTTTAACCTTGTTCTACTTTTCAAAAGAGTAAGCCATGGTGTACCTGTCGGAACAGATGACAAAAATTTACAAAACTGCATACACACGGGGACTGGGTGTAAAAAAAAACATGAGAGCTTATACCATAATCCTCGATATAAAAGTATAAATAAATAAGTAAATACACACATATGCAAGTACACACAAACACACACACACACATGCACGCACACACGCACGCATGCACAAACAAACACACACACACACATACACACAAACATACACACACGCATCCTATTATTTTTGCTTTTCCAATATACAAGAGGACATTTAAGATTTCACACAGGCTCCTTCCCTTCAGCAGCAAATGGAAATGTGATGGAGGAAATTGAAAGACTTCAGTCATTACCGCCCTTTGACCGCACAGCATACAGTCACTCCCTTTGACCGCACAGCATACAGTCACCTCCCTTTAACCACACAGCATACAGTCACCTCCTTTTGACCACACAGCATACAGTTACTGCCCTTTGACAGCACAGCATACAGTCACCTCCTTTTGACCACACAGCATACAGTCACCTCCCTTTAACCACACAGCATACAGTCACCTCCCTTTAACCACACAGCATACAGTCACCTCCCTTTGATCGCACAGCATACAGTCACCTCCCCTTGACCACACAGCATACAGTCACCTCCCTTTGCCCCCACAACATACAGTCACCTCCCTTTAACCGCACAGCACACAGTTACTGCCCTTTGACCACACAGCATACAGTCACCTCCCTTTGACAGCACAGCATACAGTCACCTCCCCTTGACCACACAGCATACAGTCGCTCACGTCTTTTTGTCATGTGATTCGTGCACCAACGCGTGTGTACAGGTGTGTGCATCAAGTCAAGTCAAGTCAGACTTTTATTTCCAGATGGTACACTGAACAAGCAGTGCAATTGCTTTTTTTTTTTCATCAAGCCATTCATCTATGAAAAAATATATATGTATACATATGCGTGCATATATACGCACATGCGTGCATGTGTGTGTGTGTGTTGTGTGCACGTGTGTTGTGTGTGTATGTGTGTGTGTGTATGTGTGTGTGTTTTGTGTGCATGTGTGTGTGATTTGTGTGCATGTGTGTGTGCATGTGTGTATTTGTGTGTGTGTTTTGTGTGTGTGTATGTGTGTGTGTTTTGTGTGTGTGTATGTATGTGTGCATGTGTGTGTGTATGTATGTGTGCATGTGTGTGTGCGCGCGCGTGTGTGTGCGTGTGTGTGTGTGAACATAATAGGAGGAGGAGGAGATTTGTACCGGCACTTACCTCTCATCATAGTTTCCCTGAGTAATTTCCTTCCATGGTGCTGTTCCTCTCTGTAACACACATGACCGTGACATCACTATTGTTCACACACACACACAGACACACACATACACACACTCAAACACACACATATACACACTCACACACACTCACACACACACGCACACACGCACGCACGCACGCACACACACACACACACACACACACACACACACACACACACACACACACACACACACACACAC
>CM060340.1:22490561-22498061 GCA_030674155.1 Stramonita haemastoma
CACATCAACTGGATCACACACACCACACCCACAAAAACACAGAAAACACACACACAACACACTCACTAGCTCTCTTTTCTCTCTCCCTCTCAACTCTCCTCATCATCTCCCTCCCCCTCTTTCCTCTCAAAAACATAAACACACACACACCAAAAAAGAAAATATGAACCTCTTTAGCGCAATATGTTTGTAACAAAAAAAGAGTAAAAGTAGTAAAGGTTCTTCCGATACAATTATGTCGTTTTTTGTGGGGAAGCAAGTTCCAAGAGAGCTCAGCTTCTCAAGTGGACCGCATATGAGGGCCCAGCAGCACCCCAACCCCTCTCCCTCGCTGCTTTACCTTCCCTTTCCCTAAAGAGGGAAAGGTATCTATGAACAGCCAGGTAAACTGTGAGGGGGAGGGGGGGGGGTGGGATACTTTAAGCCAAGGCGTCCCAACAGCAAGGAGGGAGTAGTCAAAAAGCGTAATTCAAAGTGTGTGGGGTTTGTGTGGGGGGTGAGTTTGAGTGTGTTAGGTGTGTGTGTGGGTTGTGGTGTTTTGTTGTTGTGGGGTGAGTGTGTGTGTGTGTGTGGATGTGTGTGGGTGCGTGTGGTAAGTGGGGTGAAAATGTGTGTGTTAGTTGTGTGTGTGGAGATACGTGTGTTTGTGCGTGTGCGGGTATGTGTGTTTTGTGTTGTGTGTTGGGGTGTGTGTGTGTGTGTGTGTGCGGTGTGGTTTTTGTGTGTGTTTTCGTGTGTGTTATGTGTGGGGGTGGGGTGGGCGTATTGGGGTTAATGGGGGAGGATATGGTGGGGTATGGGGGGGCGTATCCCTTTTTTTCTCTTTTTTTGTTCTTTCCTTTTCTTTCCTTCTTTCTTTCTTTTGTTTCTTTCTTTTTTTTGCTTTTCTTTTTTTTCTTTCTTTCTTTCCTTCTTCTTTTCTTTTTTTTTCCCTTCCTTCCTTCCTTTCTTCCGTCCTTTCCCTTCGTCCCTTTTCCCCCTTTCCCTTTCCTTTCCTTCCTTCCTTCCTGTCCTCCCTTCCTTCCTTTTCCCTTTCCCTTCCGTCCGTCCTTCCTTCCTTCCGGCCTTCCTTTCCCTTCCCCTTTCCCTTCCTTTCCTCTTTTCCCTATTCTTTTTCTTTCTTTTTTTTTCAAATTTTCTTCATCTCTCCTCCTAAGTACCTTTCTCTCTCGCTAATTCTTCCTAAAAATTTCCTCTTCCAAACTTCTCTGAAAGGGTTTTCTAATATTAGCCTTCGCATCCCCTTACACACTATCCCCTAAAAGAAAAAGGGGCCAGAAAGAGTCAATTAAGTCTTGTCCTTTTAAGGAAAAAAAAAATTAGCACCCAAAAAATTGGACATGTTTTAAAAAGTATGGGGTCTAAAAACTTCAACAAACATTTCATACATACATACATACATACATACATACATAACAGTACAAAAATACATACAAACAACATACATACATACATACATACATACATACCTACAAAACAACACCTTTGTCAAACTAAAGGAAGTAAAGAGTTAAAAGGTCTATTAGCTAAGACTTGGAAAAATTTGGTGAGAGCCCATTATGGAGTTTAAAAACTTACCAGAGCTCGGTAAGGTCTTACTTAAGCATGACTGAATAGTGATGATGATGATGATGATGATGTATGATGATGATGGGAAGTGATGATGATTATGATGATGAGATAGAAAAATTTATGATGATGGGTGAGGGTGAATTTAAAATGATGAAAGATGAGAAGATGAAAGGGAAATTTATGAGAAAGAAAGGGTGATGATATGTTATGATTGATGATGAAGATGATGAAGATATAAAATAAAACTAAATTTAAACAAAAAATAATCTCTAATGATAATAACAACAAAAACTCCCCCACCACCACCACCACCCCAAAATTTTTTTATATCTTTAAAACACACAACCGCACACACGCGCGCAGGGACACAAAACAGAGAATCTATCTATCTATCTATCCTATCTATCAATCTATCTAATCTATCTATCTATTATCTAACAATCTATCTAACTATCAACTATCTATCTTAACAAATCTAAATGTAAATTTAATGTATATTAATGTTAGTAAACACACATATTAATGTATTTCTGGAGTTCTGTCCCCTTCTGATCTGTCTGATCATGTCTGTCTATGACCTGTATACTTGTCTGATATTATGAAAGCTATGTATGGTAAGTGTATTATGTATATAGTAATGTACTGTATGTCCAGTATGTAAGCATATATATGACTTTTTTTTTGTTCTTAGAAGGATCCGGCTTGATGAAAAAAGCAATTGCACTGTCTTATTCAATTTACCAACCTGAAAATAAAACTTTGTGAACATTTGAGACTTTTGACTTTCCCGCACACACACCGCACGCGCGCGCCACACACACAACACACTCACACACACACACACACCACACAACACACACGAACCACTACACGCGAACGCACGCACAGCACTGCACAGCAACGCACACACAGACATAGTTCCACAATTATAGCCACTGATGGTTGGCATGTCTAGGGTAGGGAGATGGTAATTGGGTTAGGGGGGTGGGAGTAGTGGTGGTATTTGAAGTTGAAGGGGTAAGGTATGTAGAGTAGGGTAGGGTGGGAGTATGGTGAAGAGGTAGGTGTAGTAAAGGGGTGAGTAGGTGTAGGGCGAAGGAGGGGATCTAGGTTGGTGGGTAGGTTTGGGAATTGAGTGTGGATGAAGTTTAGGGGGGGAGAGTACGTTGGGGGTATGTGTAGGGAAGGGGGAGCGAGGTTTAAGGTGGGAGGATTTATGGTGGTGGGGTAGGTGTGGGGAAGGGGAGGAGGTTTAGGAGGGGCATTATAGTGGGTGGGTTGTAAGGTGAAGAGGGATTAAGCTTAAGGAGTGGGAGTAATGGTGGGTGTGGGGAAGGTGGAGGAGGTATATAGAGAGGGTAGGGAGTATGCTGGAAGAGAAGTGTTGTTGGGAAGGGGAGGAGGATTAGGGGAGAGGGGAGTATGTGGGTGTGTAGAGGAAGACGGTGAGGATGTTATTTTTATTAGGAGGGGGAGTATGGTGATGGTATATGGAAGGGAGATGAGGGTTTAGAGGGGGTGAGTATTGTTGGAGGTAGGTTGTTGTGGAAGGGAGGTGGTTTCTAGGAGGTAGATTAAAGTAATGGAGTCTGGTGGTTAGGGGAATGATGGGGTAGGAGGTTTAGGGAGGGGGAATATGGTAGGGTTGATAGTGAATGGGAGGATGGCGTTAAAGGAGAGGGGTGGAGTATGGTGGGGGTAGGTGGAAGGGATAGGGGGGAGTGAGGATATAGTTGGGGGGGAATAGGTGTGGTGGTGTAATGTGTATGGAATTGTGAGGAGTAAGGGGGGGAAAGAAGTGTGGAGGGTATTGTGTAGTCAGTAGTGCGGGAAGGAGGTTATTAGGGAGGGGGGGAGTATGGAGGTGGAGGGTTATGTGAAGGGGTGAGGAGGCTTTAGTGGAGGGGTGGGAGTAGATGTGTAAATGGTGAGTAGTGATTATAGGGGGTGGATATGTTGGTGGTAGGTGTCATTAGGGGAGGAGTTTTACAGGGGGATTGAAGTGGTGGCAGTTGTAGGGATAAAGCGGGGAGTTATTGAGGTTTTAGTGGGTAGATAAAGTGGAGGGAGCAGGTGTAGGGAAGGTGGTGAGGATTGAATTCAGTATGGGTGAGAATGTGAGTGGGGTATCGGTTTAAGAGCAGGTAGTATAGGTTTATGGGAGTATGGTGAGAGGGTGTTATAGGGAAGGTAGGAGGATGTTAGGGATGGGGAAAAGGTGAGAGAGAGATAGGTGATGCTTGGAAGGGGGAGAGGTAGGTTATTAGAAGGGGAGTATGGTAGATGGTAGGTGTAGGAAGGGTGCAGTAGATTTAGGAGGTGGGAGTAGAGGTGGGTGTAGGGAAGAGGGGATGGTGGTAGTATGGCTTGGGGTAGAGTGTAGGAAATGGGGAGGGAGATTAGGGAAGGGTGGGGAGGGTGGTAGGTAGTGAGTGTGAATGTGGGAGTGTATTTGATATTTATTAATTTTAAATTTTATAATAAACCACTATATGTCAACAGCAAGATATCATGTGCATGAAAATCGGGCTGCACTTCCCTGGGGAGAGCGCATTGTTTCAAGGTCATGCGCCTACCCAATTATTTTTTATCCCCTCATGTGATGGAGTTGTCTAAACACGACACCATTGTGCATGGCTGGTTATTGTAAAAGTTAGTGCGTCGATCCGCTGACGCGTACAGCACTGAACGATGGCCTGCTCTTACCAAAAGCGGTGAACGGTGTTTATTAAACGTGTGAGGTCAAGAGTTGCTTGAGCGTGCGATATCACACACGTACCATGGACAGGGTTTAGATAGGTCTCACCGAATGGTGACTTTGATATACATTCGATCTTTAACGCGTGAAGCTGGGAAGGAAATGGCAAGGCTGTTGTACGAGACCCAGAAACTCGCGGTTACTTGTTGGCAGTGTAACGATGTTTGGGTATATGTGTAACTGGAAATGTGTAGGAGAGGGTATGGGAGAAGTGAATTTGTGTGTGGGAGAGGAGGTTTATTTTTAATGTGAGTTTGTTATGATTCTGAAATATTAATGTTCAAGAATCGTCTCAACAAACTGTTGTTAAGCTACGTACAATTAAGAAAAATATGTATGTAATGTATGTGTGTATATGACGAAAAATACGAATGATGAATATCAACCGATATCAACAAATACACTCAGGGGGGGGGGGGGGGGGGGGGGAGGGGGGGGGGGGGGGGGGGGGGGGGGGGGGGGGGGGGGGGAGGGGGGTGGGAGGAGTGTTATTGGTGTTCAATTTGCAAACACGTCTGTGTTGTATGCGTGTAAAGCCGTTGATTTTTACTCTTTTGATTTAATTTGTTACTTGTGTTTATGTTCAGGGGGAATAAAGAAGAAAGAATGGGTAGGTTTAGAGTGTGGAGGTATTAGGAGGATAGTATTAGGAATGTTGGTGGTGTGTAGACTCGGCATGGAGAGGGGTGAGAAGATAGGGGAGGGGATAGGTGGGTAGGTTTTAGGAAAGACAGGAGGTTGTGTATTGTTAGTGTTGGGAGGGAGACACAAGGGAAAGATGTTTATGGAGAGGGAGGGGGGAAGTTGTAGGGAGGGTTGGTTGTACATTCGTCAATGGGTCTGTTAATAAGAAGTTCAGTATATCTTAAAGACATCAAGCATGAACGTGCCGCGCCGTGCGTGCCGCGATTAAAATATGTATAAATTATGGTTTTGGTAAGACAGTTTTAGTGCTTTCGGTGAGTCGTAAGGGCATCATAATCTGTTTTGTTTCTAGTTCTGATGTTCTGCAATAGTATAATTCAAAAAGAAAAAGAACTTGCTCGAAAAATATTGAAAAAAAGTTGTAATTGATCTCTATACAGATTCAAGCTTTTCTATTTATCTGGTATAAGCCACAACGAAAGTCCGATAGTAAGAATGGCTAGTAATAGCATTACATAGGTGTGAGGGTATTAATGTCATCAGTTGTTTTCATGTGGACATAGCAGACTAACCGCTGAAAAGCCTGTACTCGCTCCTCATTATCCACCTGAACAAGACTAATGTGAACATGTCTTGTGAAGAAGAGACACAAATACTAGACATTACAGACAGGACTCGACAGGACAGACAGACAGACAATACATACAGACAGACACAGTACAGAATAGACATAGATGAGGAGAAGGAGAGAGAGAGATGTAAGTAGGAGATGAGAGAGAGAGAGAGTAGATAGAAGAGAGATGTAGAGAGAGGAGAGAGAGAGAGAGAGAGTAGAGAAGAGACAGAAAGATAAATACAAGACAAGAGACAGAAGATAAAAATGAATGAATGAATGAATTGAATGAATGAATTGAATGATTGAATGAAAGAATGAATTAACGAACGAATATGAATGAATGAATGATGAATGAATGAATTGAAGTGAAAGAAAGGAATTAATGAATGTGTGTTAATTCTTATTTTCCAAGGGTAACAGAATATAAGCGTCGATGTCACAAACTATATTACCAAGCGGGCCTTTCGCCTGATAGAGGTGTAATAACCGAAAGAGTAGAGATAGAGAAAGAGAAAGATGAGCATGATGTTGAGAGAAGAGAGAGATGAGAGAGAGGATGAGAGAGGAGAGAGAGAGAGAGAGATGAGAGAGAGAGAAGTGAGAAAGAGAGGAGAGAGACAGAGAACAGAGTAGAGGAGAATAGATGAGATAGTAGAGAAGAGAGAGAGAAGAGTGAGAGAGAGAGAGAGAATGTAAATGCGAATGAGTAAATTAGATGAGAATGAAAATGAATTGAATGAACTTGAATGACATTTTTGAATGAACTTTTTCATAATTGAGGGAAAATATTAAGCACAATGGTGGGTGCATGCATTCATCCAGCGCCTCTTAAAAAAGGAGAAGGAGAGAGGCATCGAGTAGAGTAGAGAGTAGAGAGAGAGAGGAGGAGAAGGCTAGAGTAGAGAGAGATAAGGTAGATGTTAGTAGAGAGAGCATGAGAGGAGGAGAGAGAGAAGAGAGATAGAGAGGGAGAGAGAGAGAGTGAGAGAGAGAGAGTAGATAGAAAGTAGAGATAGAAGAGTAGAGTGAGAGATAGAGAAGCGGAAGAGAGAGAGATGAGAGAGCGCAATCTTTATTTTATTTTTTGATTTTAACGCTTAAAAAGCAAATCGTAAGTGCCATACCTGATACATAATGGCTTTCCCTAAGTATCAAAAGAAAGTAGCGAGTACAAATTACCGCCTAGCGAAAATTGACGTTTTTTATTTGAGTAGCGATAAGTTGGTAATAAGATTGTGCGATCTGATTTTGAGTCTTTATTTCTCTCCCCTAAACACCTGCTTGAAAAGACAGCTGAATAGGAATTCTTTTCTCAAGAGTAATGAATAAGACTGATTTAATAATTATTCTTGTCTGTCAACTTTCCTACATGTAAGCGTTGACAGTACCGAGTGCTATACAGAGATCTATGTTGTGCTAGTGCTAAAATGATCGCGAGGATCTTCTAATGTTTACCTTGTTTATTGGAAAGGTTACAAATACACATTGCTGTTCTGAAAAGGATGGCATAATTCCGTCTGATATATTAATGTGGGAAAATTATATGAGTGAAAATGTAATAAAAAAGTTTTAGTGCAAGAGTTTTAATCATGTCATTAGAGATATCATCAATTCCCGGCAGAAAGATCTCTACGGACTAAGATGAAGAAATGGGCATCCCTTTAATATCTTTGAAAGTAGATGGGGGGCCATTTGTATAATGTCCTTTATATTCGTTTATGGATCTGTATATTTAGTCTAGGAGCATGATACCCTTCTCTAATACATTCTAAATTGTTTCAACTCCCAACCCGTGTGTGTTGTTTGCTTTTTTGTTTGTTTGATTTGATTGTTTGTTTGCACTGTTATGTGTGTTAAGGTGGTGCCGCCAGTGTGTCTGTCCGTCTGGCGTGTGTGTGTGTGTGTTTGT
>CM060340.1:22528061-22530561 GCA_030674155.1 Stramonita haemastoma
TCACAAGACAAACGATTCCAGATCGGACCGTTTCTTTTTACTTATTTTAATTTATTTATTTATTTATTTATTTATTTATTTATTTATTCCTTCATTCATTCATTCAGTCATTCATTCATTCATTCCTTTATTCACTCACTCATTCATTCATTCATTCATTCATTCATTCATTCATTCATTCATTCATTCGTTTATTTATTTATTTATTTATTTATCTATTTATTTATTTATTCTTTTATATCGATGATAATGGAATAAGCACTCATGTGCTTTTTTTTTTACAACCCAATCCCCGTTTGCACACAGTTTTGTAAATTCTGTCATCTGTTCCCACTGGCACACAATGACCTACTCTTACGAAAAGCGAAACAGGATTTAACGTGTGCGTGTGCAAGATGCTCTGCGTGAGTTCACACACGGGGTCTCGGTTTACAGTCTCATCCGAAAGACTTTTTAGGGAGAGTGGAGTCAGCACTGGTGTTACCTCCAGGGGAAAAATCCCCTCGAACGGGAATCGAACCTGAGTCGTCAAATTACGAGCGCAATGTTCTGACCACTAGGTTATCCCGTCTCCCGTTCTATTATCTCTGTGAGTGTGCAAATCAGTAAATCAGCAGCTTTTGTCGAGAGAGATAAAGAATACTCGTTTTATGTTTTATGGGGAATGGGCTAACCTGGTGGTCAGAGTGGTGCGCTAGTGATCTGCTGACCCGGGTTCGATTCTCGTTCAAGAGGATTTTTTCTCTGGAGTTAACATCAGTGCCAACTCCCCACCCCCTCCCTAAAAGTCGTTCGGATGAGACAATAAACCGAGGTCCCGTGTGTGAATGCTTGCAGATCAATACCTTGCGCACACGTTAAAACCTATTCTGCTTTTCGGAAAAGTAGGCCATTGTGTGCCGTTGGGAACAGATGACAAAGTTTACAAAACTGTATACACACAGGTACTGGATGTAAAAAAAAAAAGCACATGAGTGCTTTTTCCATTATCCTCGAAGTAAAAGAATAAATTAATGAAATAGAATAAAATAAAAATGGACAGCCTCAATTAAGTTTTTCTTCCTTTGGTATAATTCTCATGCCATTATCTTTGGCGAAGTTTTCATGTATGTTGGTAAAAAAAAAAAAAAAAAGATTTGCTGAGCAGTTTTAGAATAACTATTTTCCAGTTAAGTTTGGACCGTGCTCTCGCAGTTTGAAAGTTTTCATCCAGTTAACGACAAATAAACCACTTTATGACACTACACACCCACCCATGTGTGTATGTATGTGTGTGTGTGTGTGTGCGTGTGTGCGTGAATTCATGCGCGCGCGTGTGTGTGTGTATGTGTGTGTGTTTGTGCGTGCATGTGCACGTACGCACGTGAGCACTAAAACAATATAAACATATATCGAAACATTTTTGTCACCCCCCCCCCCCCATAAGATAACCACCAAGATACATCTTTAATAATAATAATAATACATGGAATTTGTATAGCGCTATATCTTGCAAAAACAAATCAAAGCGCTTGCATTCAACCTACACGACGCACAATCAGCAACTATTTACAGTTTTGACAAATTCGAATGTACACACACGCACACACGCACGCACGCACGCAGCACGCGCGCGCACGCACACACACCCACAAACGTTATGCACTTTGGCAGGTGGATGTTGAAGGCAGGGACAGGAAAGAGATGGAAGCGGAAGGAGAAAAACTTAGGTTTGAAACAAGTGTGTCTTGAGGTTGGATTTAAAAGTGTCATAAGTAGGCTTTTGTCGGAGGGAGAGAGGAAGGTCGTTCCACATCGATGGACCGGAAACAGAGAAAGAGCGGCGGCCAACGGTAGATAGGTTGAATCTGGGTGATCTTAGGGACAAAGTATCTGCCGACGAGCGGAGGGAGCGAGAAGGTGTGTACAAGTGAAGACATTCACAGAGGTAGGAGGGTGCAGTATTGTGGAGACATTTGTAACAGAGGGTATTGATCTTGTAGTTTACTCTCTGTGGTACGGGCAGCCAATGAAGAGATTGCAAGAGAGGGGTAATGTGCTCAGATTTTTTCTTTCTGAGGACCAGACGAGCTGCGGAGTTTTGTATGCGTTGAAGGGAGTGGATGGATGATGCTGGCAGACCAGCCAAAAGAGAATTGCAGTAGTCCAGACGTGAGAGAATAAGAGAAGTGACAAGTTTGGAAGTTGCATCAGTGGATAGGTACTTTCGAATTGCGCTAATACGCCGTAGTTGATAGTAGCATGACTGACAGGTTTGGGTAATGAATTTTCGCATGGAGAGAGTGTTTTCGACAACGACTCCTAGATACTTCACAGAAGTGGATAGCGGAACTGACGTATTGCCGAATTCTATTGAAGTTATTGGAATGGAGGAGAGTTTGTGTTTGGTGCCTACAAGCATGGCTTCGGTTTTATCTGCATTTAGTTGTAATTTGTTTTGTATCATCCAGTGTTGGATGTCTTGAAGGCAGCTGGTCATATTTGTCGAGAGAGAAGGAAG
>CM060340.1:22543061-22545561 GCA_030674155.1 Stramonita haemastoma
ATACCAATAATCCCATCATTAAGAACATCAAAAACAACATTAATCACAAAACCCGTCAAACTGGATTTAAAAAATAAATTTTTAAAAAAGGGACATGACAAAAAATATCAAGTTACAATATCATCACTTCATCCATTTGGAGTTTTCCTTTCCACACTTATAAAATTTGTAAATAATGCATGTGCTTGTTTTGATTACTCACAGGATTTCATTAGCATTAACAATAACTTAAAAATGAAATAAAAAACAAAAAACAGCTACAACAACAAAAACCTAAAAAAAAAAAAAAAAAAAAGACACACAAAAAACCCCTCACTCTTCCCCTCTCTTCCACATACGCACACATCATGTAACAGTGCAATACTTCTAGTCCCTAAAATCACATCTAAAATATGTTCAAGGGATGCAGAAAGTGCTGCTTCATTTGTTGTAATCATGGTTAATTATTTATAATTGAGTTCCTAGACATTTTCTCATTAAGTGATTTTTCATCTGTCTTGAAATTGATTTTTGTTTTTGATACATTTTTAACTTCTTGGGAGTTTGTTCCATATAGATCACTTCCTGAATATGAGAACCTTGTTTGTAGAGATTATTTCTGGGTCTTGGAAATATTAGTAGGTGATTATGCCTGTTCTCATTGATTTTGAAGCAAGTAGAGTGAAGTCAGCACTGACGTTAACTCCAGGACAAAAATCCTCTCGAACAGGAATCGAACCCGGGCGTCAAATTGCGAGCACAATGTTCTAACCACTAGGCTATCCCGTCCCCCTTCTGCAAATACTACTGTAGACTGGACATCCTGTGCTCATACGTATGCTGACAACGCCACTACCTGGCCCAAAACAATACAGGCAAAATGTCAGATCACCTAGAAAAAGAAAATAATTGTAAGATAAAAAAAAAAACATACAACAGAAGAATGGACTAGGAAGGCGGATCATAATAATCAAGAGAGATGAGAGACAGGGACAAAAAAACAAAACAGAAACAAAACGCAAAAACACTGAAACAAAGAGAGGGATAGAAAAGGGGGAATTTTCTAGCATGGAATATCCAGAGGGTGGGGATGTTGTTCATACTGAAAGTGCCTCCGGCATTCCCACTGGGGTAGATGTAGGCTAGAAAAAGAGGGAAAGAGAAGAGAAAGAAAAGAGAAAGAAAGAAAGAAAGAAAGAAGAAAGAAAGAAAGAAAGAAAGAAAGAAAGAAAGAAAGAAAGAAAGAAAGAAAGAAGAAAGAAAGAAAGAAAGAAAGAAAGAAAGAAAGAAAGAAAGAAAGAAAGAAAAGAAAGAAAGAAAAGAAAGAAAGAAAGAAGAAAGAAAAAGAAGAAAGAAAGAGAAAAAAGAAAGAAAGAAAGAAAGAAAAGAAAAAAGAAAGAAAGAAAGAAAGAAAGAAGAAAGAAAGAAAGAAAGAAAGAAAGAAAGAAAGAGAGAAGAAGGAGAAAGAAGAAAGAAAGAAAAGAAAGAAAGAAAGAAAGAGAAAGAAAGAAAAGAAAGAAAGAAGAGAGAGAGAGAGAGAGAAAGAAAGAGAGAAAGAAAGAAAGAAAGAAGGAAAGACAGACAGTCAGACAGAGAGACAGACAAAAAAAAGACAGAAAGAAGACCAGCCGTCTTCACGTAGTGGTTAGCGCCTGGCGTGACGGACTGGAAGATCGTGGGTTCAAAAACCTTAACAGGCACAAGGATATTTTGGATCCGAACGGGCTTCTACCTAAAGTGAGTGTGCTGTGGGCTCATTTGAGGAAACTGTGACCACGCAGTTGAGTTTCATTCCGCTTTATGAATGCGACCTTAATGGTGTTTGCTCAAATGACCTGACCAACACTGCAGATATCTGGCTGTATCCTTCGTGCCCTGTTGACGCAGGGATCTAATTATATTATGAAGGAAGCATAGAGTAGAGCCCTGTCATGTTGTCTCAAATTACATGCACTTCCATAGCAGCATCATGACATCATCCGTATCGTCATATGGCATCCTGCAATAAAAAAATATGTCTTGATTCCGAGGGCCCTGTTGCTCTGGTCTCATGGTGACCTCAGATTCGGTTTCCCTAGACACTTCTGAGCCTTTGTAAAGTTTGTGTCAAAGCCTTTGGGGTTGGAGGTTCGCAGGGAGACGGTAGTTGGAGGGACGTTGTGGTGGTCGCCACCTCGGGTGGGCATCTCACTCAGTCTGGCTCCGCGACTGAGCTAATACTGTCGTTAGTAGGGGGGGCTTAGTAGGTGGTGTCCTGCGTGTGTTTGCTCAGAACAGGCACCACTGAACACCACCAAAGTGACCCAGCAGCAGTGCAGGGCCCCTCTGGCTGGTGTCTCCATGGTTGCTTGACACTGAATGGATTTTTAGGGATTTTTGACTCTGAGGATGCGACATGACGAATCTGGGTATGGCTGCGGTGGATATTTGAAATAAGCAGAGGAAGAACAGCAGGACAGGGAAAGTCACAAAAAGATGAGACAGCAAAAGGAAAAGAAAGAGAGAAAACATGGGGGAAGGG
>CM060340.1:22558061-22560561 GCA_030674155.1 Stramonita haemastoma
TTTCCACCCTCCTCAAAATACCTCACTATCACTATTACCGCCCTGTTCCGCCCTTCCAAAAATATCCTCACAATCACTATTACCCTCCCCCCCCCCCCCTTCCAAAAATCCTCACTATCACTATTACCGCCCTGTTCCACCCTTCCAAAAATATCCTCACTGTTACTGTTACCCCCCCCCCCCCTCTTCATATATATTATATTATATATATATATATATATATATATATATATATATATATTATATATATATATATATATATATATATATATATATATATATATATATCACTCTCACTGTTACCGCCCTATTCCCCGGCCCATCCCAAAATATAAAAAATGCCTCACTCCCACTGTTATCTCCCTCTTCCCTCTGACTGACTCAAAATACAAATTCCCTCCCCCCCCCCCCCCCATTCCATCCCCCCCCCTTTTTTTCCACCTCTCTTTCCCCTTTTCTTCCTGCCCCCTCCCCCAAAAACTTTGTCGGTCTTGGTGGGTTATTTTTTACGTCATACCTTTTGACGTCATAGTGAAGACCCTTAGGAACATTGAAATTCTAAATGACTAGGTTAATGATAGTACCGTAGCAAATATTAATCTGTTTAAAGTTAGGTTAATGAAGTCTGTTTCTGAACACTACCAGGAATCTGTGTTGTATCAACTAGCCTACTGATAGATAGACTTCTGATCAAGGTTTGAAGATAGTAAGACTCTAAGGTAAGTATGTCCAGATAGATCTGTGCGACTATTGTAGTAGTACTAGTAGAACTAGAAGTAGTAGTAGGTCTAGTAGTAGCAATAGTAGCAGCAGCAGTAGTAGTAGTTGTAGTAGTAGCAGCAGCAGCAGCAGCAGCAGCAGCAGTAGTAGTAGTAGTAGTAGTTGTTGTTGTCGTTGTTGTTGTTGTAGTAGCAGCAGCAGCAGCAGTAGGATATGGATTTAAAAAAATAAAGAAAGAAAGAAGAAAAAAAAGCAGGATAGGGGTTGGCTCAAACCAAAACCTCACAGTTTCTTGAATGCTTCATTCTTAGGTTAATAATCAGCTTCTATACATTCATGATCTATTTAATAAGAAGTCCCCATTATCGGTTTTGAATCTGTCAGCTGAAATGGGTTCAGATTGTAGTGCTAGGAGTAAGCACCAAAGGTTTTCGACTTATACTAAAACAGCATGGTCGATGGCGGAAGGAAAAGAGACAAGACTACCAACATCCTACATTGCCAACATCACTGAGATCAGAGGTCTGGGAGGGGGGCAACTACAGGAGATTGTATATCTCAGCAGAGACAGAGAAAAATGGCGAACCCTGAAGGCATTGCATAGCTCTAGCTCCTACCGACGACAGCAGCAGTGATGGAGAGACCTGAGTTGAGTTTTTGAGTAATGAACCTTTAACAGAAAACTACATCATGATATCTAATTTCTGGCGTTTGTTTGGGAAGGGTTTTGGTGTGTGTGTGTGTGTGTGTGTGGTGTGTGTGTGTGTGTGTGTGTGTGTGTGTGTGTGTGTGTGTGTGTGTTTACATATTTAGACATAAACTTTTTCTTTTCTTTTCTTTCTTTCTTTCTTTCTTTCTTTCTTTCTTTCTTTCTTTCTTTCTTTCTTTTCTTTTAATTTTTTATCTTTTTTTTTTTTTTTTTTTTTTACAAAAATGGCTAAAATTAAAAGATTTACCATTATCATTATAGATCTTTAATTATTTAAAAAGCCTCTAAGAGGTCTGCTCATCTTGGACAGCTTAGTGTCCATCATCTTTATAGTTCCACGTGAAAGCTTACGGGGCTCAGTGGGTAGGATATTGTCAATCTTATCCAAGGGCTGTGGGTTTGAACTTTATTCCTGGCTGCCAGCCTGGACTGAAGGGAGACTATAATTAAAAAAAAGAAAAAAAAAGAAAAAAGAAGAAATGAAATTGGTGTATGCCTGTAGGCCTATGTATGTTTGTATGCTTGTATATATGTATGTATGTATGTATGTATGTATGTATGTATGTATGTATGTATGTATGTATGTATGTATGTATGTATGTATGTATGTATGTATGTATGTATGTATGTATTACATGTATGTTTGTATGTATGTTTGTATGTATGTATGTGTGTATGTGTGTTATGTATGTATGTATGTATGTATGTATGTATGTATGTATGTATGTATGTATGTATGTATGTATGTATTATGTCTGCTCTCTCTCTCTCTCTCTCTCTCTCTTCTCTCTCTCTCTCTCTCTCTCTCTCTCTCTCTCTCTCTCTCTCTCTCTTATAACATTACCTTAATATTGTATCTCTGTCTTATTTCTTACCTGTTGTTTGATACTTGGTATGGTTTCTTGCTCTTGGTATTTGAATCACTAAAATTGTTGTTTAGTTGAGGCTATCTTTTTATCTTGATGTTATCCCTGAAAAGGGCGGGGACTGGATGTAAAAAAGCACACGAGTGCTTATCTGTTATCCTCGAATAAAAGAATTTTGCCTTGCCTTGCCTTGCCTTGTCTTATT
>CM060340.1:22570561-22573061 GCA_030674155.1 Stramonita haemastoma
GGGGGGGTGTATGTATGTGTGTGTGTGTGTGTTTGTGCATGTGTGTGTGTGTGTGTGTGTGTGTGTATGTGTATGCATGCATTCATGAGTGCATGTGCGCGCGCGCGTGTGTGTGTACATGTGTGTGTGCATGCATGCATGCATGAGTGCATGTGTATGTGCATGTGTGCATGCATGTGTGTGTGTATGTGCTTGCATGTGTGTGTGTGTGCGTGCACACATGTGCATGTGTGCATGCACATGCACACACATGCATGCACGCACACACGCACGTGCATACATGCATGTGCATGTATGTATATCTTTCACACATGTACACACTTCTGTCTGCACACCTCTTCCTTGCGGGGCCAAACAACAGCGGGAGACGTGGACCAGGAAGTGAGCAGGGACCAGGAGACGGCCACGGAGGAACAGGAGACAGAGGCAGCACCGGAAGTGGAGGGTGAGAGTGGGACCGACAGCGGGGAGTTGGACATAGACGAGGAGGATGAGGGCCCTCCCAGGGGACACTCCACTCCCGCAGGTTGAAAACATGGCCGCTCTCACATTCCTGGCCTTGACCTTGACCTTGGCCTTGACCTTGACCTTGGCCTAGCTAGCCATTCTCCTGCCACCACCGCCTCCTCACTGATCTTTTTTTTTGTCGAGTCTCAGTGCCTGCTAACCTGGCTGTTGTTCTTTGATCCTGGTCTTGAGCTTGCTCCGTTCTGGACAGACGTCTTTGCCTGTCCTCTGTCTTCTAACTAAACTCGCCTGTGGTAGTCGCCATCAACTTAGTTTTTGGCCTTAGTCAGATAACTCAACGGTTTGGGGGGGGGGGGGGGGTGTTTTTTTGAAAAAAACTTTTTCCTTGATCGATCTTCTCAGTGAGCTGGTCCAGAAGAAGTACCATTCCTGGAGTTCATTTCATTTGAAAAGTCAAAATGTTTGATTTATTTTTTGAAAAGAAGCAAACCTTCATTTTGACACTGTACTTGTGGCATACATAGTAGGATTTTCATACACATAATTTTTAATTTCTACTCAGGGGAATAACTTA
This sequence comes from Stramonita haemastoma, assembly GCA_030674155.1. Taxonomy (NCBI): domain Eukaryota; kingdom Metazoa; phylum Mollusca; class Gastropoda; order Neogastropoda; family Muricidae; genus Stramonita; species Stramonita haemastoma. The sequence continues at coordinate 22,571,604 of CM060340.1, forward strand.
GGAGGGGGTATTTTTTTGTTTGTTGGTTGGGTTGTTTGGTTGTTGTTGGTTTTTTTTGGGGGAGGGGGGGGCTTCTGGAGATTGTGTATAACAAAATTAACTTTTCAGTTTCCTCTAGATTCCAATTATGAAAAAAAACAAACATGGGTAACTATGCCGTCTTCTTTCGTCAGGTATTTCAGAATATTTTTTTTCTATGCAGCCATTTCTTGTGAGGCACATAAAAATGATATGATATGACTTTTTTATGTCATTTTTTGACAGTGTTTGGTGATACTATGATTATTTTCTACTTGTGATTAAGGACAACATAACATGGTTATTCTTTCTTCCCCCAGAGGTATGCTCAAATAACAAAGCCTTCTTCCCGATTTCTGGTTAACAGGTAAAACCATGATTAACACAAGTTACATTTCCAGTTATCACTTGGGATAACATTTTTTTAAAATCCGTTTTGTAACAGTTTCAACAAATGTTATTTTCCCTTAAAAGTCTGGGTTTTTAGTAACAGTTTTTACAAGCATTATTTTCCTTTCAAAAATCTTTTTTTGTAACAGTTTAAACAAAACTTTTTTCTCTCTTTGATTTTGGATCTTTTCTTGTCTTTATAGATAGACTTTGTCAGGTCTTGGTTTTTTCTTTGAAAGATGATTTGAAAAGGAACGTAAGTATACACCTTCTCTTTCTGTTTTCAGCTTGCTTAGTTACATGCTATTTAGCTCTCGGCATTATAAGGGGGTAATCATTTTACATTTGTTTTTTTCAATTTCCACAAGACAAAAAGGTTGCATTAATACAGACAATGTTTTGCCTTTAAAAAAAAGGGGGTTTAAAAGTTCAAATCTGATACTTAAAAAGTTTTTAGATATGTGTGTATACCTGGAATATATAAATTACCCATTAGCATTTTCATTGTCACAGTCATGTGTTTTTTTCATCTATGTTGGAAAGAGTTAGGTATCAAACTGATTGACAAGTTAATACAGGTTTGCAGCTGTTCATTTTCACACAGAATGCATTCCTAAAAGACACATCTTTGACTATATATGTATTTACAAAGTTAGATTGTAAAAGCTACAAAACTTTCTTGGTAAAATGTAACTGTTGGTAAACCGTGGTACTGGATGAAAAGGGGCAACAGTACTTCTTCCAGAGAAAAACTGTGTTTCTTTCTTTCAGCCTTCAAGCTTTTGATTAGTGCTTTTCTGCAGAGTAGTGTAGTGCACAGGTAGTCAGCAGATTTGGCAGAAGCTACTATTAGTAGTTGGAGGCTTGATACGATCACAGTTCAAAAACTAATTCATAACTCATGTCTTTCAAATTTTCATTACTCAATATTACTTGGTTTTGTGTTCCCGTTATTTTTGTTGACTGGAGGGAAAGAAGAATGGGAAGTGAGAGGAGATTTTTTTGTATGATTTTTTTTTTTTTAAAGTGAGTTAGGATAGAATTAAGGGA
>CM060340.1:22578061-22579545 GCA_030674155.1 Stramonita haemastoma
TCTGCTTATTATCATACTCAAATCATTTAACTCTTTCTGTGGATGGAAAACATGATCCTATCACGGCTTGAGAAACTCATGTAGGCTACAAACTGACCGTGATCTGATACAAGACTGTAGTCTCTTGTCTCTGCTTATTATCATACTAAAGTCATTTGGTCACTCTCTGTGTGGATGGAAAACATGATTTTATCACAACTTTAGAAACTCATATAATAATAATAATAATAATAATAATAATAATAATAATAATATATTAATAAAATGGAGGCTTATTTAGCGCGAATTCCCCAAAACATGGGCTCACCGGGCTGTAAAATCAAATCAATTTAAATAGGTTACATATGAACGTGAAAAATTTGACTAGCACAAAAAATAAGGAAAAAATGCATGCACATACAATACACAGCATATTACATGGCCAGAGAATAAAAGTAAAATAAGAGCAATATCATCAAGAAAATGTAAGCTACAAACTGACCATGATCTGATACAAGACTGTAGTCTCTTGTCTCTGCTTATTATCAAACTAAAGTCATTTGGACTCTTTCTGTGGATGGAAAACATGATTCTATCATGGCTTGAGAAACTCATGTAGGCTACAAACTCACCATGATCTGACACAAGACTGCAGTCTCTTGTCTCTGCTTATTATTTGAGAAACACATGTACAAACTGACCGTGATCTGATACAAGACTGTAGTCTCTTGTCTCTGCTTATTATCACACTCAAGTCATTTGGTCACTCTCTCTATGGATGGAAAACATGATTCTATCACAGCTTGAGAAACTCATGTACAAACTGACCGTGATCTGATACAAGACTGTAGTCTCTTCTCTTGCTTATTATCACACTCTAAAGTCATTTGACTTTCTCTGGGGATGGAAAACATGATCCTATCACGGCTTGAGAAACTCATGTAGGCTACGAAAACTGACCGTGATCTGATACAGGACCGTGGTCTCCTTGTGTGTGGGCGATTTGTACAGCATGGCGTGGCGCTGTGAGTTCTCCCAGTACAGGATCAGACGCACGGTGCAGGCGTGACCCCAGCTCTCTCCCCAGTGCCGGCACCAGCTGTGACCCGCTTGACCCTGGTGTGAAGCGCGTGGTCATCTGATTGGTCAACACCACCTGTCCAACAGATGTCGTAGAATAAAGTTAATGCCTAGATGTCCATCCAAAAATTTTGCAAGAATTTTGTCATCGGGGAGCTGCAAAATGTCCAAGGATGATGTCAAGCATTATACATTTCTTTCAAATATAACAAGAGAGAGAGAGAGAGAGAGAGAGAGAGAGAACACTTCAAAATTCATTGGAAATAGCTCACCATACCATAACCATAATGATATAAACACTGAATCCTGTGACGTAATGTTACAATGATAATGATATAAACAGTGAATCCTGTGACATAATGTCACAATCATAATGATACAAACGGTGAACCCTGTGTTGTACCCATGTAATGTTCCAATCATAA
>CM060340.1:22589645-22617145 GCA_030674155.1 Stramonita haemastoma
ATCAGTACAGACAATGTTTTACCTAAAAAAAATTGTTTTTTTTAAAGTTCAAATCTGATACTTAAAAAGGCTTTTAGATATGTGTGTATACCTGGAGTATGTAAATTATCCATTTAGCATTTTCATTCTCACAGCCATGTGCTTTTTCATCTATGTTTGAAAGAGTTAGGTATCAAACTGATTGACAAGTTAATACAGGTTTGCAAGCTGTTCATTTTAACACAGAATACATTCCTAAAAGACACATCTTTGACTATAATTATTGTATTTACAAGTTAGATTGTAAAAGCTACAAAACTTTCTTGGCAAAATGTAACTATTGGTAAACTGTGGTACTGGATGAAAAGGGGCAACAGTACTTCTTCCAGGAAAAAAACATATGTTTCTTTCTTTCAGCCTTGAAGCTTTTGATTAGTGCTTTTCTGAAGAGTAGTATAGTGCATACGTAGTCAGCAGACGTGACAGAAGCTACTACTAGTAGTTGGAGGCTTGATACGATCACGGTTCAGAAACTAATTCATAACTCATGTCTTTCAAATTTTCACTACATTACTTGATTTTGTGTTCCTGTTATTTTTGTTGACTAGACCACAAAGAGAATGGGTTGTGAGAGGAGATTTTTAAAAAAATGTTTTTTTAAAAAGTGAGTTAGGATGAAATTAAGAGGTATAACTTGTGACTGGAATGAGTAAGCTTTATTTAGTCTGTTCTCTTTTACTCGTCACCAAAAGTGTGCGTTGTGTGTAAAAAAAAAAAAAGGTAAAGGTGTCCCATAACCTGTGTGGTCGTTAGGGGGAGTGAGGCGTCTGAGACCTCAGCTTCTCTGGGGGCCAGCATGTTGAGGGCGGTGCCCATCTCCTCTTCCTCGCTGCTTTACCTTCCCTGACCCTGAAGAGGGCAGGTATCCATTTACAGCTGGGTGAACTGGAGGAACTGTACTGTACCCAACGCGCGCAAACAGTCACCCATCCAATTGGCAACCACGCTCGATGTTGCTTAACTTGACTGGGGGAAAGCGAGCGCTCTGACCACTGAGCTATCCCGTCTACAAAATACAGTATATGTGTTGTGTGTGAGAGCTGCAATTGCTACACTAGCACATTTCTGAGAGTGAGCATTGTGTGTGTGTGTGTGTGTGGAAGTTGAGTCCCCATAATGCTGACCTTACGTACAGAGAAAACTGAATATTCCATACACCTCTAAACTCCCCGTTACCTCTATGTGTGGTGTGGTACAGTTTTCACATTTATTTTTCACTTTACTGTATAGTGACAAGGAGTATGGGAATCCTTCCCACTTTTGACTTGGTTGTTTTAAAAAAGTTATTCTGATATTTACAACCACAACAACAAGTGCTTAACATAATCATGTATACATTTCTGCCCCAATTTTTTTTTCACAAGAAACAAATTATGTGTTTGATTTTTCAGTATAACATACGTAGTCCAGTAACTTTCAACAAGAACAGAATGACTACAAAGTACATTTACTTTTGTATATTTGGAAATAATTACATAATTACAAATTTGTAAATCAAGCGCTTTGATTTGTTTTTGCAAGATATAGTGCTATATAAATTCCATTTATTATTATTATTATATTTCTTTGGTGGCATTTTCCGTACCATTTTCTCTCTCTGTAAAAGCTGTGATGTGTCCTTTTGCAGAAGAATCGGAAGCCAGGAAGGAACTGCGGGCGATGATCCACGCTTACCTTGCCGAGGAGGTCAAGAAGGTCAAGGTGACCGTCGAGGACCAACTCAAGGCCACAGAAGACACACTCAGCAAAAAGATCGAGACGGCTGAAGCCGCCAGCAAGAAAAGCCCTCGCAAAGATTCAGCCAAGAAAAAGAAGTGAAACTCTTTTGAGGGGGGGGGGGGGGGGGGGGGGCTCTCTTCTCTGTTAATGAATAGGACAATTCTTTGTGAAGGTTTCTTTTTGAACTTCTTTTTTTTATATTTTACCGATTCTTTTTTTTTTTTTTTTTTCTTCTCAGATGTGGTGTTCTTCCAGCTGTAAATAATCCCATGTTTCATCTCGTTAACAAAAATGAGAACTGGTAAAAAAAGAACACTTTTTTTGATCTGACATGCTACTATGATGCATGGATAGACAAAATATACTGTTTTTTTAAAAAACAAATATGTGAGTGTAAAAATATATCAATTTTACAACAATATATCTTGTGCTTGTGTACGTCATAGCATGTATGAGGCACCAACTAAAGCTATGGTTATGTTGAATTAACACTGGAAAAGTTCCAAGGAAGTATAGAGTGTGAGAAGTTTTGACAAACTAATACAATATTCCCCCTCACACACACACACACAAACACACACACACACACACACACTCACACACACACACACATGGACGCAAACACATAAAATCAAATAATCCATAAACAACTTATAGACAGTTTATTCCACAATTATGTACACATAAACATCTTTCATAGATCACTGTCATCAAGAATTATGTACACATAAACATCTTTCATAGATCACTGTCATGAAGAAATACTACAACTCCCAAAAGTGCTTTCATTTGCTAAAAATATGACAAAATAACAATACTGTTACTATTCAAATAAACCCTGAAACAAACTGAAGATGGTAAAAGATGTTTTTAAGTACAGAGTCCTTTTTTTCCTCTTGACACGTTCATCTAAAAGACATAATAATGCATTATACTGTCACAGGTAAGCCTCTCACATATACACCCAGGCATGCATGTACAAGCAAACACATCATCACAAATAACATCTTTTCACATAGCACAACTTCCAAATTCTGAGTCTGCTGAAGAACCATGCTGTCACACTCTGCTTAGACATACCATCCCCAAACACACACACACACACACTCTCTCTCTCTCTCTCTCTCTCTCTCTCTCTCTCTCTCTCTCTCTCTCCAGAGTCCAACCAAACTGTATACCAATAAACGCTGTATGAGTTTGAGTGAAAATGTTAGGAGTCTGAAGACGTATGAACATTAAAATAATTTGAAGTCTTGAAGTCTCTCTCTCTCTCTCTCTCTCTCTCTCTCTCTCTCTCTCTCTCTCTCTCTCTCTCTCTCTCTCTCTCTCTCTCTCTCTCCTCTCACACACACTCACTTACACACACACACTCACTCCCTCACTTACACACACACACTGACTCAAGATTTAACTCCTTTCACACCTGTGGGACACAGAGGAATACATACAAGTGAATTAAACAGAAAAACAAACCTAACAGCATCCCACCCCCCAAAAAATTAGTAGTACTTACTAACAGGAATTGAAAAACAATAATTCAGCATGGAAGGCGCAACAATAGTAAAATGATAAACAAACAATAGAGCTGCAAGAAATTCTTGTAAAAAAAACGACATCAGCTTTCTTTTACAAGTGCAGTCTTCACTTGCGAAATAACGAATGAAATTTTCAAGAAATACCAGTAACTTTTATGAATTTTGACAAGAGACAGAAGGACTTTTCAAGATTTACATTTTATCGGCCTACAAAAATTATAAGTGACAGGGGTTGAAGAAAATGCTGAGGAATCAAATTTTGTAAATATCTGATTACATTCCATGCACATTAACACATACAAACACACAGTCTCAAAACAACACACACACACACACACACACACACACACACACACACACACACACACACACACACACACTATCATTCCAGTCTAGGTCTCTTGGAAGCTGAAGAACCATCCTTTTCCACAGAGGAAGTAGCCCTGCTGGAGGAGTGTATCACATCTCGTATACCCCCGGTCTGTCAGACAGAAAACACAGTCAGTCATACTTATAGTCCAATCTGCACAAATTCACAATCTTCATAAAATGGCATTTTCTCAATCCACAGATATACCACAAACACATTTATTCATTTATTTATTCATTCTTTTATATCAAGCATAATGGAATAAGCACTCATGCGCTTTTTTTTTTACATCCAGTCCCCGTGTGTATGCAGTTTTGTAAATCTTGTCATCTGTTCCCACCGGCACACAATGGCCTACATTGGGAGGAAGAAGAAGGGGAAAAAAAACAACCTCACCATACCACACTGGAAACTATGCTTTAGTGAAGGAGGTGCGAAAGAAGAGCAGTCAGTATCAAGCAATACACATGGCTGTACTGCATAGGATACACAGCATCTGGTCTTCTCCTGTGCTTGTGACTGCAGGAGGTCTGCCTGTTTGCCTCAGACTGCACATTCCAACTTCCAAAGGGGGATAGACAGGATAGCCTAGCGCTCAGAACATTGCGCTCGCAATTTGATGACCAGGGTTCAATTCCCATTCGAGGAAATTTTTCCCCTGGAGTGCTGACTCCACTCCACTTTGGGGGGAGTGCTGACTCTACTCTCCCCAAAAGTCTTTTGGATGAGACTATAAGCGAGGCCCCGTGTGCAAACGCACGCGGAACATCTTGCGCACACGCTAAATCCTGTTCCGCTTTTCGTAAGAGTAGGCCATTGTGTGCCGGTGGGAACAGATGACAAGATTTACAAAACTGCATACACACGGGGACTGGATGTAAAAAAGTACATGTGTGCTTATTCCATTATCCTCAATATAAAATAATAGATAAATAAAATAAATAAACAAAGCAGCTGATGACCAGTGTCTAGCCTGTGACCACTTTTTGTGGAGGATGCTAAGAACTAGTTGTGCTATCATGCTGGTCATTTGTGACACTTTTCCAACAGGTTGAGGCTGTGCCCACCCCTCCCCAACATCCCCATTTAGAGAATGCTTGCCTAAGCATGGTGCTGAGGTGTGACTACAGAGTTATATTCCTGACCCAAGGAAGCAGGAGATCTTCGAAGACCAAGTCATCAACAAGAATAGTGATATCTGTCTGAAGACGTTTCTCATCTATTTCCCAGTACACTTGTACCTGATAGCCAGTGAGATGAACATGTATTGCACATTTGACTTGACTGATGGAGTTAGCCTATGTGCCACTGCTTAGAATAACAGTTCTGGTCTCTGCTTATTTACACACCAAAGTCATTTAGTCACTCTCTCTGTGGATGGAAAACATGATTATATCACAGCTTCAGAAACTCATGTAGGCTACAAAATCACCGTGATCTGATACAAAACTGTAGTCTCTTGTCTCTGTTTATTATCGCAATAAAGTCATTTGACTTTCTCTGTGGACAGAAAACATGATCCTATCACGACTTCAGAAACTCATGTAGGTTACAAACTGACCGTGATCTGATACAAGACTGTAGTCTCTTGTCTCTGCTTATTACCACAATAAAGTCACTGGACTTTCTCTGTGGATGGAAAACATGATCCTATCATGGCTTCAGAAACTCACGTAGGCTACAAACTGACCATGATCTGATACAAGACTGTAGTCTCTTGTCTCTGCTTATTATTACACTAAAGTCATTTGGTCACTCTTTCTGTGGATGGAAAACATGATCCTATCACGACTTCAGAAACTCATGTACAAACTGACCGTGATCTGATACAAGACTGTAGTCTCTTGTCTCTGCTTATTATCACACTCGAAAGTCATTTGGACTCTTTCTGTGGATGGAAAACATGATCCTATCACGGCTTGAGAAACTCACATAGGCTACAAACTGACCGTGATCTGATACAAGACTGTAGTCTCTTGTCTCTGCTTATTATCACACTCTAAAGTCATTGGACTTTCTCTGGGGATGGAAAACATGATCCTATCATGGCTTGAGAAACTCATGTAGGCTACAAAACTGACCGTGATCTGATACAGGACTGTGGTCTCCTTGTGTGTGGGCGATTTGTACAGCATGGCGTGGCGCTGTGAGTTCTCCCAGTACAGGATCAGACGCACAGTGCAGGCGTGACCCCAGCTCTCCCCCAGTGCCGGCACCAGCTGTGACCCGCTTGACCCCGGTGTGAAGCGTGTGGTCATCTGATTGGTCAACACCACCTGTCCAACAGATGTCGTAGAAAAAGTAAATACCTAGATGCCCATCCAAAAATTTCCGCAAGAATTTTGTCGTCAGGGAGCTGTAAAATGTCTGAGGAAGATATCCTGTTATTATACAATATTTCTTTAAATATGTAACAAGAGAGAGAGAGAGAGAGAGAGAGAGAGAGAGAGAGAGAGAGAGAGAGACTTCAAAATTCATTGGAAATAGCTCACCATACCATAATCATAATGCTATAAACACTGAATCCTGTGAGGTAATGCTCCAATCATGATGATATAAACAGTGAATCCTGTGACATAAGGTTACAATCATAATGATACAAACGGTGAACCCTGTGATATATTCATGTAATGTTCCAATCATAATATTTATACACTGTGAATCCTGTGATGTAATGTCACAATCATAATGATACAATCGGTGAATCCTGTGATGTATTCATATAATGTTCCAATCATAATGATGATTATAAACGGTGAATCCTGTGATGTAATGTCACAATCATAATGATACAAATGGTGAATCCTGTGATGTATTCATATAATGTTCCAACCATAATGATATAAACAGTGAATCCTGTGACTTAATGTTCCAATCCTAATGATATCTATAAACGGTGAATCCTGTGACATAATGTTAAAATCATAATGATACAAATGGTGAATCCTGTGATGTATCCATGTAATGTTCCAATCCTAATGATATCAATAAACACTGAATCCTGTGATGCAATGTTCCAATCATAATGATATTTATACACAGTGAATCCTGAGGGCAGTGCACTCACAGCCAGGCTAAAACGGGTGGCCAGCTGCACGCAGTTCTGAGCCAGCTGAGCCAGCAGACGTGTGCGGAGGGACAGGTCCTCAAAGCTGTGACGGAAAGGGAACGCCACGCTGTCGATAATCACCACCTTTACCTGCACGGGAGAAAAAAAAATCCATTTGTTATGTACCAAATCCCCAAAGGCAGAATGCAGCTACCTTAACCCTCTTGCATTCAGTGTCTCTTAACACAAACTGCCCCTAGATTTCGCACTCCATCACAAAATCAGGTCACAGGCACACATGCTGGCTGGCCTTTTCCTCCTTCTAAGTACATACCTGCAGCTATAATTACTTTCAGGCACTCTACAGGGTTTCTCCTTCTGGCCTGATAGAGCTTTGACATGTGGTACCAATTAGTGATGGTCACAGCGTGATGGAAATCTACTGAGTGTAAATCCCGACAAATCCCCTATCGGGACTTAGAGGGGTAATTATTCAATCCCGGCAAATCCCAGATCGGGACTAAGAGGGTTAAAATGGTGGGCGAAAAGGGTCGCATTTATGCAAAAATATCATTGGTGAAACTTGGATCTCTAGTTCAGAAATACAACAAAAATGTAATAAAATGGTGTCTTTAAAGGCAAATATATATCAGAGTGCTCGCTTTTCTCCTGTCAAGTTAAGCAGCGTCAAGTGTGGTTACCAGTTGGATAGGTGACCGTTTGCACTTGAAGCTTATTTCAAAGGCATTACAACGCAATCATCAGCTTTATCTACTTACAGAACGAGAAGGTTAGCTTTGAAACAGTGTGGGATTCTTCACCAGCATATTAACTGTCTTGCAATTCAAATTTGAAAAAAAAATAACCTCATCAAAAAATATTGTGTTGTTGTTGCTGTTGTTGGTGTTTTAGCTTTCTATACATATGAAGGGTCTTGTCTAATATCACTCTGAGTGAACAGACGTAAAATAGAAGCAACAACAACATATGAAGGGTCCGTAATAAACTTCAGGGAAGCCAACTGGAAATCTTGCACGAGTTAAAGCAAGCTAGCACCCCTACCTAGGAGACGGGATAGCTCAGTGGTCAGAGCCCTCGCTTTCCTACAGTCCCCCAGTTCACCCAGCTGTGAATGGGTACCTGCCCTCTTTAGGGTCAGGGAAGGTAAAGTAGCCAGGGAGAGGAGATGGGCGCTGCTCTCAACATGCTGGCCCCTAGAGAAGCTGAGGTCTCTGATGCCTCACTCCCCTACGACCACACAGTTTATGGGACACCTTTACCTTTTTTTTTTTTTTATACCTTTAGACACCTACCTAAAAAGGAGGCCTCTGTGAAACCACAGCAGTCAGGGCCACAGAATCAGACTGAAGAAGCAAAAAATAATATATTTGAATGAGCCAGACAGAAAACAACAACCAGAAAACAAACATAGAGGAAATGATAGGCGACGAATCAAAGGCAACCTACCTTTGGGTGTGTCTGGAGGAAGGATGTCAACATGTGGACTGTGGCCAGCAGTTCAGTGTAGTCATGGCAACGGAAGTAGTGAATCCCCGCCAAAACATTCTCCAGGCTGTAATCTGCTACCTCGCTCTCACCTTTTAAAAAAAAAAAAAAATCAGGTGAAACTTCTTTCAATGATTACAGAAAAAAGCCACAAATTGGTTTTAAAAACCTGAACAGTAATTCACATCAACTAGTATTCTCTTTTCTAGTACAATCATCACAACAAATCCAATATAAAAAAAAACCAAAGGCTCTTCAGCCAGCGTCAAAACGATAGGAGAAGATGCCTTAGGGAAAGGTCTTTGAATTTCATTTGTTTTTGCTGGTTGTTTTTTTAAGTGAAAAGCGTATGAAGCAAATCCAAAGCCACTAATATCAAATAACCAAAGCAAATCCCTCACCTTCAGTTCCAGTCACCATGCGATGACAGTGATCCACAGTGGCCTGTGCAATGTCGACGACCCGTTCGACGATAAAACTTCCTTCTGTGTCGATGTAGACAGCCTCCCCCCCCGCCCCACCCAGCACCTCTGGGATGCTGGCGTCCACTGCAAGTTGAATGCTGGGGACAGAATGATTGATGTGATTTGGTTGAGTTCTTTGTGGAGGGGTTATTTTGGGCTTGTTTCATTCCTCAGCTAGTGCTCCGAGGCTCACCAATGGTGAGATTTTTGCATGGCGGGATAGCTCTGTGATCAGAGCACTCGCTTTCCCCCAGCCAATGTTAAGCAGCGTCGAGCGTGGTTACCAGTTTGATGGGTGACCGTTTGCGTGCCTTGGCTTCAGTACAGTTCCCCCAGTTCACCCAGCTGTAAATGGGTACCTGCCCTCTTTAGGGTCAGGGAAGGTAAAGCAGCGAGGGAGAGGAGATGGGCTCCACCCTCAACATGCTGACCCCTAGAGAAGCTGAGGTCTCTGACGCCTTGCTCCCCTACAAGCACAACCAAACAGGTTACGGGACACCTTTATCTTTACCTTTGTATGCAACTGTTTATCCATCATTCTTACAGTGGTCACATTCTGACTTGGGGCATGATGTCTATACATGACACCAGTATGCATGCATTTTTTTTTTTGTTTTTTTTTTTATAAGACTTTTGTCATCTGTTCCTACCAGCATAAAATGGCCTACTCTTCTCAAGGTGGAACAGGTTCTTTAACATGTGTGCAAGATGTTCTGCAAGTGTCCACACACAGGACGTCAGTTTATAGTCTCATCCTTAGGACTTTCATATAATTTAGGGGAGCAGGGTCAATACTGAAGTTAACTCTATGGGGAAAATCCCCTTCCAGAGGGTCCTGGTGACTGATACCATAATTTATATCGCAAGCACCACATATCATCTTTTCTTTTAAAAGCTTTTGACAAAAAAAACACTAAAAACATGACATACTAATCATTAATATGTAAAAACACACAGAGATAATACTAACAGTTTCTAATACTTCAAAACACAGACCAGTATGTTTAAATTTGAATTAATTATATCATTATATATTGTTCTGCCTCCTTTTCATCTCATCTATTTTAGTCCCTTTCTTTCTTTTTTTTTTTTAAATGATAATCTTTTAACACCAAACCACACACATACACACCGAGCTAGCATGGTAGAACGGGATAGCCTAGTGGTTAGAACATTGCGCTGGCAATCTGATGACCTGGGTTCGATTCCTAGTTGAGGGGATTTTTCCCCTGGAGTTATCAGTGCTGACTCCACTCTCCCCACAAGTCCTTCGGATGAGACAATAAACTGAGGCCCCATGTGCAAACGCATGCAGAACATCTGGCGCACACATTAAATCCTGTTCCGCTTTTCATAAGAGTGGGCCATTGTGTGCTGGTGGGAACAGATGACAAGATTTACAAAACTGCATACACACGGGTACTGGATGTAAAAAAGCACATGAGTGCTTATTCCATTATCCTCAAAATAAAAGAATAAATAATTAATAAATAAATAAATACATAATGCATAAATAAATAAATGAATGATCATCCTTCCATTTCTCTCACCCCATCTGAGTCTTGCCCACACCAGGAGCCCCGCAGAGCTCAGTCAGTTTACGCAGAGGGACGCCCCCTCCCAACACCTGGTCCAGGTCTGCACAAAAGGTCACGATGCTCGGCAAGTTCTGCTCCTGCTCCAGCAGTTCCAGAGCACTGTGGCTGACCCCCGCCTTTCTTCCCTCCCCTGATACTATTTTTATCACCTCCAGAGCATCTTCGTGACTGATACCTGCCTCTGAAAGTAAGCAAACAAAAAAAATGAGTGAAATATTAATCTGTTTTTGTTGGGGTTTTTTTGAGAACCAATGATGTGTTGCTAAGTAGTTGAAGAGAATGGTTGCAATAATAGATTTGATTTTAAATTGATAGCAAGATGTTTAAAAAGTGGTTAACAAATGTAGAGAAAGAATAACAACAACTTCATAAGTATATATATATAAAATAGTGTGCATGTGTGTGTGTGTGTGTGTGTGTGTGTGTGTGTGCGTGCGTGCGTGCGTGCGTGCGTGCGTGCATGCGTGCGTGCGTGCGTGTGTGTGTGTGTGTGTGGACTGACTCTGTGTGTGTGTGTGTGTGTGTGTGTGTGTTGATCTAGCCTGACCCCACCTCAGTGGCCAAGAAGCTAGTGCCAGTCTATCCATGGAGACTTAGAGGACCTGCAGCATACTGCTGCCTTCATTGCAAAGGCTGAGCTGTCCATTTGACAAATTGTGCAAAAGAAAGAAGAGAAAAAGCCTTACATCCTATGTCTACCTAGTTTTTGCTGTTTTGTTAGGATTTTTTTTGTTGTTCCTTGGCTGGAGCCCTGAGGTTCACTGAAGGTGAGATTTTTGCATAATTATTATGACCGTTAAACATTTTTAAGGTAGCGACATCCCGACTTTGCGGATATATTTCATATTTAACCTAGTTTTAAAAATCAGAATGATATATAATATATATTATATATACATGTATACACATATATCTCATTATCTGTCACTATGAATCTCACCTTTACTGAGCTGTGATGGTTTGACATTGCAAAGATCTGCAACAGTAAGGAAGCCAGCAGCTGACAGTTTAGCACGCACCATCGGCGACAGCGGAAATGTCAACAGCTGCCGTTGTGAGGTCATACTGGCTGCTAGGACACCCTGTGACTCAAGACTGAGAGATGTAGTCGTAGCCCTTTGATGTTGTTTTCACAAACTCTTGAAACTGGCACAGACCATAGCATAAGCCAAAGGCTTGTGAACTCTAGTAGTAGTCTGTGTGTGTACTTTGCCAAGTTGAAGACAGGATGTTACACACATGTAGGCAGTAAGTCTTTAGCATGGTGACCCTGTAGACAGAAAGTTAATATTGTTTCAAGACCTAAATCCAATGAGAAAAGATAAGATGTTATTTGTGAAATAGACTTTCCCTTCCTAAGTCCACCATATGATAAAGTGGTTTAATTCTTTAATGTAATACAGGTCTTTAAGCAATAAAGCCATGAATAAGGACAACACCTTGCTTACCCTTATTCCCATATCTGCTGACCCCAGATCAAACCTGTTCAAGAAAATCCCCCCCCCCCCCCCACCCCACCCCCCAAGTTAACATCATCACTCATCTGTGGTCAGAACATTGCGCTGGCAATTTGACGACCCGGGTTCGAGTCCGGTCGAGGAAATTTTTCTCCTGGAGTTAACATCAGTGCCAACTCCACTCTCCCCAAAAGTCCTTCGGATGAGACTTTAAACCGAGGCCCCGTGTGCGAACGCATGCAGAACATCTTGCGCACACATTAAATCCTGTTCCGCTTTTCGTAAAAGTATGCCATCGTGTGCCGGTGGGAACTGATGACAATATTTACAAAAACTGCATACACACGGGGACCGGATGAAAAAAAGCACATCATTGCTTATTCTGTTATCCTCGATATAAAAGAATAAATAAATAATAAATAATCTGTCAACAGGGCCAACTCCACTCCCCTCAAAAGGCCTTCCAATGAGACTTTTTTTTATAAACAAGGTCCCCTGTGCGAACACAGCAGATCAAAATGCGCACATGTTAAAACCTGTTCCACTTTTCGCAAGAGTAAGCCATTGTGTAACACTACAGTGGGAACAGAAAGGCCTAACAAAAATTGATACAACTACTAAACTGTAAACAGCATACACACTGGGACTAGTTGTAAAACAAAGCACACAAGTGCTTATTCCATTATCCTTGAAATAAAAGTACACACACACACACACACACACACACACACACACACACACACACACACCACCACCACCACCACCACCACCAACCAACAACAACAACAGGTCTAAACTAACAACAGCAACCAATAACAACAATAAGCAAAATGCATGCTGCGCTTACCACCACACAAAAGCGACAAAATTTATCCCATAAGCGGTCTCCAATCCAGACTAAAAAGGAAGTAACTGAGCAAGATTCTCATCAGAAAGGTCTAAAAGTAACAATCGACGAAAATATCAGCTGGTTTCTTCACATCAGCATCTCTAAATTTCCGCGGCAAGTGGGAATTCTTACACATGTTTTGATGACGTCAAGCACTGCGAGCACATTTTGTTTCAGTTGTGTTAGAATGGTGTTCGTGGGCTGATGCAGGGATGGGTGATCCCGATGAAAATTATATATCGTCTTTTAAACGATTCTTGGAACTATTTTGTCGTGATGTAGAGGAGCCATCATCAGAGGAGAGTGAATCCATCGTTCGGCATGTATCGTATATGCTGGAGCCGTCTGAAATCGAAGGCGAAAGTTTACGGTGGGCGCTTGACTACCTCAACCAAACACAGTGAGTTCCCTTTCTTGAGTATCGGTGTGTGTTGATGGCCTAGGCATGATGTGTGTCCTCGTCGGCACTCGTTTATATTTTGACTTACTTAAAGTAAAGAAAATACAAGTTGCATGATGTATCGACATACCTTGAAAGGATGGCTGTGCACTTTTTTCCGCTTCTTATGGTTCCTTTCTTATTTAGTTGGAAGTTTTATTTTCAGACTTTTTTTTCCTCTTCCTCGTTGCAATGGTCCCCGCCCTCTTTCTCAGGTTCTAGGGGCCTAACTTTCAGTACAAGGCGTACTCGTAGGCATTGCAGTTGAAAACAATTTTCTGTTTGTTATTTTTATAGTATCAACTTGTCCAAAACCGGATTTTTTACTGTCTGCTTGATATATAATGCATGTGGGTAGTTGGATTTTGAATACATAATTTTAAACATTAATTTTTTTTTGTATTTTACTTCATAAGACAGTCCAAGCTTAGTTAGAAGAAAACAAAATAAATAATTAAGGTATTCATCCCTTTTTTTCAGCAAAAGATTATGGACATTGTAAAATATTTCACATGTGGTAATTAATCATTTAATGATAATGTCAGTCAAATGATAACCAGTGACAACTTTGATTAAATATGTTTTTTAAGAACAACAACAAAAAAACAAATAAACAAAAAACCACAAAAACAAAATACATTATAAACTTGAGAAAAAAAATGCTCTCGAGATCTTTCTCATACTCAAAGACGAAGAGGTCATGTGGACACACACACACACACACACACACACACACACACACACACACACACACACACACACACACACATGACACACACACACACACCAGTGACACACACAGTGACACACACACACAGTGACACACAGTGACACACACACACACAACACACACACACACCACACACACACACACACACACACACACACACACACACACACACACACACACACACACACACACACACGCATGCATGCATGCATGCCAGGCTTGTATGTATGCAAACACGCATGCACACATGTACACACACACACACACACACACACATACACACACACACACACACACACACACACAACACACACCACACACACACACACACAGGGGACGGATAGCCTAGTGGTCAGAACATCGCAGGCTTGTATGTATGCAAACACGCATGCACACATGTACACACAACACACACACACACACACACACACCACACACACACACACACACACACACACACACACACACACACACACACGGGGGACGGATAGCCTAGTGGTCAGAACATCGCGCTGGCAATTTGACGACCCGGGTTCGATTCCGGTCGAGGAGATTTTTCTCCTGGAGTTAACATCAGTGCTGACTCCACTCTCCCCACAAGTCCTTCAGATGAGACTTTAAACCGAGGCCCCGTGTGCGAACGCTTGCAGAACATCTTGCGCACACGTTAAATCCTGTTCCGCTTTTCGTAAGAGTATGCCATCGTGTGCCGGTGGGAACAGATGACATTTACAAAACTGCATACACACGGGGACTGGATGTAAAAAAGCACAAGAGTGCTTATTCCATTATCCTCGATATAAAAGAATAAATCAAATAAATCAAATCAAATTCTCTCCTCTCTCTCTCTCCTCTCTCTCTCTCTCTCTCTCCTCTCTCTCTCTCATCTCTCTCTCTCTCTCTCTCTCTCTCTCTCTCTCTCCTCTCTTCTCTCTCTCTCTCTCTCTCGCCCTCTCTCTGTCTCTCTTCTCTCTCTCTCTGATCATGTCCTAGTCCTCTCTCATGTATGATATCTAGTCACTCATAATCTAACACACACACACACACACACACACACACACACACACACACACACACACACACACACACACACACCACCATCTCCTCTCCATCTCTCTCTCTCTCTCTCTCTCCTCTCTCTCTCTCTCTCTCTCTCTCTCTCTCTCTCTCTCTCTCTCTCTAAGTGTATTAATATCAATTAATTTTAATTAATACATTATGTAAAACTGAAAAGTGCTCTGGATATCCTCCTACTTGAAGTTCTTCATGGCCCCTATTGTATGTGCACAGTACTCTATAATGATATAGATTAGAACATAGTATTTGCTAGAAAATGGACTAGGGTGCCTGTTCACTAAATCAGGAAAAGGTGATTTTAGACAGGACATGGGGAGAAGGAGAAAGAAGTATTTAATATTTTTTTGTTAAGTTGAATGAATGATATTGGTTCAAGGAAAAAACCAGATTCATATCCTTGAGATATATAATAAAATGTAAAATGCAAAATAAAAACAAAGGAAAAAAGATAAACTTGAGTAATCTGACTTTAACTAGTTTAAGTGTGCTTTGTTGTGGTGCGTGATGTGTGTGTGTGTGTGTGTGTGTGTGTGTGTGTGTGTGTGTGTGTGTGTGTGTGTGTGTGTGTGTGTGTGTAGATCGATCTAGGTGTGTGTCTCTGTGTGTTTGTGTGAGTGGCATTTGTGTGTATCACTGTGTGTGTGTTTGTGTACGTATACATGTATCATTGTATGCCAAGTGCTGTATGTGTTTGTGTTTTGTGTGTGTCACTGTGTGTTTTTCTGCATCTGTCTGTCTATGTTTTGTGGTGTGTAAATTTGTGTGTAAAATGTGTGTGTGTGTGGTGTGGTGGTGTGTGGTGTGGGAATGTTTATTTATTAAACTGTTTCAGTGTTTGTGCTTGTGTCTATAGTCTAGTATAGATCTATAGATACATGCCCATATTGTGTGTGTTACTGCTTCAGTGTTTGCAGTACATGTGTACGTGCATGCATGCATGAGTTCACTAAAGAATGTCATTGATGCATACACAATTATAAATGCATGCCTAATTGTATTATAGTCATTGTATACTAGCTGACAATGTTCAGCTTGCACGCATGTACAGCAAACGATGAAACATCTATGATCTAGTGACTGTATTCTTTAAAGCAATAAACATAGGAATAACTCGGAACACTGAACAAGATTCTGAGTGTTCTTGTTCAAAGAATTTCTCCGCTGAAATAGCTTTTGCACTGTAAGCTTAACTTGTACTGTGATCCAGAACCAACTTTTGAAGTCTTGTCAGTTCTCACCCAGAGGACCAACCCTGTTTTTCTCTGCTGGGGGGGGGGGGGGGGGGGGGGGGGGGGGGGGGGGGGGGGGGATGTCTTTCACAGCCCTGTGGGCTCAAAAAGCAGAGGAGCCCTGTATCAGTGGTAGTATCAGTTGTCTAAACAGTGATCTATCTTCCAGCAGTTTCTGTACCACTACCCAAGAAGCTTTTTGGTGTGAGGAAAGAAAGAATGATGGATGAAAGCAGCTGCCGGTTTATTTGATGTGTTGCATAGTGTATTATACACTAAACAGGTCCCCATGGTGGAGTTGTGTGGGGTCATTTGTGTTGTTTTGAACAGAGGTTTGGCTGTTGTAGTCTTGACAGTAGTGCTACTAGTAGTAATATAGTGGTAGACTGAGAGTTTCTTGTTGGAGGGATTGATAGTGTGGTGTGTGTGTGTGTGTGTGTGTGTGTGTGTGTGTGTGTGTGTGTGTGTGGTGTGTGTGTGTGTGTGTTTGATTTGATTTGATTTGATTTAAATATTCTTTTATATCGAGGATAATGGGATAAGCACTCTTGTGCTTTTTTTACATCCAGTTCCCGTGTGTATGCAGTTTTGTAAATGTCATCTGTTCCCACTGGCACACGATGGCCTCTCTTACGAAAAGCGGAACAATTTTAACGTGTGCACAAGTATGTTCTGGTAGTTCGCACACAGGGCCTGGTTTTAAAGTTATCATAAATGGGTGTGTGTGTGTTGTGTGTGTGGTTTTATTTTGTTTATTTTTTAAAATTTTTATATCGTGGATACATGAATAAGCATCATGTGTGTGTTATTGTTGTTGTGTCCCGTGTGTATGCTGTTTTGTAATAGTGTCTTCTGTTTCCGGCACACGATGGGCTTACTCGTTCGAAAGCGGCAACATGGATTTATTCGTTGGTGTGGGCAAGATGTTACTGTGCTGTTCGCACACGGGCTCGTTAAGTCTATCCGAGACTTTTGGGGGGTAGAGTCGCACTGATGTTAACTCAGGGAAATTCTGCCTCGACGGGACTCGAACCGGGTCGTCAATTGCTGCGGCATGTTCTGACCACTATGCTTTTCCCCCCTCTGGCTGGGTGTGAAGTAGTATTTGTGTATGTTGGGTGTGTTGTTGTGTGTGTTATTGTGTTGTGTGTCACCATTGTGTATGAGTGTGTCAAATCTGGATGTGTGTGTGTCACATCTGTGGGTGGTGGTTGGTGGGTAATTTGTGTGATGCACTGTGTGTGTGTGTCTGTGTGTGTGTGTGTGTGTGTGTGTGTGTGTGTGTGTGTGTGTGTGTTGTGTGTGGTGCGTGTGTGCGTGCTGCGCTCTTTTTACTTTTGTTCCTTTTCACTTGGCTGGGCTATGACAGTATATATGTTCACCAATGTTGAGGCGTTTTTTTTCAACATTTTGACCTCCATGGGAGCCAGTCAGATTCGGGATGTGCTATGTGACAGAGAGATCTAAAGAAGGGGGCGGATTGGGAGAAGAGTTTGTGATGCGATGTGTCGTGTGTCATGTGTGTTGTGTGTGGTGTGTTTGTGGGTGGTGTTTGTGGTTTATTTGACACAGCATTCATTATGCATCTGCTGTTTTTAAGTTTCTATACATGTATACGACCTTCAATCACCAGACAATCAGATTTAATTAAGAGTCCTGAACAAAACATTACAAACTGTTACTTTTAGAAACATTCAGGAAATTTATTTTTTTTTTACAGATTGCAGTGTACTGTATGTGTACGAAAGGCCATAATTCTAAAATACATCCTATAAATACATGATAAATTGATATGAAGTGCAGCATTTCCACTATTTATATATATATATAATATAAATTTATATGATGGCCATAATTCTAAAATACATGATAAATTGATATGAAGTGCAGCATTTCCACTATAAAAATATATATAAAAATTTATATGATGGCCCTGAGTTTCCCAGGCCTGTCATAACCAGACACACTCCCGTTGCGGCAATTACAGCGCACACACGTCAAGGTCTGACGAGGAAGAAAAATGCCTCAGCTGTTTCGGGTATTGCCTTGCACCCAAGTGTCAAGTCCCTGGCACTTATTGTCTGGCATGCAACTGGATAGGTTCAGCGACCCTTGTAGCCACTCGCTCAACCACAACCAGGGCCGTATGTAAGCTCCCCGACAAATGCCAGACTGGGATTAGGCCCGGTGAATAGTGCCCTTGTTGTCGTCTGGTGCTTGAGCTTAGGGGCTTTGATTCTTACCAAATAAAGCTGGAGACAGACAGTGATCTAGCATAAACTAAGTGAGTGCTCTAAGTGGCGCTTGCTTATAAATTTATATATCTTTGGAGCACGTTGCTTTTCTTGTTTAACTTTTTTTTTACTAGACCTGAGACTGAGTTATTACCTATCGAAGTATAGGGATTTTTTTTTTTTTTTTTTAATAAAGTCTTAAAGACTTGAGTGTTGCTGAATCTTTGATATTTTGTGCTTGAGTTGAAGATTCAAGACTGATTTATTATTTACCCTGAAATATTTTAAAATATACTTCATGAGGGATTCCTTACAGTTCATATTTGAGAGAATTGTTTCTCTTTTTAAGTATAATTCTGTTCTCGAATTCTAATCCTATTATTGGTTAGTATTATCTACATAAGATAGGAAAAGATGTGTTCAGGTTCTCCAGCATAGTTCTTGGTGGCAGTGGGGACATTTATTTATATTATAAAGTAAAAAAATTTTTTTTTTAAATTCTTTTTTTTTAAACATGAATTTGATTGCTTTTCTGCTTCTTTCTCTGTGGGAATGCATTGAATGTAACATTGCATTTTTATTATTTATTTATTCATTCTTTTATTTTGAGGATAATGTAATGGAATAAGAACTCATGTGCTTTTTTACAATTTGCATACATTTACTATTAGTTTTGTCATCCATTCCCACTGGCACACAATGACCTACTCTTCCGAAAAGTGGAACAGGTTTTGACATAACCGCACGGGATCTTGGTTTATAGTCTCACCCAAAGGATTTTTTTTTTTGGGGGGGTGGGGGTGGGAGTCGGCACTGATGTTAACTCCAGGGGAAAACATCCCCTCAAAGTTGAACAGGATTTGAACCATACACTGATACAGGTGCATACGCTTGTTGCTTCATTAGTATATACCCATGTGTGGTCTCATGATCTGCAGAGGGCTCAACAAGTGCATCCTTGGAGTTGTAACATCTGTTGTTTACTGAAGTTGGGTTGATTGAGGGGAGAAAGAAAACGCTACTAGTGTAGAAGGGGTGTACACACATATGTTTAAGTTCAGAAACTGGAGAAGGAAAATAGGATGCAGAGGTCATGATATTTTGCTGCAGCAGCAAGGTGCATCAGAGTGGGAACATATGGCATGCTGTTACTGTATAAGAAGGCAGTTCTGAGCAAAGACAGAAAGAAAGTGTTGTATTATGCTATGTACACATGTATGTATTATACTGTCTAAAGAGAGAGGGGCCAGAGATGTTTCGATTATTGTTGCCAAAGCGCACAGGTAATTCATGAACAAAGCAAGAGATCAAAAGACAGGCAGACAGCTAGCTAGCTCAAGGCTGTTATCATCAACATAATAACACTAACAGCAATGCTGCCAACAATGATAACAAACCAGCAACAACAAAAGTAAGCTGCCAACAAACAAGACAAGGCTGTGGGAGAAGGAAGACAACAACCCCCCCCCCCCCCCCCCACCCCACACACACACACACACTCCAACCCTCAACAAAAACTTTGCAACCTACCCCACGCATTTTGAGCACTTAAGTAATGCTCCTTGTTTACCAACAATATCACATTAACAGTTATATATCTCTGCCAGAAATTGAAGAATCCATCCTATCCTCTTTTTACACCATCCTCATCCTCTTTTTACACCATCCTCATCCTCTTTTACACCATCCCATCCTCTTTTTACACCATCCTCATCCTCTTTTTACTATCCTCACCCTCATTTTTATGCCACACCTCATCTTTTTACACCATCCTCATCCTATTTTTACACATCTCATCTCTTACACCTCATCCTCTTTGTTTTGCTATCCCTATCCTCTTTTTACACCATCCTCATCCCTATTTTATTACACCATTCCATCCTATTTTACCATCCTCATCCTCTTTGTTTGCCATCCTCATCCTCTTTGTACACCATCCTCATCTCTCTTTGTTTTGCCATCCTCATCTTTGTTTGCCATCCTCATCCTCTTTTTTTGCCATCCTCATCCTCTTTTTTACATCCATCCTCATCCTCTTTTTTACACCACCTCATCCTCTTTTTCACACCATCCTCATCCTCTTTTTTACACATCCTCATCCTCTTTTTATCACATCGTCATCCTCTTTGTTTACCATCCTCATCCTCTTGTTACCATTCATCATCCTCTGTTACCATCCTCATCCTCTTTGTTTGCTATCCTATCCTCTTTTTTCACCATCCTCATCCTCTTTTTACACCATTCTCATCCTCTTTACCATCCTCATCCTCTTTGTTTGCTATCCTATCCTCTTTTTTACCACCCTCATCCTATTTTTACACCATTCTCATCCTCTTTACCATCCCATCCTCTTTGTTTGCTATCCTATCCTCTTTGTTTCACATCCTCATCCTATTTTTCACCATTCTCATCCTCTTACATCCCATCCTCTTGTTTGCTATCCTCATCCTCTTTTTTCACCACCCTCATCCTTTTTTACACATTCTCATCCTCTTTAACCATCCCCATCCTCTTTGTTTGCTATCCTATCCTCTTTTTACACATCCTCATCCTATTTTTTACACCATTCTCTCTTTAACCATCCCCATCCTCTTTGTTTGCTATCCTATCCTCTTTTTTACACCATCCCCCATCCTCTTTGTTTGCTATCCTAGTCCTCTTTTTACACCATCCTCATCCTCTTTTTTCTATCCTCATCCATCCTCTTTGTTTGCTATCCTCATCCCCATCCTCTTTGTTTACCATCCCCATCCTCTTTGTTTGCCATCCCCATCCTTTTGTTTGCCATCCTCATCCTCTTTGTTTGCCATCCTCATCCTCTTTGTTTGCCATCCTCATCCTCTTTTTACACCATCCTCATCCTCCTCTTTTTATACCATCCTCATCCTCTTTGTTTGCCATCCTCATCCTCTTTGTTTGTCATCCTCATCCTCTTTTTACACCATCCTCATTCTCCTCTTTTTATACCATCCTCATCCTCTTTGTTTGCCATCCTCATCCTCTTTTTATACCATCCTCATCCTCTTTGTTTGCCATCCTCATCCTCTTTGTTTGCCATCCTCATCCTCTTTTTACACCATCCTCATCCTCATTGTGGTCTAGGTGGTCACGCGCCTTGCCTAGAAAGCAAAAAGTCCGGGTCGGAGTGTGCGGGTTCGTACCCCGTTTGGACCCAAAACTTTTTCCCCATCCATTAGACCCTGAGTGGTGGTCTGGGCACTAGTCTTTCGGATGAGACGATAAACCGAGGTCCCGTGTGTTACACATCACTATTTAGCGCACGTAAAAGAACCCCCGGCAACAAGGGGTTGTCCCTGGCAAAATTCTGTAGAAAGAAGCCACTCTGATAGGAAAACAAATACACTTGCATGCAGGAAAAAGAAGAAAAAAATGGCAGGCGCTGCACATGTGGCGACGCGCTCTCCCGGGAAGGCAGCCCGAATTTCACGCAGAGAAATCTGTGTGACATAAAGTGGTACAAAATACAAAATTGTTTGCTATCCTCATCCTCTTTTTACACCATCCTCATCCTCTTTTTACACCATCCTCATCCTTTTTTTTTTACACCATCCTCATCCTCTTTTTTACACCATCCTCATCCTCTTTTACACCATCCTCTTTTTTAACCATCCTCATCCTCTTTTTACACCATCCTCTTTTTACACCATCCTCATCCTCTTTTTACACCATCCCCATCCTCTTTTTTACACCATCCTCATCCTCTTTTTACATCATCTTCATCCTCTTTTTACATCACCCTCATTCTGGTTTTCATACCTTTTTTCTCTCCCCCCCCCCCACCCCCCCCTAATGCTTAGTAAGTTTTTCAAGCTAGAATGATGTTCCTGATCTCCTTTCACATGTATACATGTATGTATGTATAGATCTAAGACGTGTGGTGAAGATGGTCTGGACCCACTCCTATCCCTATCAGAGCTCCTGTCAGAATAAATCAGTACACCTGGCTGATAAAGCAGTAGTGCAAATCTTCCTCTGTGTGTGTGTTGTGTGTGTGTGTGTGTGTGTGTGTGTGTGTGTGTGTGTGTGTGTGTGTAGTGTGTGTAGTGTGTGTGTGTTGTGTTGTGTTGTGTGTGTGTAGTGGGTGGTGTGTAGTGGTGGGTGTGTGTGTTGTGTGTGTGTGTGTTGTGTGTGTGTGTTGTGTGTGTGTGTGTTGTGTGTGTGTGTGTGTCTGTACAAGTAGTGGTGTGTGTGTGTGTGTGTGTGTGTGTGTGTGTGTGTGTGTGTGTGTGTGTGTGTGTGTGTGTGTGTGTGTGTTCTGTGTAATGTATCATTGTATGTGTGTGTGTGCATGCCCTGGAAGGTGAGATAGGTGAGGGGAGGGAGGGGGGGGGAGTTTCCTGTCATCAATGTGGTAAGGAGGGATGTGGCAGATTATACAGGTTACAATCATACAGAACATAGTGTACTTGGATAGAGACTGTCTGCTTGTCAGTGCTGATAAACTTGTGTTGTATACATATATATAGCACTTACACCTTGATGTGTTTACTCACTAGATTGGCTTAACTAAGTTAACATCAACAGTTGATACATGTGTGGATTACTGTTGTTGATCTTGTTTTTCTTGTTGTTGCTGTTGTTGTTCTTTTTTTAGGGGGGGGCATGGAGGAAGAAACCTGCATTTCCAGTTGAGTTGACAATGTTGCGACTCTAGCATTTAGGGGATTAAGATCATGGGGTTTTCGAAGTCAGAATGCGGCTACCTTCAATTTATGTTGGGCAAAAACGGTCACGTAAGAAATGTCACCTTTCCTTTGGTGAACCTTGGAGCTGTCTGTACCTTAGGAATGCAAGCTGGTGTGGGGGAGGGTTGGAGGGGGGAGGAGGGGGAAGGGTTGGAGGGGAGGGGGGGAATCATTGGGTTGAAATATTTGTTGACATGTCTTTAAGGTCTGCCCCCTCCCCCCCCCCCACTCCCCCCCCCCCCCCCCCCCCCCTCTCTCTCTCTCTCTCTCTCCTCCTCTTCTCTCTCTCCCTCTCTCTCTCTCTCTCTCTCTCTCTCTCTCTCTCTCTCTCTCTCTCTCTCTCTCTCTCTCTCTCTCTCTCTCTCTCTCTCTCTCTCTCTCTCTCTCTCTCTCTCTCTCTCTTCTCTCTTGTCTGTCTGTCTGTCTGTCTGTCTGTCTGTCTGTCTGTCTGCCTTTCTCAGTTTCTGTCTGTCTGTCTTTCTCCTGTGTTCAGAGTGCCCCCCCTCATGGGCTCAATCCTGTCTTATTTCTCTGCCGATGTGTGTGTGTGGCGGGGGAGGGGGGGGATAGATGTACAACAAAGGATTGTGTACATGTATGTGTGTGTGTGTGTGTGTGTGTGTGTGTGTGTGTGTGTGTGTGTGTGTGTGTGTGTGCATGCATAACATGTGTGTGAGTGTGTGCAAGTGCATATCCATGGACATGTGTCAGTGAGTTTCTACACACTGTGTTTGCATGTCAAGGTGTGTATGGCATGTGTCATGATGATATGTGTGTTATTTAATGTGTGCACCCATGTACATAATACAAACATGTACAATATACATGGTCAACCACACAAGTTTTCCATGTTTGTAATCATATATTTTATAAGCTTGTGTGTTAACAGAAAACATAGCCATGGCATTTTATCTTTTCATCAAAAAAAAAAAAAAAAGCTGGGAAAAATATATATTTCCAGAAAGACCTGTGTCAGTTTTTAGTAGGACCTCAGGTGAATGCCTCTGGAGGCACTGAAGTGGAATACATATTAGATAGAGCAAGACAGTGGACAGGTCAAGCTTCACTGGTTAAGCATTCCAGCCCACTGGGTTAGGAGAATGTTTGCTGTGTTGTGTAACCTGGTAGGACCCTAAAGTGTTACATAGTATACATGTATACATGTATACATGTATGATCTCGATTTGGTGTTACATACAAGTCTGCATTCTCATCATATGCTTTCTGTGTTTTATGCTTGAGGGTTGGTTTTTGTTTCTTTTTGTTTTTTATCTGTTTTTTGTGGTCATTTTGTTATTTTTTTTGTGTTGGAGAGGTAGAGAGAGAGGTAGAGAGAGAGGGAGTGGTGTGTGTGTGTGTGTGTGTGTGTGTGTGTGTGTGTGTGTGTGTGTGTGTGTGTGTGGTTGTGTGTGTGTGTGTGTGTGTGTGTGCCTGCATGCATGCATGCATGCATGCATGCATGCATGTGTGCATGCATGCTCGCCTGTTTATGTGCTCAAGTACACTTGCATGTGCATGCATGTGCTTGTAGCAAACATCTGATGTTTGCCTTGTGGTGTGAATAGATCTGTAAAAAGTGCAGTCTGAATAAGAAGAGTAGGAGAGGTTACAAATAGCAAGTTAATGATAAGCCACAGTGCAAGGCCACACCTTGACTCTTTTGTACTGTTATTTACCCTCCCTTCCTGTACTTTGTGTTTGATACAGGGGGCTACAATTTTTGTAAATTTTTGTTTTTGTTTATAAATAAAGAAGGTGCATCATGTGACCCACCCACGCTTGTGTGCACTTGTGCCTGCAATCAATTCTGGAATAATTTACCAATTGAGAGGGTTTTTTTAATTTATTAAACGGTATTAACATTTTATGGAAAGTGGTGAGGGATAGGCTAGGTGTGGCTCTTCCATGTTTAACTTGCACAAGAGACACCGCCTGAAAAAAAAAAAAATCAGCGACAGTTTCTGTCTTTTATTGTGGTAGAGGCCTAGCGGAGTTACTACGCAATTTTAGGGACTGTGTCAACCAGCCATCAGTAGGAGTAGCTCTCTCTCTCTCTCTCTCTCTCTCTCTCTCTCTCTCTCTCTCTCTCTCTCTCTCTCTCTCTCTCTCTCTCTCTCTCTCTCTCTCAGTCTCTTGTGCATTCAATGCAGTGTTTCCAACCACTTATCACGCCAGGAGTTAAGGGAGGAGTTAACTTAAAGTCAGGCCCGTAACATTTCAATTATAACACAGAGACCTCACATTATTAATTTCAATACCGTGTGCTTCCCAAGCAACAACAACAACAAAAAACCCTCTCATTTTTTGGGGGGAATAAATAAAGTCAGAAATGGCACCTTGTATCATTCTTTCATTCTTGGCAGGCTGTTCAATGTCTCTTGTGTCATCACTGACGTCATTCAGCCTTTTTTTTTTTTTGTAGTGGTAGTGTAAAGAAAAACGTTAGAGGACAAGGTTTTTTTTCCCTCTCCATGCATTCATGAATACACCTGGCTATTGATATTCCATGACAATGAATGGAAGATAGTTAGCTTGCTTAGCAGAGAGACATTAGACTAAAGTAAGAGACCACAGTGTCTACAGGTCTTCTTCACTTTTGACAGCCAATATGATTGAAAAGGGAGTGGACATTGTATTGTTGTAGTAACATTTGAAACGGAACCAAGCCCTCACAGAACAGTAACACGGTAACAGTGAAAGGGGACTTGCTGACAGAATCAGCTTTCAAATACCGAGAAAAGAAAGTTCTGTCGTCATCATGTTTGACAGCTATTTCAGGTAGACCTAGCTGTCTTTAAGGTCAGCAGGGTGTTTACAGGTGGGGTGGGGTGGTCACTTTTTTTGTGTGTGTTATTGTTGATCTCATGTGTGTGTGTGTGTGTGTTGTGTGTGTGTGTGTGTGTGTGTGTGTGTGTGTGGTGT
This sequence comes from Stramonita haemastoma, assembly GCA_030674155.1. Classification (NCBI taxonomy): domain Eukaryota; kingdom Metazoa; phylum Mollusca; class Gastropoda; order Neogastropoda; family Muricidae; genus Stramonita; species Stramonita haemastoma. The sequence goes on from CM060340.1 coordinate 22,615,609, forward strand.
GTTTTTGATGGTTTTGGTGGGTTCTTCGTTTTGTTTGCTCTCTCACTCACTCTCACTCACTATGTCTCGAGCCTCTGTCTCTGTCTGTCTGTCTGTCTGTCTGTCTGTCTGTCTGTCTGTCTGTCTGTCTGTCTGTCTGTCTCTCTTCTCTCTCTCTCTCTCTCTCTCTCTCTCTCTCTCTCTCTCTCTCTCTCTCTCTCTCTCTCTCCCTCCCTCCACCCCCCTCTCTTGTCTCTCTTCTCTCTCTCTCCCTCCCTCCCCCTTTCTCTCCCCCTCCCCCTCCTCCTCACCTCTCCTCTCACCTCTCTCTCCCTCCTCCACTCCCCCTCTCTCTCTCTCTCTCTCTCTCTCTCTCTCTCTCTCTCTTCTCTCTCTCTCTCTCTCTCTCTCTCTCTCTCTCTCTCTCTCTCTCTCTCTCTCTCTCTCTCTCTCATAGACTTTGAAAGGAATATATACTATGTGTTCGTAGTTCAAGAACTCGCATTTTTTCTATCACTTTGCCAGAGGTTTCTTCTTCTTCTTCTTCTTCTTCTTCTTCTTCTTCTTCTTCTTCTTCTTCTTCTTCTTCTTCTTCTTCTTCTTCTTTTCTCTTCCTCCTCTCTCTTCCTCTTCCTCCTCCTCCTCCTCCTCCTCCTCTCTCCTCCCCTCCCCCCTCCTCTTCTTCTTCTTCTTCTTCTTCTTCTTCTTCTTCTTCTTCTTCTTCTTCTTCTTCTTCTTCTTCTTCTTCTTCTTCTTCTTCTTCTTCTTCTCCTCCTCCTCCTCCTCCTCCTCTCCTTTTAAATACAAGCACCTGAATGCACATGATCAATGTTCTCTCCCAAGGACCAGTCACTGATTTTCTAGTGAAGATGAAGAAGTTTACTCAAAACACATCTCTAATTAAGTCTGTGCTAAGGCTATGGCTGCCAAGAGTGGATTTTCTTTTGGGTTCCTGTGCTAGAGCCCCCATTTTCACCAATACTATAGTGAGATTTTGCGCATGTGACCGTTTACCCACCATTAAGGTAGCTGCATTCCGACATCAGAGATGCTGTTTAAGCATGAACACAGTGGATGCGCGTGGTTTGTGTAAATTTTGTCACCTGTTCTTCCGAAAGACTTAGCACCCAGACCACCACTCATGGTCTAATGGATTGGGGGGGGGGGAAGTTTTTGGGTCCAAACAGGATTCGAACCACTGCACACTTCTGACCCGGACTTTTCGCTTTCTAGGCAGGCGTGTTAACCTCTAGACCACCCATCCACCGTTGGCCTACTCCTCTGAAAATCAGAACAGGCTTTAACGTGTACACAAGATGTTCTGCGTACGTTCGTACACGGACAATATTTATAGTCTCATCCGAAGGACTTTCAGGGGAGTGGAGTCGGTACTGATGCTAAACAAGGAGGGAAATCCCCCCCCCCGAACAGGTGTCACGGTGGTGGCTCGAACCCAGGCTGTCAGATCACAAGCACAACACTCTAACCACCAGGCCATCTCCACTCCCCTTCCCCAATCCCCTGCCCAACCAGTTTTTGGATTCAACTGTAATGGTTT
>CM060340.1:22622145-22657145 GCA_030674155.1 Stramonita haemastoma
GCAAGAGCAGCACCACCCATTATTTTTTTTCTTTCCCTGTTTGCAACTGTAAGATTTGTTTCCCTATCACAGTGGCAGTTTTTTTTCTACAGAATTTTGCTGGGAACAGCTCTCTTGTAGCTCTGTGGGTTCTTTTACGTGTGCTAAAACGCATGTTGCATGGAAGACCTCAGTTTATCGTCTTTGTCTGAACGACAAGAGTTTAGTGGGTGGGGAAAAGTTTCAAGTGTAGACCTTCTAGACATTCAAAGCATGACCTACACTCTCCCCACAAGTCCTTCAGATGAGACTATGACATAAACCGAGGCCCCGTGTGCGAACCCACGCAGAACATCTTGCGCACACATTAAATCCTGTTCCACTTTTTGTAAGAGTAGGCCATTGTGTACTGATGGGAACAGATGACATTTACAAAACTGCATACACACAGGGACTGGATATAAAAAAGCACACAAGTGCTTATTCCATTATCCTCGATATAAAAGAATAAAATAGATAAATAAAATAAAATAATAGACCTGTGATTATTTTCAAATTTTTATTTATTCTTTTATTTTATTTATTCTTTTATTTCAAGGATGATGGAATATGGGCTAGTGTGCTTTTTTTTTTACATCCAGTCCCTGTGTGTATGCTGTTTTGTAAATGTCATCTGTCCCCACCAGCACACAATGGCCTACTCTTATGAAAAGCGAAACAGGATTTAATGTGTGCACAAGATGTTCTGTGTGCATTCGCACATGAGGCCTCGGTTTATTATAGTCTCATCTGAAGGACTTTTGGGGAGAGTGGAGTCAGCACTGATGTTAACTCCAGCGTCCACTAACAGTGTGTTGTGTTGTGTGTGTGTCCCAGCGAATGCCCCCATGGCCTGGGGGAGCAGGTGGCGCGGGAAGCCTTCAGGCGGGCCCTGCAGCATGACCTTCGCGAGTTCCTCAACAGCACCGCCCTCAGCAAGGACTCCCAGCCAGACTCCCAGTCCTCCACACTGCCTCGTGAGACATTTTTTGCTGTTGCACAGGCGTTAGTTTCTCCAACTTTCAGCTCCTCTCAGCTGCTAACTAATCCAGCCCAGCCCAGCCCAGATGGGGCCAGCTGGTGCTATTTATAGCAGGAACTGACCACACATAGACTAGGTAAAAGGAAAGGGCGTGCTAGATATAGCACTCTTGACTGAGTGATGTTGGATTTGTGTGCTGTGGTTGTTGTTTTGCTTAACTTAAATTATCGTCCCAGTGGAGATTTCCGATTTTTTTTTATGCCACTTTATGTCACAGCAGATTTCTCTGCGTGAAATTCGGGCTGCTCTCCCCAGGGAGAGCGTGTCGCCACAAGTGCAGCACCTACCCATTATTGTTGTTTTGATTGATTTATATTATCGTCCCAGCTGCAGAGATTTCTGATTTATTTTAGGGACTGAGCCTTGTGAGAGATTGATTGCCTGGTTAATTGTATTGTATCAGCAACTTGGGGGGGTTGGGGTGGTGGTTTAGTTTGGTGTGTTGGATGGTTGGTTGTGTGGTTGGTTGTGATTGGTTAATTGTGGTTGGTTGGTTATGGTCAGGGTTCGCGCTAGGATTTCTTAAAACCGGTACTGCGAGTTGCCATTTCAGAGATATCTTGACCAACTTTCCCAAAATCGGTCCCCAGAAAATAAAATCCGGTACGTACTGTGAACAAAACGAAACTATTCAGTGAGGGGGTGGGGGGACGGGGGAGGGGATTGTTCGGCAGCAAAACTTAATCTAAATTGAACGCAAATCTCTCAGAGGCTTTGACTGCCGTGCTGCTGCCACTTGCTTCTTGGGCATGAAGCCACACAGGAAGTAGGTAGGATTTTTCTTCTAGCGCCTGTGTCACTGTCTGTGTCAGTCTGTTGTTTTGCATAGCCTGTTTTTCTTTCTTGTTTCTATGCTTAGCGCTCATCTAGATCTTTCGTTCAATTTAGATTTAGTTTTCAACTCTTCTCTCTCAAAGCAATGAGCGAATTCATAGTCATAGACCCTCCGCTTTTCGTAAGAGTAGGCCATCATGTGCCGGTGGGAACAGATGACATTTACAAAACTGCATACACACGGGGACTGGATGTAAAAAAGCACAGGAGTGCTTATTTCATTATCCTCAATATAAAAGAAAAGAATAGATCAATCTAGACCCCATTTACTTATTGTGAATGGAAGTCACTGTCATGCCGAGAAGAGCGCGAAGCTCTATTCTTTCACAGTAAAGCTTGCTGTTCTGTGTGCTAATGAGGTTGGCACCAAAGATAAGAGCTCGTGGGAAGGGGTGGGAAGGGGTAGGTGTGTAAGTACAGGCGCATGACAGACTCAGAAAATGTCACTTCAGACTTTTTATTTTAGACAGAAATCTAATCGGTCACAAGCAAACAGAATCGGTACGCGGTACCGGCTGCTTCGAAAATTTTCGGTATTCCCTGTTTACAATCAGTAAAATACTGACAATTACCGGTTATTGCGAACCCTGTATGGTTTGTTGGTTGGGATTGATTGGATATGGTTAGTTGGTTGGTTGTGATCGGTTGATTGTGATTGGTTTGTGATTAGTTGGTTGGATACTTGTTTGTGTTTGGTTAGGTGGTTTGAATGTTAGTTATGTGGTTGGTTGTTTGAATAATTGATTGGTTTTGATTGGTTGATTGGATAGTAGGTAGGTTGTCATTTGTTGGTTGGTTGTGGTGAGTTAGATGTGGTTAGTTGATGGATTGTTTTTTGTGTTAGAGGGATAAAACAGGGGTGGAGGTAGATAGGAAGCAGATGCTACAAATAAAAAGGTTTGGGGGGGTGACAGCACACTCACACACGCACGTCTGATATCACTATTTTGTGGAAGGACGTTAAACTGAAGAACACACACACACACACACACACACACACACACACACACACACACACACACACACACACACACACACACACACACACACACACACAATACACCCCACACCCCCCCCCATACACCCCCACACCCCCCCCCTCCACCCCCACCCACCCCCACCCACACACTAGCTATACATGTAAAAAACAAAAACAAAAAACCCAAACAACACACCCCAAAGCTGCTGGATGGTTTTTTGTTTCCAGGCATAGAGGTGCGGAGGTTGCAGCGGGAGATGGAGATCCAGGTGTACAAGGTGTGTGCAGAATGGAACCGCCAGCTCCCCGCCCTCATCCACACGCCCCGCCCCTTCCTCCCCGTGTCGGTACACGCCATCAAGAACACGCGTCGCCGGATGGAGGATCGTCACGTCATCCTGCCTGACCTCAACACGCTTTTTCAACTCCAGGTGAACGCAGTGATGGCACATGTAGCTCACGCGCACATGCACACATACATGCACGCATGCGAGTCTTCCAGATGAGACTTTAACCCGAGGCTCCATGTGCGAATGCACACAGAAATCTTGAGCACACGTTAAATCCTCTTCCGCTTTTCATAAGAGTAGGCCATTGCATGCCAGTGGGAACAAATGAGAATATTTACAAAACTGCATACACACAGGGACTGGATGTAAAAAAAGCATGAGTGCTTATCCCATTATCCTTGATTTAAAAGAATAAAATATAAAATACACACACACACACACACACACACACACACACACACACACACACACACACGCACATGCACACAAACTCACACACGCTCACACACAGACCATCAGATAGCCAACTCAACACTCTAACCACTAGGCTATCTATGTCACTCCTCAACATCTGACCTAAAAGCTGCATGCATACAGGTCTCTGCTTAGACTGCTCATGGAGTGGGAGAAGAAAACATAAACGGGGACCGAATTCTGCATCTGCAGACTTTCACCTCCTTCGCGTAGAGCCCCGCCCATCTAGGTGTCTTTATTCAGCATCTACCTTGCTAATTGTTGTGGGGATAGTGGAGATCAGCGAGTATTATTTGTGTTCCTTTTAAAAATGTAGCTGTACTCTGCCTCCATGTTAGAAGTGCCAGTATATCTTTAAAACCCTTTTGCATTCGGATTCTCTGAACACAAATTGCCTCTAGATTTTGCATCCCATCTCGAAATCAAGTCAGGCACACATGCTGGCTGGCCTTTTCCTCCTTCTAAGTACATACAAGCAGCTATAATTACTTCCAGACTCACAGCAGGGGTCTGTACCTCTAGCCGGATAGAGCTTCAGCATATGGTAGCGATCAGTGGAAGTCACTGCGTAATGCAAAAAAATACTGTGTGTAAATCCTGACAAATCCTGGTTCAGGATTCAGGGGAGGGAATGATTAATCCTGGCAAAACCCGGTTCGGGACTAAGAGGGTTAAGCCGTGACATTGGTGTTTGTCTGTTCTCAGGACCGACCCAGGCTGTCCTACTTTGCCGTGTTCGACGGCCATGGGGGGCCTGATGCGGCCATTTTTGCGGCCAGTCAGCTTCACGTCAACATGCTGCGGGATCCTGGCTTCCACTCTGACCCAGAGGCCGCCCACAAGCGTGCATACACCACCACCGACCGGCAGTTCCTCAGAAAGGCAGCCGAAATGGTCAGAGCTCCTGTTGGCACTCTCAATCAGTTATTTTTTTCATCTCTTTTTTGGGGGGGGGGGGGGGGGGGGGGGGGGGGGGGGGGGGGGGGGGGGGGGGGTGGGGTAAACAAGTTACAGCAGTTACGAGTATCAAAATGGTATAGACTGCAAATGTGGACCCAAGTTTATGTGTAGTATGTCACGAATGTTTAGCAAAAAAAAAAGTAAGATTTTGTAAATTCTCATAGAATATGTTTCTTAAAATTATCCATCAGAATATATTTCCTAGAATAATCCATCAGAATATATTTCTTAAAATTATCCATCAGTAACACCACTGGCATTTTGAAAATCAAGACAGAGAATTTGCTGGAGGAGGTGGGTGTGAGATGGTGATGTTTTTTGATAGTGTTATTTCTGAGTTGTAGACTGTGCTTTTATTCCATGTCATCATTAACTTTCGAGGCAGTAGGCTATTGGGAACAGGATAGGTCAGTGGTCAGAGCGTTCAATTTCCCCTAGCCAACCAGCCACCTTGGCGCAGTGGTTAGCATCTTGGATTTCGGACTGGAAGGTCGCGGGTTTGAATCCCGAGAGTCATAAGGATTTTTCTGACTCTGGTCGGCTCCTACCCAGAGTGAGTGTGCTGTGGGCTCATTGGGGAGACTGGGACCACACAGTCGAGTTTCATCCACTTTACAGATGGGAATTTGAGAGTGTTGCTCTAATTACCTGACCAACACTGCAGGTGTCTGTATCTCTCAGGCCCGGTAGCCGCATTCTGACTTTAAAGATGATGTCTAAGCATGACACCAGTGTGCATGCATTTAAATTTTTTTTTTTTTTTGCCATCCATTCCCACCGGCACAGAGTGGCCTATTCTTTTGAAAGCCATAACAGGTCTTATCATGTGCGCAAGATGCTCTGTGTACATTCGCACGAGGGACCTCTGTCTATAGTCCCATCCAATTACTTTCGGGGGAGTGGAGTTGGCACTGATGTTATAACTCCAGGGAAAAAATCCCCTGGAACAAATGTCTCTCTGTTGCTCAAACCCAGGATCAATCCCAGGCCATGACATCAGAAGCACAGGGCTCTAACCCCCTGGCAATACCATTCCCCTGGGTTCTTGATTTAACCACTGACACTAGGGACAACAGTAAAGTAAGAGACTGTATAATCAGTGGCTTTCCCAATCAAGGAATTCCTTTTTACAGTTTAGTCTTGAGTGATCAACTATGACTCTCTGACTAGGAGGCTTGACTTGCACAGTCCTTATGTGCTGCAGCCCAGGGGGCTAACTGGCCTTTGGAGAACATCTCCAACGCTGACTGTCCTGATGCCCTCTTGGCCGAGAGAGTGGGGATGTGCTGTGGGCAAGGCACCTCCACTATAATAAAATTTCTGCCCAATTTCCGAAACAGCATCTGCCTCCTCTGCTGTTTGGAGGTCATCGTCGAACATGACGGACAAACAACAGTAGTAGTAGTAGTAGTAGTAGTAGTAGTAGTAGTAGTAGTAGTAGTAGTATTGTGTAGTAGTAGTAGTAGTAGTAGTAGTAGTAGTAGTATTGTTGTTGTTGTTATTATTATTATTATTATTATTATTATTATCATTATTATCATTATTATTATTATTATCATCATCATCATCAGTAATAGTAGTATCATCATCATCATGATTATCATTATTGTTTTTATTATTGTTGTTGTTGTTGTTATTATGATGATGATGATGACTGATTTCAGAAGCTGGGGTGCGGCACGACAGGGGTGAGCATGTTGCTGCGTGGGGAGGACTGCTACGTGTCGTGGCTGGGGGACTCCCAGATCATGCTGGTCAGGGAGGGGCAGGCTGTCACCCTCATGGAGCCTCACAAACCCGACAGAGAGGTGAGGGAGCACGCTACTCACTAACTCCTCATTGTATGGTTGTTTGGGGGGGTGGTTGTTGTGTGGGTGGGTGGGTAGGTGTGTGAGTGAGTGAGTGAGTGAGTGAGTGAGTGAATGAATGAATGAATGAGTGACTGAGTGAGAGCGAGCGAGTGAGCGAGCAAGTAAGGGAGCGAGCCGAGCGAATGAATGAATGAATGAATGAATGAATTAATTAATTGATTAATTAATTAATTAATGAGAGAGACAGACAGAGAGAGAGAGAGGAGGGGACTGTAGACTCCAGTAGTTGCAACTTGCCTATGACACTCTGCCTGAACAATTCAGAACTGAGCCATGCCCCAGTAACTACTCAGGCAGTTAAAAAGAGAAGTCAAGTCAAACCAAATCCACTGCTTGACTTCACTTTTTGGTGTGTATATTTGGAGGGAGGAGGGTTGTCCCTGATGCATTTATTTGCTAGTTCTCTTCAGAGTGAATAGAGAGGAAAAAAAATAGCATCAAACAGCTGGAAAGTTTGTTTGTGTGGTGGGTAAGCAATATTATAGGGTATTGTTTGTATTTCATTCTTTTTTCACCCCACGCATAAGCTCATTATTTTCTGTCTGTTATTGTTACTGTTGTTGTTGTTGTTGTTACTGTTGTTATTGTTGTTATTGATGTTGTTACTGTTGTTTCTTCAGGATGAGCAGAAGCGCATCGAGGAGCTGGGCGGGTTTGTGATCAACTGTGCAGGAGTGTGGCGAGTCCGGGGAAACATCTCCGTCTCCAGAGCCATAGGTCTGCTACTGCTGCTGGCTTCTTTCTTTTCTTTTCCTTCCTTTCTTTCTTTCTTTCTTTCTTTCTTTCTTGCTTTCTTTCTTGCTTTCTTGCTTGCTTTCTTTCTTTCTTTCTTTCTTGCTTTCTTTCTTTCTTTCTTTCTTTCTTTCTTTCTTTCTTTCTGTCTTTCTTTCTTTCTTTCTTTCTTCTTTCTTTCTTTTTTTCTTTCCTCCCTTGCTTCTATCCTTTCCTTCTTTTTCTTCCTTTCTTCCTTCCTTCTTTTCTGTCTGTAATCTCAGAGTTTTGTTGGAAAGTTTATTCTCAAGCTTGATATTGCTAATGATAATGACAGCTTGATACTGCTAATGAAAATGACAGTGATAATGACAGCTTGATATTGCTAATGATAATGACAGCTTGATATTGCTAAGGATAATGACAGCTTGATATTGCTAATGATAATGACAGCTTGGTATTGCTAATGATAAAGACAGCTTGATATTGCTAAGGATAATGACAGCTTGATATTGCTAATGATAAAGACAGCTTGATATTGCTAATGATAATGACAGCTTGATACTGCTAATGAAAATGACAGTGATAATGACAGCTTGATATTGCTAATGATAATGACAGCTTGATATTGCTAAGGATAATGACAGCTTGATATTGCTAATGATAATGACAGCTTGGTATTGCTAATGATAAAGACAGCTTGATATTGCTAGGGATAATGACAGCTTGATATTGCTAATGATAAAGACAGCTTGACAGCTTGATATTGCTAATGATAAAGACAGCTTGACAGCTTGATATTGCTAATGATAAAGACAGCTTGACAGCTTGATATTGCTAATGATAAAGACAGCTTGACAGCTTGATATTGCTAATGATAAAGACAGCTTGATATTGCTAAGGATAATGACAGCTTGGTATTGCTAAGGATAAAGACAGCTTGATATTGCTAATGATAAAGACAGCTTGACAGCTTGATATTGCTAATGATAAAGACAGCTTGATATTGCTAAGGATAATGACAGCTTGGTATTGCTAAGGATAATGACAGTGATAATGACAGCTTGGTATTGCTAATGATAAAGACAGCTTGATATTGCTAATGATAAAGACAGCTTGATATTGCTAATGATAATGACAGCTTGATATTGCTAAGGATAATGACAGCTTGATATTGCTAATGATAGAGACAGCTTGATATTGCTAAGGATAATGACAGCTTGGTATTGCTAATGATAGAGACAGCTTGATATTGCTAAGGATAATGACAGCTTGATATTGCTAATGATAGAGACAGCTTGATATTGCTAAGGATAATGACAGCTTGATATTGCTAAGGATAATGACAGCTTGGTATTGCTAATGATAAAGACAGCTTGACAGCTTGATATTGCTAATGAGAGACAGCTTGACAGCTTGATATTGCTAATGATAGAGACAGCTTGACAGCTTGATATTGCTAATGATAAAGACAGCTTGACAGCTTGATATTGCTAATGATAAAGACAGCTTGACAGCTTGATATTGCTAATGATAAAGACAGCTTGACAGCTTGATATTACTAATGATAAAGACAGCTTGACGACTGAGGAATGAATGAATGAATGAATGAACGAGTCCTACTCGTGCGCGTGGCGCGCTGGTAAAGCCAGCTTGATATTGTTAATGACAAAGACAACTCTTCTGCCTGCCTGTAGTCATCATCATCACCCCAGTTTCCGCCCCTATGCCTCGTCGTTCTGCTGACTGGCCTGACCTGACTGTTGTGTATGGGTGTTTTTTTTCCAGGCGACGCCAAGGAAAAACCCTTCCTGTGCAGCGACGCCGACAGCTGCAGCTTCCGCCGCACTGGCACCGAGGACTACTTCGTGCTGGCCTGCGACGGCATCTGGGACGTGCTGGACCCCGCGGAGGTGCCCTTCCTGGTGCACGCCTACCTCAGCCAGCACCCGGGGCACCTGAGGGGGGTGGCCCCTCACCTGGTGGCCCGCGCCAAGGACCTGCGCTCCACCGACAACATCTCCTGCATCGTGGTCTTCCTGCGTCGCGACGTCGCCCCCCCTGTAGGGGTACCGCCTCTTCAAGGGTTCCAGCCTTTGTTGCAGCAGGGGGGTGGGGGTGTGGGTGGTGGTGTGGGTGGTGGTGGTGTGGGTGGTGGTGGGGTTGGGGGGTTAGGGGGTGGTGGGGGAGAGGAGAGTGGGGGCTCGGACATTTCTGCTAGCCAGCAAGGAAGTTTGGCTTCTCTCACTTCGGGGTCTACTACTACTGGAAGTTCTTCCTCTGTGTTGACGATTAACAGTGCTGCTTGGGGTGGGGGTGGAGGAGGAGGGGGAGGAGGTGTGGAAGGGGAGGGTAGTGTGGATGCCTTGTACAGCCCCGGGCGGCAGATCGTCAGCGACTTGCTCCCCCACAAGCTGGAGAGGCAGACGGGGTTCTTCTTCCACCCCAGCCTGCGGTCCCTGAGGACCGGGCACCGCAAGCAGCAGCTGGTGCCTCTCCAGGAGGGCAGGGTCAGCCGTGACCCCAGCGCCTCCCACGACCTCCTGCAGCTGAGCGTCAACAGCAAGGAGGAGAAGGAGGGGGAGCATCACCCTCACCCCCATCCCCACCCCCACTCCTACCCTCGCCCCAAACCCCTGTCCCGAGCCAGCTCTAGGAGAGGAGGGGGAGGAGGAGGGGGGGGAGGGGGAGGGCACGGCAAGCGCAGGTCCAGGCAGAAGCGGCGCAAGGCCCGGCTGTTGCTGAAGAGCGATTCTCCGGATTCCTCCGCCGTGGACTCTGGCGGGGATTTGAGCCTGGGTGGGGACGACCTCTCCCTGTCCTCCTCCTCCTGCTTCGGGCCTCCGGGCAGCCTGGAGACGCTGGCCAAGCACACCTCACTGGCGGAGATCCTGCACCAGATGGGCGACCCCGGGGACGAGAACACCAACCCTAACACGCAGCAGCAGCAGCGGCAGGAGATTCTGTCTGTGCAGGGCACCCCGGCGCCCTTGCACACCACTTTGCCCAGGATTTCCGGCCCCACCACCCTAGCGGTTTCCTCAACACCACCACCTCCATGACCCCGGTGTCTACCTCACGCCTCCCGGAGCCTTCCCGGGGGGTCCCTCAGGGCAAGAGCAAATCCAGACCCTTCAACTTGTAGCTTCTACCCCATGTCGTGTCTTTTTTCAACGTGTTTTTGGTGGTCACAGTCTTCTTGCTCGCGCTTTTAGTAGAGAAGGTGAGTTGTAGGATGTTTTTGTGTTTGGGTTGTAAAATGTGTGTGTTAGTGGTAACGCTGTGTGAAAATCTAACCTAACTCAGTCAAGGGTCCAGACAAGCACAAGAGTGTTTATTCCATTATCCTCGATATAAAAGAATGAAATAAAAATAAAATAAAATAAATAATAAAGGGTCCAGGGCTTAGCGTTAAAATGAGCCCCCTTTCTTTTACCAAGTCCCCAAGTGTGGTCACTTTCTGCTATAATTAGTACCAGCTGGGATGGGATGGATAGCAACTGAGAGGAGCTGAAAGGGAGGGAAATTGACAGCTGTGGCAATTTTATGTAGTAGGTGAACATCACTTTTGTATTAACCCTCTTAGTCCTTTACCGGGATTTACCAGGATTGAATAATTGCCCCCCTTTAGTCCTGGAATCGGGATTTGCCAGGATTTATACACAGTAGATTTCCATCACTCTGTAACCATCACTAAATGCTACCACACGCTAAAGCTCTATCAGGCTAGAGGTAGGAACCTTGCTGAAAGTCTGGGAAGTAATTATAGCTGCTGGTATGTACTTAGAAGGAGGAAAAGGCGAGGGAACTGTGTGCGTGACCTGATTTCGTGATGGAATGCGAAATCTAGGGGCAGTTTGTGTTCAGGGAATCCGAATGCAAGAAGGTTTAGAGTAAGAAGTACATCTTAGGATGGGCCTGAAAAATGAGCAGACGCCTCTGTATAATAGCAGCAGTAAGGCCACAGTTTTCACTGAGTCGCTGTGTCTCAGAAGGACACCATTGGCCTCTGCTTCACTGGCATTCGTGACGCTCTTTCATTGAGCAGCTTTATATTTTGTGTATCAAGGTACATCAACCTTTGGGTTGCTACAAAGTTTTGGTGGTTTTATCATTGTATTGATGTAAGCTTTTGTCAAAATTATTTTATTTTAGACATTTGAATTTACTTATTTATTTATCCATTCTTTTAAGGAATAAGCACTCATGCGCTTTTAACATCCAGCCCCTGTGTGTATTTGGTTTTGTACATTTTGTCATCCGTTCCCACTGGCACACAATAGCCTACTCTTCTGAAAAGCAGAACAGGTTTTAACGTGTACACATAATGTAGAGACAGAGCAAGAAAGATTTATTTCACAGTGTAGTTAAGGTCTACAAAATCGTAACAGCAGTAGCCCACAAGAGGTACTGAACGTTCAGTTAGTTTATGGAACAATTGTGTGCTTCAGTTCTTTGAGTTGTAACGTTCACTGTTGTTTTCACAAAAGGTTGATGGGAGCTAGTTCAGAAATAGGCAAGGTGTTCAATGGACAAATAGATTATTTACTATAAACATGGCTGTAGTACTTGCCTATAGGTAGGATACAGTTGCCATCAAGTGATTAGATATAGCGCTATATAAATTCCATGTATTATCATTATTATTATTATGTGATGATGATGATGATGATGATGATGATGATGATGATGATGATGATGATTATTATTAACTGTTTTTGTTGTCGTTTATTTGCAGGTGGAAGAAAGGACGGTGCAGGACTTCAGGGGAAATGCCGACCAAGTGATAATGATGAGGCAGAGGAGGATGATAATGGAAGTGGAGAGCAACATTCTGAACTGTTGTCTTGATTTGATCATGCTCCCCATGCTGTCTACAGTACATCAGGCTTCTTTTCAGTCTTTGCTGATGTCAAACACACACACACACACACGAATCACGCATGCACGCATGCACGTATGCACACACTCACTCTCTCTCTCTCTCTCTCTCTCTCTCTCTCTCTCTCTCTCTTCTCTCTCTCCTCTCTCTCTCTCTCTCTCCTCTCTCTCTCTTACACACACACTCTCTTTCACAGACTCGCAGACACTCTTGCAGACACACTCACACACACACGTGCATGCACACACACACACACACACACACACACATACATATATACACACACACACACACAGTGCACAAAGAATATATTTTTGGGCATAGTCTGCAAGCAGAGCTGTTTATTCATGGACTGAGTCGTTGACACGACAAAAGAAAGTGTTGTTTTTGTTTTCTGTAAAGTTTGAGAGTATAATTTGTCGGTGAAATCTTCCCCTTCCAAACTGTACATAGTGCACTTACTAGTCTACTGGATATAAACAATCTTCCACCAAAACAAATCAATATGGAACATCAGACCACACACCCTATCAAACTGCTGGAAACAGTGAGGACAGTAAGTATCCTGGCTCTTTGGGGTCCAAAGTTACGAGGTTGATGCAGTTATTAAAAGCCAGGGGGGTTTGACCAGAGAAGATGTGCTCGTTTTCTATGGCCAAATGTTGAAAGTTACTGTAGTAAAAGGCATGCTGTTTATTTTATTTTTTTTTTTTTTTTGGGGGGGGAGGGAAGGAGGTAGGGGGCTTAGAGGAGTGTTAAGTGGTTGCCTATGTAATCATCTGTATACCGAAGCTCTTATCTTAAACCACAAATGAAGTTAAAAAAATAATAATAATAGTGGGTTTTGAGTAGTGTATCAGCATGTAGTTATCATATAATTATACCAGAAGGTTCATTTAAAAAAATAAATGAAGAAAGGACATAGTTTGAAGTTCTACATTAGTATAAATTACATTAGTATAAATATAATTTTCACACGATCATCTGGACTGGCCAAGACAGTCTTACAGGCAACAGTAAGAGGAGGGAGACAAAGAGGCAGACAGAGGAAACGATGGGAAGACAACATCAGAGAGTGGACAGGCCTTGGGTGGAACGACCTGCTACGGAGGGTGGACGACCATGGGGAGTGGAGGAGGCTGGTTGCAGAATCTTCAGTGGTGCCCCCACAGGACTATGGGACAGGTGAAGGTGAATTTTCACCATACCAAAAGTCTTCTTGAAACCAGGAATGAAGAAAAGGAGTCAACAGATTTTGTTTAGGGTACTGCATCAGCCGTAGCATTTGACCAGAGGGAGTCAGTATATTGGTCATGGTTGGTGGTAGTAGCAGTTTGAGAAGGTGTGTGGAATAGCCAAGATGGGAATGAATATACTGTAAACCTCCACCTTGTTCATTATTGTTCACAAATTACTGGGGGGGTTTCCATTATACTAAAGTATTGATCATTATTCATTATATATATCTTCTACAGTGGATAAAATGGGTGTGTGCTACAAGAAATCCTGTGATTGATCTTCTATCATCAATTTTATGGGAAAGGGCATCTCTTAAAAGAGAGAGAGAGAGAGAGAGGTCTGTGTGCGTGTGTAAAAACAAACCTCAAAGAAGTGAAAGGGAGGTAACAAAAATAATTTACCTTTTTTTTTTTTTTTTTTTGGTGAGACTATTCAGAATTAAAATAACTGCTTGGTTTCCCAATGATGGTGAATGTTTTGTCGTTAATGTCTGATACTTGACCATTTCTCTGCATTGTGTTCTGTACCTCAGTTTGTTCGAGAAGAAAGAAAGAAAGAGAGAGAGAGAGAGAGAGAGAGAGAGAAAATATCAAACACAGCACATGAAAAGAAAAATCTTGTTTTGTTTTGGTTCGTATCATGTTATGACAAAGGTTATGTTAGTACCATTTTTAATGAAAAAGTGCCTGCATTTTTTACCCCTTGGTTTCCACAAACATGTTATCTGAACTGGCCAATTGTGGAATGTGTCTACTTCTCACGTTCTGTTTTGTGTCTTATCGTTTTTGGTTTTTTTTTCATTTTTATGATAAGTTGATACTAAGCATAATTATCATTAGAAAAGCTTACTCCAGAGGATTATCAGATTTCAGTTTTATAATAGTCAGAACACATGCTCTGTAGAATCTTTTTGAAATATATATTTTAAACAAGCAGTAATGAGTAGCTAGGTTTGGGTTATTTTTATAACCAGACACCAGAAAGTTTTTCACATAGTGTATTTTCATCATATGGCTGTTGGTATGTAAAACTGATTGTTCCATCCACCTCAAACCTGTTGGTTAGTGGTTGATAGTATTCAGTATTTCATAGGGCATTTGTACTGGAGGCCTTACTGGACAACTGTTGGCTAAACCTTTACACTTTTGTGTGGTCCCTAAGTGTAAAACAGTGTGCTATCTTTTTGTCTGGGAAAAGTGGTTACACACACATGTCATGATTTTTTTTTTGATTTTTTTTTTTTTAGGGGATGTGTACAGATTATAATATTTTTATATTATTCGTGATAAGGACAACAGCATGTGGGTTTTGTTGTTGTTGTTGTTGTTGTTGTTGTTTTGGGGTTGGGTTGTTTTTTTTTTTAATGTTGCATCTGACTCAACATCTGAATTTATTTTGTTTTCAGTATATTTCTTGCAAGGTGTTTTTGATAGTGGGGCTTTTTGTAAACAGAAACAGTTATTTTGTCAAACTGTTTAGATCTTCAGTTTTTTTAATCATGACAGGCAGGAGAAAGTAGTTAGTGTCACTTCTGTTCTTGCTGCTGTTCACAGGGTGGAAAAAATAATGCTGGAATAACTGTTCATTGTGTGTCGGGTTCTGAACACTGAATTTTCCCGATGATAGACGACTTTAAAGCTGCTTCTGTTTTTTCATAATCATGCAGCTGAAGGAGAAAGGTGGCAGGATTGTTTATATCCACACGTTAAATCCTGTTCCGCTTTTCGTAAGAGTTGGCCATTGTGTGCCGGTGAGAACAGATGACATTTACAAAACTGCATACATACAGGGACTGGATGTAAAAAAAGCACAGGAGTGCTTATTCCATTCCTTGATATAAAAGAATAAATAAATAAATGTGGGTATATGCAACAAAGTCTGATATAGTTCCACACTTTGTATCAAAACATTGAAAACTAAGCAAATTACCAGCACTATCAAGTAGATGTCTATTTTTGCCATGAAACTTCTTGTTATTCATTTTATTTTGTTTTGAGATCTAGATTGGTTGTATTTTTTTTAGTTGTTTTTTTTTTTAATCTGTTGGTTTGTCTTTGTTTATGGGTTGGTTTTTTTTGTCTGTTGTTGTGTTGTTGTTTTGATTACTGTAATATCAAGAAGGAATGGATTCAGAAAAATGTTTGATATCAAGAAACTTCTTTTTTTTTTAATGGGTTTGCAATGTTGGGTCTTTCGTATTCTTTCTTTCTTTGCTGTTATTATTATTGTTGTTGTTGCTCCTTGCATGGTTTATTATTGTGTCCACTTTCCTTTTCTGCGCTCTCTTCGTCTCTCTTGTCGTCTGCTCTTTGTAGTCACTGTTATCTGACGGTTAGATCCTAGTCATTTGATTTGTGCTGTACTGTAGTCAGCTCCCCTCCCCTCCCCTTCCCTCCCCTCCCTCCCTCCCTTCCCTTCCCTCTTCCCCTGTTTTTGGTGCTATCCACTCACACACCAGTAGCCCTATCTTTTGTCCTAATGATAAAGGTTTTGCTTGGTTGATTGGTGTTGGTTGGTTTGTTGTGGGGGGTGTCTTTTTTTGTTTTGTTTTTAAGGGGGGTTAAATTTTTGATTTTGTTTTGCATTGCTTAGGTTTATTTCTAGTTTGATTTCTTCATGTGTGTGTAGAGGGGGGGGGGGGGGATGGTCAGTAGTTTTGGCAGTGGTAGTTTTGCGGTGATTTTTTTTTTTTTTTTGGGGGGGGGGGGGGGGGGAGGTTGAGTTATTTTAATTTAGGATATTTTTTATTACTTAAAGCAAGGGATATGGATTCCTTTTTTAAACTGTGAGAGTGGCAATGTTCAGGGTCTGAGATTGTCATACAGTGGTGGACGGGAGGAACATGCGGTGTGTTTTCTTGTTTTTTTGCATTTCTAGAAATGCGGTCACTTCAGTATTATAGGCTAGCACAGTAAGTAGGCTTTCACTCCTGGTTGTTTTATTTCTTGCCTGTTTTGCTTTTCAGAAAAGAAAAAAAAAAAAAAAAACCATCATGTCTATATCATACACATTCATGGTTTTCACACGCATACACAATCACCTTTTTGGAGCTGGTTTGCACTTAGCTTAGGCACGGTACGTGCAGTGTGTGTTTAACAGGTGCACACTGTTTGTTTTTGACACTGTTAGCAAAATACCCAAGACCTGTGTGTAGTATTGAATGTGTTGATTATTCCTGAGCGCTACTCATCATCGACTATTGGCAATTTTTGTACCGATATTTTTTTCAACAGGGTTTGTGTATAGTAACGATGCTGTGTGGCCTGTCTTTGCAATCCGGGTTTCTATTTATTTATATGTGCGACGCTCTTTTCTGATGTACAGAGAGGAAAGTATATACAACAGAATATATATATATATATATTTTTGTATCTGTTTTGTACTTTTTTTTTTTTTTTTTTTTTTTTTTTTTTACACATTTGGTCGTTCAGGTGTAGACTTTCATCAGTATAGTAAATATTCTTGAAAAATTAACTTTTTGGGATATCCAGTATGACAAGAAAAACGTAGATAGTATTGTTATCATGACAGATACTGGTTTGATTTGAAATCTGACAATTATATGACATAATTATATATATATATATATATATTATATATATATATATTATATATATATATATATTTATTTGATAGTTATACACTACAAGTCCTGGATAGCAGCAAGTTCTTTCAGAAGGGTTTGCTGATCACCATTTTTTAACTAATGAGTAAATTTCTTACAGTTTGCTGTGGTTTTTGGTAATAACATTTTTTCTCTCCCAATTTTTTTGTTTGTTTTCTGAACCTCATGGGGAACTTTAGAAAACCCTTCAGCAGCAGAGAAAAATGTGGAAAAAGTGCTTTCGAAAATTTGAGAATTTGGAGTCAATAATCACCACAAAATGTTCGTCAGCAAAAACTACAAGATATAAAGTAAAGAAATTTTTTTTAAAAGGAAAATGCTGAAGATTCTGAATTATGCCATTTCCAATTATCTTTTAATGTGAAGACCTATGCTGGCATTCCAAAAGTGAAGAAGTGTTGGACATCAGTGGTTGGCCTTTGCAGTTGGTGAAGCACTTTATTGTAGAGCATGTGAAAGAGAGAGAAATATCATTCTCTAGGTTTTTCTTCTTCTTTTCCATCTTGGAAAGAAAAACCAGGCCCAAAAATCTGTCCTGCCCAAAAATCTATTCTCTTTGCGTTAAGAAAATTTCATAGACTGGACAGAAAGAGTATCTTACCCTCTTCCTTATTTCTCCTTTTGATCACAAGATGATAAGACTTTTTTTTCCTTTCCCTCTTTGTAAAAAGAATGTTGATATTATGTATGTATGTAAACCTGAATACTCAGCATAATTTTCAAGCTAGGTGCATTTTGTAAAAGAACTATTATTACGAGTTCTCTTGCTTGTGGATGTGCCTTTTTTTTCTGAGCATCCATAACGAGTAGGTATTTGTACATATGACCACCTGTGTTAATATAGCCACTGGGGATTCAACTGTACGGATTTAAGATATCGATTTGAGAGATGTTCTTGATATTACGGATAGTTTTATGATGTAGGTAAGGGAAATGAGAGAGATGAATGTCTGAACTGTGAATGTAGTGAGAGAATCAAGAGAGTGTGTGTGTGTGTGCGTTGTGGGCAAGAAGAACAGGAGTGGGTTATCTGATTTGTGATTGTCTTTTCCACCTTAATTGAATGATACGTGTATCATAACATCTTAGGGCTTCAATTCCTCACTTACCACAGATCACAGGGGTCTCTTAGCGCAGCGGGTGAGATGTCAGTCACACCTGAAGAAATTTGTGTCTTGAGGGGCCCTAACCCTGAAGGCTTAGGTTCAGATCCCGATCTGGACTGGAAGAAGGAAGGTAGCGGCAGAAAGGCATCCAGAGCTTATGATCTTCTTCTTCTTCTTCTTCTTCTTCTTCTTCTTCTTCTTCTTCTTCTTCTTCTTCTCTTCTTCTTCTTCTTCTTCTTCTTTTTGTCTACCTAAGTATTATCATCGTTTTTTATTATTATCATTGTTGTTATCATGGTGGTCGTAACTACTACTATCAAATCATTATCACGGCTGTTATTTATCATTGTCTGGCTCTCAGCGCGTGGAGTGATGTGGAGAGTAGGTGGAGTGAGTGTATCAGCCCAGTCATGTGGCTGAGCATCATCATCAGCACACACGCCAGATTCTCAGGGAGGAAGGGACATCTGATCTGTGATGATGGGATGGCATAGTAGTGAACTGATGACGTGACGGAAGAATGAATGATGTATTGATGGCAGAATTGATGGGTTGAAGGCAGAATTGATGGATCGATTGCTGAATTGATTGACTGGTGGCAGAATTGATTGACTGGTGGCAGGATTGATGGGTTGGAGGGAGAGTTTGTGGTTTGAATCAGAATTGATGGGTTGAAGGCAGAATTGATGGGTTGAATGCAGAAATTAAGGATTGGGTGCAGAATTGATGGATTGGGTGCAGAATTGATGGATTGGATGCAGAATTGATCATTGGGAAAGGAAATTGATCAATTGGAAGGGGAATTGATCAATTGGAAGGGGAATTGATCAATTGGAAGGGGAATTGATCAATTGATGACAGAATCAATCAATTGATGGCAGAATTGATCAATTGAAGGGAGAGTGAACGGGACCCCAATGTGCATGCAAGACACTCTGCATGCGCCTGCACACTAGGCTTCAGTCCACAGTCTTCTCCCATCAGTGAAGGGAGACCGATTGATCATAGGCAGAATGAGAAGTTGAGTGGTGAACAGAAGGCAGAATAAAGAGTGATGGCAGAGAAGGATTAACTGAATAGTCAACTGATTGATTGAATGATGAAACCAAGGCTGAATAAAGAAGGGATTGATGATTTGAAGGCAGAATGATGAATTGAAAACAGAATGATGAACTGGCCTCAGAATGATGAATTGAAAACAGAATGATGAACTGGCCTCAGAATGATGAATTGAAAACAGAATGATGAACTGGCCTCAGAATGATGAATTGATCAGTTGAAAATAAAGCATTTCTTTGTTGTTCTGATATCATTATCATTATGCCCCCACAATTCAAACTTGTAAATAATGACAGTGGTATCAGCTCTTTTGTCAAACAGTTCTATCAACAAATGGAATTGGCTGCATCAGAATTAATTAATTCAGTCAACATGATTGCTTTCGTTTGAAGTGAACGGTCATATGTTTGTGAAAGGGCTGTAAGGTTTCTCACAATGGCTCGTGTGAGAAAGGGAACAGCCATTAAAAAAAAAGAAAGAAAGAAAAGAAAAGTTGTCAGAGGCAGTATACAAAACTTCTGTCAAAATATCAGACTTGATTTTTACACCTCTTTTTATGTCTGTGCATTTGTGTGTGTGCGTGCGTGTGCATGTATGTGCATGCGTGAATGTATGCATGCACATTCGCCTATGTGTGTGCACACAGGCTTGTCTGTATTCTCGGGCATTCTTAACAAAACATGAATGTATCACCCCATCACGGGTTTTGCGGGACCAACACACTGTGTTATAATAATAAACTATGTTCTCATAAAATCTTGTACACTGTAGTAGTAGTAGTAATAATAGTCATGTTTTGGTACCACTGAGCACATACTTATAAATTCTATAATTATGCTGTTACATATCTCCTCCCACATCCTGACTCACTTTTTTTTTTTATTGAACACTGGAGCATTTTATCACTTGGAGAATATTGTACTGATAATGAAAGAATGCATGGGTGAGACTGAGCTTGGTAGAGCAGCGGTATGAGCAAGGGAACGGTGTGATGATGTGGGGAGTTGTGAAGGTAGTCCTACCGGTGAAAAAGGTTTCTCAACTTCTGTTAACTTAACTTATGGCGTGGGTCTGTTTGGAGATGCTTGAATTGTAACTGGTTAAGGTGTGATTCTGTTTGGAGTGCTGAATTATAACTGAATTAAGGGTGATTCTGTTTGGAATGCTGAATTATAACTGAGTTATGGTTTATTCTGTTTGGAGTGCTGAATTATAGCTGAATTAAGGTGTGATTCTGTTTGGAATGCTTAAATTATAACTGTAGGTGTGTTCTGTTTGGAATGCATGATTTTAATTAAATTATTAAGGTGTGATTCTGTTTGGAAGCTGAGTTATAACTGAATTAAGGTGTGATTCTGTTTGGAAATTTAAAATTATTACCTTGATTTAATGATGTGATTGTGTTTGGAATGCTGAATTATAACTGAAATTAATGATGTGATTCTGTTGTGGAACGCTGAATTGTAACTGAATGTAAGGTGTGATTCTGTTTGGAATGCTGAATTATAACATTACACTATATAAGAATGTGATTCTGTTGGAATGCTGAATTGTAACTGAATTAAGGAGTTTATTCTATTTGGGATGCTGAATTATAACTGAATTAAGGTGTGATTCTGTTTTGGAATGCTGAAATTATAAGTATCTATTGGTGTGATTCTGTTGGAATGCTGATTATAATTACTAAAGGTGTGTTTCTGTTTGAATGCTGAATTACAACTTGATTATGGTGTGTTATTCGTGTTTGGAATGCTGATAACATATTATCTTGTAAATTATGGTGTGATTCTGTTTGAAATGCTGAAGTATGTTGTTTATTTGCCATGCAACTTTCACATGGGAATTTCGGGGGGGGGAAGGCGTGGACAAGAGCACATTATACTTGTTATTTTCACTGAAAGCTGATATGCGAAGTGTTGTTCATGTAATAAGGAACTAGAGCCAACTGGTTTGCATATTCGTGCAGATCTGGAGTCTCTGCAGATCAGAAAAACAACAGCTAAGCTGTGTTTAAATGCTGCTGGCTGAAAACAAAGATAGTTTAAAAGTCTGAAAATCATCTTTGAATACATATACATCCCATGCTCAGAAAAATGTAAATTTTGGTGCAAATCAAGGAAAGTGGAATCAGCACTGATGTGGGGTTTTTTTGTTTGTTTTTTTACATCCAGCCATGTGTATGTGGTTTTTTTGTAAATTTTTCATTTGTTTCTACTGGCTCACATTGGCCTACTCTTCCAAAAGGCAGAACAGGTTTTAACATGTGCACAAAAATATGTGTTCATGAATGTGTGTGTGTCCATGTATGTTAGATGTGCGCACGCGCGCACACACACACACACACACACACACACACACACACACACACACACACACACACACACACACACACACACACACAAACATGCACATGTTCACACACACACATACATACATGCGCCCAGTGATCATAGCCTTTACACACGCACATGATACATGTGCACAAGCACGTGGCATGCACACACTCACTTTGTCATGATGCACATTTTAAAAAAATTGTTTATGAGGTGCATAAAAATGCTCATAAGAGTTTAAGCATGGAGTAAAAGAGACAAACATTGATGATTAGTGTGAATGAATAATTATATTGTAATGTATGTAATGCAAATGATCTCTTCTTTACTGTGAAAAAAAAAAGTAAGACTGGTTGTTCATTGTTTATGTGATCTATCTTCAGAGCATCTTGTATCTAATACCCTTACACAATTATTTATACAGTAATAAAGATTTGTAAGTCACTCTTATTACCTCAATTGAGTCTCGTTTTTTTTTTTTTTTTCAAATCTGTGTTATGTTTGTTGCTTGTGTGAACTGATAACACCCCCCCACCCACCCACCCTGCTCTCTCTCTCTCTCTCTCTCCTCTCTCTCTCTCTCTCTCTCTCTCTTCTCTCTCTCTCTCTCTCTCTCCTCTCTCTCTCTCTTATTGGTCATATTTCTTTTCTCTCCTCTATGTCTGTCTGTCTGTCTGTCTGTCTCTCTCTCTCTGTCTCTGTCTCTGTCTGTCTGTCTGTCTCTCTCTCTCTCTCTCTCTCTCTCTCTCTCTCTCTCTCTCTCTCTCTCTCTCTCCTCTCTCTCTCTCTCTCTCTCTCTCTCTTGTACACTCATGCATGCACATACACAAGTGTGTGGTTGCATGTATTTTCCTAAAAGTAAATGAGTATAGCTTCATTTCATTTGAATTGTGACAAACAAAAGTCCGAAAGGTTTGTTTTTTTTGGGGGGGGGTTTTAATTGAAAAACCCAAGGCATCTAAAATTACGAGATATCTTTCAGCTCTGAATATTAGATAAATGTTATCCATTTGGTGTTTCTTTTTTTTTTTTTTTTTTTAAACCCAAGGATATCTGAAATTAACAAATATTAAGCATTTCCTGGCGAAAGATTCCCCCTATGTGAAAATTGGCATTCCTATCCACTTCAAAAAATGTAGCCACCTAGTGGTGGGCAAAAAAACGGTGTAAACAAAGTATCTTACCATTGGTGATCCGCTAAGCTCTAGCAGAGCAACGAGAGAGGAAAAAAGACACAAGAAAACCAGACCGACACTCCAGGATTTGACACCCACACTCTCGCAATTTGACGACCCGGGTTCGATTCCCGGTCGAGGAGATTTTTCTCCTGGAGTTAACGTCAGTGCTGACTCCGCTCTCCCCCAAAGTCCTTCGGATGAGACTATAAACCGAGGCCCCGTGTGTGAACGCTCGCAGAACATCTTGCGCAGCACACGTTAAATGCTGTTCCGCTTTTCGTAAGAGTTAGGCCATCGTGTGCCGGTGGGAACAGATGACATTTACAAAACTGCATACATACGGGGACTGGATGTAAAAAAGGGCACAGGAGTGCTTATTCCATTATATCCTCGGTATAAAAGAATAAATCAAATCAAATCAATCTCTCTCTCTCTCTCTCTCTCATCTCTCCCTCTCTCTCTCTCTCTCTCTCTCTCTCTCTCTCCTCTCTCTCTCTCTCTCTCTCTCTGGGGAAAAAAAAACAACAACTTTGGAGGTTCAAAGGGGAGGATCGAACCTATGACTTGTCAATTTCTAGACAGGTGACGTAACCACTAGACCACCGACCCACTACATCTTGACCTTGGAGAGGTCAAGGTGACCAACCCTGGGTATGTATGGCAAGTATTACGAGCAACTCACCCAGTCCGACTCATAGCCACCTGGGCTTATGGATGGCTAATCCAGCATAAGGGCCACCCAGTAAGCCACCTGAATATAAACAATTGGCCAGGAGGGCGGGATTGCCAGTGGTTAAAACCTTGCGTTCGTGATCGACTAACGGATATATAAAGAAGGTGGCAGGATGGATAAGACGTTCGCCTGCCAACAAGTAAACCGTGAGGGTCTGGGTTCGTACCCAGCTCGCCCTTTCTTCCCAGTTTGACGAAAAAATCGAACTGAATGTCAAAGTCATTCGGATGAGACTATAAACCGAGGCCCCGTGTGAGAACGCACGCAGAACATCTTGCGCACACGTTAAGACCCCGTTCCACATTTCGGAAGAGCAGGCCATCGTGTGCCGGTAGGAGCGGATGACAAAATTATAATTAAAAAAAATAATAATACCATGCACACAGGTGTCGTGTTTAGACACCATCCCTGATGAAAAATCGGTCCCAAGGCGGCTCAGGGCTGTATATATGGTAACGTTCTGGTGGCTCCTGCGACGGTACTGAAACCATTCGAATCGGTCATTGCCTTTCCAATGGATCATTCCAGTGGCGTGGAGAGGGGGGGGGGGGTGTCTGCTGCATGGGTAACAGCTTGCCCTCCATACCTACTTACCCAGGCTTTGCGCTCTTGAGACTAGAGCGCAACTCCATAGTCTTCCGAGACTGATGGGTGCTTAACATATATATATATATTATATATATATATATATATATATAATATATATAAAGAAGAGAAGAGAGAGTAGAGAGAGATAGAGAATAGGCATTCACATACTTTTTTTTATCCGGCCCTTGCCCTGATTCGGGACTAACAACAAAACCAGAAAACAAAACAAAAAAATAAAACAACCCCCCCCCCAAAAAAAAAAAAAAAAAAAAATCCAACTACAATCACAATTTCACCCTATGATTTCCAGAAAAGATATAATTGTATATTCAACAAATACATAATTTCTAATAACCTAAACAGTAATATCTAAACGGATGCTTTGATTATAATCATTTTGAGAAAAGAAATGAATTTCTGTTAATTTAGATAAAAACATAATCCCCAACTGACTCGAACATTGATATGAAAACAGACACACTGAGTAGGCTACTTCAATAGAGTAAAATTGAGAGAGAGAGAGAGAGAGAGAGAGAGAGAGAGAGAGAGAAGAGAGAGAGAGAGAAGAGAGAGAGAGAGAGAGCACACACACACAGACAACAGACACACAGACAGATAAAGAGACACAGAAACACAGAGAGAGAGAAACGGAGACAGACAGAAAAAAACAGACACACACACAGATAGAGAGAGAGACACACACATACACACACACACAGAGACGGAGACAGAGAGACAGACAGAAAAAACAGACACACACAGAGACAGGCATACAGAGAGACAGTCAGACAGACAGAGAGGCAGGCAGACAATACACAGACAGACAGAGAAGCAAGCAGACAGACAGAACACAGACACAGACAGACAGACAGACAGACAGACAGAAAAAAGACACACAGAGACAGACGTACTGAGCAAGGACAGTTGAGTTGGTTTTATACCTCGTTTTAAACAGTATGTAGTCGCACACTTTTAATACGAGTTTTAAAATGTGACGAGGTGATAGCCCTGATATGGCCTATGTGGTCGGCGGGGCTATGAGCAACATAATTGGATTGGATTGGAGAGGCAGACAGACAGACAGAGAGACAGACAAGAAGACAGACAGACAGAGAAGCAGACACAGAGAGATCTCAATACCCAGGCACTCTGCTACAGAGTGAATGAATCTTGGTCGATCACTACACGAACATTCCCAACAAGCCAGGTGTTTTGCATTGTATGGGCTTGTGGGCCATGGGCAGTGTTCTCTTTTTCCCTGGTC
Source organism: Stramonita haemastoma (assembly GCA_030674155.1). Classification (NCBI taxonomy): domain Eukaryota; kingdom Metazoa; phylum Mollusca; class Gastropoda; order Neogastropoda; family Muricidae; genus Stramonita; species Stramonita haemastoma. The sequence continues at coordinate 22,647,332 of CM060340.1, forward strand.
ACTGACTGGATGGTCACACAGCAATCGATTTTCTCCTCACACGTACACCACAGCTCAGAGCAGCTCTGGAGCAGAAAAAAGGCCTACTGTACTTCGGATGGTCTATACCACGTGTGCATCATATATAAGGCAGGTGGTGAGGGCTTGAATTAATGATCTTTCCCTCTCCCTACCCCCTTTCCCTGCCCCTCCCCCAAAACACACACACACGTCACCACACACACATACACGCTCGTACGCACCCCCCCCCCGCGCACTACACACACAGTGCACTTACACACACACACACACACGCGCGCGCACACACACACACACACACCACAACACACGCACACACACACACACACCACACACACACACACACACACACACACCACACACACACACACACACACACACACACACACGGGGGATAGATAGGGGATGGGATAGCCTAGTGGTCAGAACATTGCTCTCGCAATTTGACGACCCGGGTTCGATTCCTCGGTTTATTGTCTCATCCGAAGGATTTTTGGGGAGAGTGGAGCGAGCGCAATGTTCTGACCACTGGGCTAACCCGTCCCCCCTGATTAATTAAACCAACAAGATGACAGCTATCGGTGTGCTCCTATCAATTATAGACTGACATCAACAGGGCAGTGGCTGAATTTCAAAGTGTCGACACATTTTTATAGCTACAGTGATAAACGATCCTGTGAGTATGGCTGCTTGCAACACTCTCCATGATAACACACCGCATCCTATCTCAGGAAAAAAAAAAAAAAAACGATGCATGTTGCTGATTCAAGCAGGATGAAAAAAAAGTTGTGTAAACTTATTCTTTTACCCGCAATAAAATGTCAATTTGGCTTGACTTGACTTGACTCACACACACACACACGCGCGCGCGCGCGCCCCACACAACACAAACAACCACACACACACCCAGCACACACACCACACAACACACACACACACACACACACACACACACACACACAGCACACAAACACACAAACAAAACAAAACAAAGCCAAAACACAAAAAAGACCAATAAAAAGTGACAGGGTAAAGAAGAGAATAAGATAAGACCAAAAGAAAAACAATAAACGAAAATAAAAAGAAACTAACAACACTAAACAAAATAAACTAAACAGAGATTGAAAAGGGGGGGGGGGGGGGGGGAATATGATAAAATAAAAAAGTGGTCACTCACCCCTATCCTACATGATTACAGCGATGCGCAGTTCTCTTTTGTTATTTTGTGAGTGGTGGGGTTTTTGTTGTTGTTGTTGTTGTTGTTTTTGGTAAATGTCAACTGTGTAATGAACACTTCCTGACTGCATTGCGCAAACTAACCCTCTTATTGCTGTCAGAAATGTTGCAGGGATTAAGTGATTTTCCGGGAATATTGCAAAATGAAGGAATAATTTTTTCCCCCGCGAACATTGAAAAAAGTCTTTCTGATAAGACGATAAACCGAGGTACCGTGTGTTACAACATCACTATTTAGCGCACGTAAAAGAACCCATGGCAACAAGGGGGTTGACCCTGGCAACATTCTGTAGAAAAAAAAGCCACTCTGTTAGGGAAACAAATACAGCTACATGCAGGAAAAAGAAAAAAAAATGGGTAGGCGCTGCACTTGTGGTGACGCGCTCTCTCCCCGGGGGAGAGCAACCCGAATATCACGCAGAGAAATCTGCTGTGACGTAAAGGGTATAAAATGCAAAAAATACAAAAAATGAAAGATTGATTTTTTTCCCCCGCGCGAATATTGCAAAATGAAGGATTAAATCCCCCCCCCCCCCCCACCCACACACACACACAACACAAATTGCAAAATGAATTAAAATTTTTATTCCCCTAACTTGTTAAATGAAGAATTAAGTTTTTTGCTTTGTTTTGTTTTGTTTTGTTTGTTCCGCGAACACTGTAAAAGGGAGAACTAAGATTTTTTTCGTTCTTTTTGTTTGTTTGTTTTGGTTTTGGTTTTTGGTTGGTTTTTGGGGGTTGTTTTGTTGTTGTTGTTGTTGTTGTTGTTGTTGTTGTTGTTGTTGTTGTTGCTGTGGACTTTGCAAAGTGAAGGATGAGATATTTTTGTGTTCTTTTGGTTGTTTTGTTTTGTTTTTCTTTGTTCTGCGAACATTGCAAAATGAAGGATTACGATTTGCTCCACAAACATTACAAAATAAAAGATTTTTTTATGGTACCGCGAACATTGCAAAAGGAAGGGGTTTTTTGGTACCACGAACATTGCAAAATGAAAAATGAAGTTTTGCTCCGTGAACATTGCGAAATGACTGTGTCACGCTTCGACTGGTAAATAAAACCAGCCGCTTGCAATGGAAGCTGATTTATCCACTCTGTGTGTGTGTGTGTGTGTGTGTGTGTGTGTGTGTGGTGTGTGTGTGTGTGTGTGTGTGTGTGTGTGTGTGTGTGTGTGTGTGTGTGTGTGTTGGCCTAAAAAAAGGATCTTTAACTTTGAACTTAACTTTCCAAATTTTTAAATCAGGGAATACAATTTGATAATTATCTATAATTTTTGTTTTAAGCTGGGATGAGATTCCTGTTTTGTTGTGTATCAACTGAAATGTTTGTCGAAAGAGGGTCTACATTTCCCTAGCACTTCTGTTGTTTTTTTCTTAGCAAGCTGACAGATATACACAAAATTAATAACAAAACTGGTACGCTGACACTCTGGGACTCTGTACTGTACGCACGCTTGACTTGCAGCCTTGGGGATTTTGGAACTGAAGTTTACGTCGATATCAGGCAGCACACAATTCTTTATCTGTCTGTCTGTCTCTCTCGCCTGCCTGTCTGTCTACCTGCCTGTCTGTTTGCTTGAGTGCCTGCTGCCTGTGTCTGTCTGAGTGTGTGTGTGTGTGTGTGTGTGTGTGTGTGTGTGTGTGTGTGTGTGGTGATGGTGATTTGTTTTTCTATGTTTTTTGTGCTTTCTGGTTGTTGTTTTTCATATCTTTGTTCTGGTTTTTTTTATTTTGTGTTGGAGGAGTCTTTTTTTTTATATATACAATTCCGTAATCAAGGTAAGTATATAAACATTTACTCTGTTACCCTTGAAAAATAAAGATTTTTCATTCATTCATTCATTCATTTTCATTCATTCATTCATTCATTCATTAATCATTCATTCATTCATTCATATTCTCTCTCTCTCTCTCTCTCTCTCTCTCTCTCTCTCTCTCTCTCTCCTCTCTCTCTCTCTCTCTCTCTCTCTCTCTCTCAGGCAAGAGATGAAAAAAAGTATGTAATGCTTACTTACTCTGTTACCCTTGAAAATAAAGATTATTCATTATCAAAGGCAACACACATTCATGCATGAAAAACACACACACACACACACACACACACCACACACACACACACACGCACACGCACACACATGTGCACGCACGCACACACACACACACACACACACACACACACCCCACACACACACACACACACACACACACACATAATACATCTGGACCCGTCCAAGGTTCCAGCCCACTGATCAAGTTGGTGGCGATTTCGACACAGCTTGTTGTCACAACAAACACGAGGTCATTCCTGCTAGCAACCGGACACCCCAGAATATAATGCACTCTGTCAATAAAAGTGCATGCACACACTCAGTCTTGTTTTGCCACTCGTTTGGCTGGGATACCCGCATCAAAACCCCAAAAGGTAGGTGGTGTGCGGTTTAAGTTTGTTTGATTTCCACTTTGCAGTCATCGCTGCCGCGCCAATGCTCTTTTACGCTGAAGGTTTATTCAGTCCTGGAAAATAATAGGTGGTCAAGCAGACGAAAGCTGAAATAATGTTTTCGTTGCAGAGTAAGCAGGCTGAAATCTTTGTTTGCACACACAATCAGAATAGGTGAGCAAAGCGTTTAAAGAAAGACTTCCACTGACTTACTATTGGCGTGGGTTTTTTTTTTTCTTTTCTTTCTTCATTTTCTTTTTTCTCTCCTTTCTTTGGTCAGGTAAATCAGGTAAACAGAGAAAGGTCGGTTCCAGAGAGAGGAGTGGGTTAAGACAATAATGTTTCAAGTGTCCTGCCAGAGCGGCAGCACGCGACAGAAACTGAAAGAAACTTGGCCACAGTTATATTAGTTATGCTTAACTATTATTGAGTCAGCAACCAATCCAGTCCAAGACTTCGTTTTTTTTCTTTAAAGTACAGAAAAACAACAAACAAAATTAATGTTAGAGCCCAAACGTGAATCATTGTATTCAAATAATATTGGAACTTCTGACATATTAAAAAAAAGAAACTATTTTTAATCATTTTTTTCTATTTTGAAATTTTTCTTTTATTCCGACTGTAAGAAAAAAAACAACCCGTCATCTTTATATTTGCAATTGAAATGTTTTCTTTCACTTTTTTTCTTTTGAGTTTACATTTTCCATAATTCTGTCCCGTTTTTGACTGTCCTTGTCAGCCTAGCAAAATACTATTTAGTTTATATGGTTGTTTGTACGTCTGCTTTTCAAACCGATCTCTGTCTCTATCGTAATTTTGACATCATGATATTGATGCTCTGTCTGGTACAGACGACAAAGGAAATCAAATTCAGAGCCAGGGATTTTTTGGATGTGTGTGTGTGTGTGTGTGTGTGTGTGTGTGTGTGTGTGTGTGTGTGTGTGTGTGTGTGTGTGTGTGGGTGGGTGGGTGTGTGTGTGTGTTGTTTTTTTTTTTGTTTTTTTGTTTGTTTGTTTGTGTTTTTTGGGGGGGGGCAGGGTTGGGGATGTGTTGTTGTTCGTTTGTTCTGTGTGTGTGTGTGTGTGTGTGTGTGTGTGTGTGTGTGTGTGTGTGTGTGTGTGTGTGTGTGTGTGTGGCGCGCGCGCGCGCGCGCGCGATATTTTTTTTATCGCATCGGTGTGTTTTGTTTTAGTTTGGCATATTTCTGATTTTTTTTCGGGGTGGGTGGGAAGGAAGACAATTACTGCAGCTGTATTTTTTATATCAGAAGTGACACAAGGTTTTTCACTAATATTTATCAGAACCACCTGCACTTTTTTTCTACACAAGTGACCTCCGAAATAGTTTCTTTGCTGTTGTTTGTTTTTGCATGTACGTATGTTTGTCTGTTAATGAAAGGGGTATGTCTCACCCGTGCGGGTGGCCACTGGTCTGTAAGGTAGCTAACCTGATGATTAAAGGAAATGTTTTAAGTTTTCACTTGTTTTTTCGGGAACGTTTGCTCGCTGTATAAATTGTTCATGGGCCTCTTCATACGCTGATGGCTCGATGAGAAAAAAGGGCAAATGCATTGCTGAATAGTAACAACAACAACAACAACAACAACAATAATAATAATAATAATAATAATAATAATAATAATAATAATAATAATGATATGATGATGATATGATGATGATGTATGGCATCTAAATGGCGCTGAATCTTGTAAAGTAAACAAATCGAAGCGCTTGCATTCAAATCATTTACACGCATGCGACCGTCCACAAAATATTAGAATTAACCTATATCAAATTCATGCTCTCTCACACACACACACACACACACACACACACACACACACACACAACACACACACACACACACACACACACACACACACACACACACTTGCTGAAAAAAGCCTCATTCTCTTGCTTTATTTAAGAAAATAACTCTGAAGAATTTTTTTAGAACATATGTTGAGGAAGAAAAGGCTGAAGTTTTTGTTTGTAGTTTTAGTTTCTTGATTTAGTTTTGTTTTGTTGTGTTCATCACATTTTGTTTGGTTGGTTGGTTGATTGTGCTGTTGTTGTTGGTGCTGGGTTTTTTTGTGGGTTTTGTTTGTTTGTTGTTAGTTTTTGTTTTTATTGCGAAGGGGAGGGGGTGGGGTACTCTATCTGCTCAAAGACAATTAAGTATTAGAAGAGAGGAAAACTAACACGCAGTAAGAGCAAGCATTGCATATCCCTGACACACAAAAAAGAGTCAGCATTGCTAGTATTGCACAGGTCCGAAGTTGTCAGACTGCCAACAGCTTATTTCACACGCCTGCTCAGCATAATAAGGGAAAATCCGATAAATTCTGTGCACCCCCGATCATCCCCACCTCCCACCCCCACCCCCATCCCTGCAAATCTGTCTGGAATTGGATCTGGATTAAGACGTCACGTGGTCTTTCAATACCACAGAAGTAAAGGCTGTGGGTGCACAGTGTGTTTCTCTTTATAAATTTGGTCTTTGGCTAGTCAGAGCCAACGTAACTTCAAAACTTATCAACTCGTGTTGTTGTTGCTGTGTGTTGTTGTGTGGTGGGGTGGTGGTGGTGGATGATGTGTGTGTGTGTGTGTGTGTGTGTGTGTGTGTGTGTGTGTGTGTGTGTGTGTGTGTGTGTGTTGTGTGTGTGTGGTTAGTGGGTGGGATACGTGCGTGTCGTAACGCGTGCGCGCGTGGTAGTGCGGTTGTGTGTGTGTAGTGCGTATGTGCGTGTGTGTGTGTTGTGTGTGCGCGCCTGCGTGCGTAGCGTGATGCACATGTAAGCGTGCGTAGATGTGTAGTGTGTGAGTAGCATTCCAACCTCTACCCCATATCCTCCTCTCCTCTCTCCCCCCCTCTCTCCTCTCTCTCTCTCTCTCTCTCTCTCTCTCTCTCTCTCTCTCTCTCTCTCTCTCTCTCTCTCTCTCTTACCCAGCTTCACTCTAATGTCTGTTTCCACCACCACCCCACCCCACCCCACCCAACACACACACCACCAACACACATCACCCTTCTCTTTTCTCTCTTCTCTTTCCACACGACCTTTTCACCTGTTCTCCTCGTATCGGTCTTTTATTTCTTTCTCTCCCCGTAAATAGCCTGCACGGTTGGCTGGCCCCTAAGACTCCTGATTTATTAATACACACAACAAACGTGCACAGAGGAGTCGAACGGGCCTTGCACTTGTTCCTCATGAGTTGGGCACGTAATCGTGCTTCGTAAATAGCCTGTGCGGTGGAATGAATTTACAAACTCTATACAACGGGACCGATGAAAAGCCGTCTATTGTTTTCCTCGAATAAAAAATAATTAAATAAATGGTTAGTTTCAGGGTCATTTATTTATTTATTTATTTATTTATTTATTATTTATTCTTTTATATCGAGGATAATGGAGTAAGCACTCATGTGCTTTTTTTTTTTACATCCAGTCTTCATGTGTATGCAGTTTTGTAAATTATTTTTTATTCATTTATTTTATTTTATATTTTATATGAGTTATGAATAAACACTCATCGCTTTTTTTTTACATCAGTCCCCGTGTGTATGCAGTTGTGTAAATCTTGTCATCTGTTCCCACTGGCACACAATGCCTACTCTTACGAAAAGCGGAACAGGATTTAAAGTGTGCGCAAGATGTTCTGCGTGCGTTCGCACACGGGGCCTTCGAGTTTATAGTCTCATCCGAAGGACTTTAAGGTTGTTTTAGGGTCCTGTGTTTTGTAGTGACTGGGCGGATTAGGGGGGGGGGGGGGGGGGGTCTGTACGGGCGTCATAGTGTTTTATATTAAGCGTCACCTGGCTTCACTGATAAAGGTTTACAATAGTAAACGCAAACGCAATTTTGTTCCATGATGGTATTTCATTAAGTAACAGAGATTTTTCTAAAATTATCCAGCCCTCGTACTGAAAGGAAAATACTGAAAAGAAAACAAGCAAGCAAAATGATGCAGTTGCACGGCAGTTTTAAAAGTATCAACTATATTGTGAAATGATCACTATATCGGCTATATTTAGTGAAATTGATCCTTTTTTTGATACAGCTTCGTGATGGTGGCTTATGAGACTAGGGATGAAGTATTTCGTCTGGAAAGATTTACTTTTTGAAATAAAACGCTTTTTAAAATTTTTTATTGTAGTCAATGGTATTGAGAGTGAGTATAACTGCAGCATCAAATGGAACGAAGTCACAGATAAACTAGCAAAACAGGGGACAATGAGACAAACAGCTCAGAGCAACTTTAAGAATTGGCATTTGTGAAATGAATGCATTATTAGAAACCCATGTGCGTACGATTTTTTTGTCAGATGGAAATAACATGGTCATCAGTCCAAGATATATAAATTAACTCTTATCTATGAATTCGTTTGAACTATTTGAAAACTGAATGTTTCCAGAACTTAGCATACATTAGTTGTCAGTTATTATTTTTTGTGAACACTTTCTTATACAGGGACCAGTGTTATTTTTCATGTCCACCCTCTGCCTGATGTAAAATCTGAACGTGCTAATCCTGCTGAGCACACTACAAGCTTTTCATGTGTTGATCCTCTTTTATATAATATGTAAATATTCTGACTTTCTGGATGACGTTTTGTTTACACCCAAATCTCTGTAAGGAAAGTAGGACATCGAATAATAATTATAGCTAAACGTAAACAGATTATGGTGCCGTCTCTCTTCTCTCCCTACCCACTCCACTTGTTTCTCTCTCTTTTCATCACTAAGATAAAGTGAATAAACACACACGATTCACAAAACAAAACTGACTTTCATTCGTGAAGTACCTCTCTTGCTGAGGCTCTGCTCTTGATTATTTCCCTACCGATGGTGCTTGTAGGGTTAGCACTTTTGATGGCTGAAAGTAGGGAGAGTCTGTGGGTGATAAATCGATAGTGTATGTTCTTCATAACACCTGTGGTGACCGTGTTATCGGCATCTCTTCCCGTGCATTATGCATCAGGCTAAAAGACTACCGGTTCACGCTGTTGTGGGCATATGATCGTAGCTACCGGTTCCTATGCATTCATAAACATCCACAGACACGAGCGCGTGTGTGTAGGGGTGGGGGGTGGGGGTGGGCACGCGCATAGACATACACGTGCGTACACCACACACACACACCACACACACACACACACCACACACACACACACACACACACACACACACACACACACACACACACACACACATGTGCATGCGTGCGTGCGTGCGTGCGCAAAGGGGCTATGACTATGATGAGTTATACATAATAGATCGAGGTGTTTGGAGTCAGACTTTGACGTTAGAAAATACAGAAAAGGAAGACAGGACGGGGTAGGGGGGGGGGGGGGGGGGTCGTCCAAAAAGTAATCATCCGGGAAATCAGTATATATTCGTCCAGAGTGTGGATACTCTTTCTGGAAAGTCTATTCATAATTCGAAAAAGTAGGTTATATTCGTCCAATAAGTCAATAATTATATTGTTCCGGAAAGAGAAACATTCGTCCAGAAAGTCAGTATAGTCTTCCATAAACTCAGTATCTTGATCGGGAAAGTCGATGTATTGTCCGAAAAGTCAGTGTACTGTTCCGGATGGGTCAATATATTGTTCCAAAAGGGGGTATATTCTTCCAAAATGTCAGTTATAAGTGAGTATATTCTTCTGGAAAGTCCATATATTGTTCTGTAGAGTCGATATATTCGTCCAAAAAAGTCAGTAATTTGCCCCAAAGTCAATATATTCTTCCACAAAATCATTATTTTGTTTCGGAAAGGTCATGAATATTGGTCCAAAAAGTCCCTATATTTTTCCGGAAGGGGGATATAATCATATTATTGTTCCAGAAAATCGATATGTTCGTCCAAACAGTTAGTATAGATCAGATATATTATCCTGAAATGTCGATGTATTGTTCCGGAAAATCAGTATATTCATCCAAAAAGTCAATTATGTTCTTCTAAAAAGTCCGTTCCTTCTTCCGAAAAAGTCAGTGACTTCATTGACATCAGTTGCATAATGCGCGTGCACGTGTGTGTATGTGTGTCGGTGTGTGTGTTGTGTGTGTTGTGTGTGTGTGTGTGTGTGTGGTGTTGTGTGCGTGCGTGCGTGGTGTGCGCGTAGAAT
>CM060340.1:22659645-22664645 GCA_030674155.1 Stramonita haemastoma
TACGTGCGTGTGAGTGTGTGTGTGTATGTGTGTGTGATTGGTGTATGTTTCTGTGTATATGTGTGTGTGAGAATGTGTGTGTGTCTGTGTGTGTCTATGTGTGTGTGTCTGTGTGTGTGTGTGCGTCTGTGTGTGTGTGTGTGTGTGTGTGTGCGTCTGTGTGTGTCTGTGTGTGAGTGTATGTAGAACATTATCCGATTGATAAAAATGTTTTGCCTATTTTGAAACATCTAGGATGTTCTATGTAGAAAAAAACATAATGATAATAATTCTGATTTATTTTAACTATATTTTTATTGGTAGTATGTCTCCCCCCCCCCCCTCAAATAAGGATATTAGTTCTTAAAATTTCCCCTTTATCCAAATGTATGATTTATATCACATGTATAATTTTTGACAGATGGTGGTGGTTTGATGTTTTTTCTTGAGTTGTTTATTTCATTTTGTTCTCTTGTTTGCTCTTTATCCATTAACGCTTTCTTCTCTTCCATAATCAAAATCTTTTATTGTGACTTCAGATTTTTGTTTTCTGATCGAGTGCATTTTTTTTTTATTTATTACCTTTTCATATATAGTGTCCTTATTCTTGGGTGTTGTTTGGTATTGCGTAAAGTTTATTGTTTAGTATTTTTTCAATTTGATGTAACCCTGAAAAGGGGGGGGACTGGATGTAAAAAAGCACACAAGTGCTTATCTATTATCCTCGAATAAAATACTTTGCCTTGCCTTGCCTTGCCTTGCCTTGCCTTGTCTATCTATCTATCTATCTATCTAATTATCTATCTATCTATCTATCTATCTATCTATCTATCTATCTATCTATCTATCTATCTATCTATCTATCTATCTATCTATCTATCTATCTATCTATCTATTTCTCTCTCTCTGTCTGTCTGTTTGTCTATCTGTCTGTCTGTCTGTTCGTTTTTCTGTTTGGTCTGTTTGTCTGTCTGTCTGTCTGTCTGTTGCAATCCTTTCTTTTCCCAGTTTCGGTTATCAATCGATGCTAAGTACTGTGACAAGTTTATCAGAGTTTGCTTTCTGCTTGTTTTTAGTTTCAGATGGGATTTTTTGTATTCGTTTATTAATTTATCTTTCTTGTGTGTGTGTGTGTGTGTGTGTGTGTGTGTGTGTGTGTGTGTGTGTGTGTGTGTGTGTGTGTGTGTGTGTGTGTGTGTTGGGGGAGGGGGGGGGGGGGTTAACAGCGTTCAAAACATTGCATATGCTCAACATCGCATTGCTATCATTCTCACTTGGTATATGTATTCTGGACCAACCAGCTGCGTTACTCAATGCGCTGAACGAAACAGTAGAGGGAAAATGGGATGATTATAGTGCATTACAAGAAAACAAGTTTGAGACTTGCGTGGAAAAAAAGGAGTTAGGATAAGGGCAACGTGACACGGATACTGTTGTTGTTGTTGCTGTTGTGATTATGATCATGTACATCCAACGTAGAGATTTCCGATGTCAGGACTGTTGCGACACGGTAAAAAAGGTAAAGGTGTCCCATAACCTAGGCGGTCGTCGGGGAGCGAGGCATCAGCTTCTCTAGGGGCCAGCATATTGAGGGCGGCGCCCATCTCCTCTTCCTCGCTGCTTTAACTTCCCCTGACCATAAAGAGGGCAGGTACCCACTTACAGCTGGGTGAACAGGGGGACTAAACTGTTGTGAAGCCAAGGCACGCAAACCGTAACCCATCCAATTGGTAACCATGCTCGACGCTGCTTAACTTGACTTGGGGAAAGCGAGCGCTCTGACCACTGAGCTATCTATCTCTTAGCCTGGGATACAATATGATAAGAACTTATTTATTTATTTCTATTCTTTTATTTCGAGGATAATGGAATGAGCACTCATGTGCTGCTTTTTTTCTTTTTTTTTTAAACTTACAGATACAGTTCCTGTGTGTATACACTTTTGTAAAATGTTGTCGATTTGACTTCACCTGGTGATTAATCAATGTTTTGTTGTTGTTTTTTCCCCTGGCCTCAGAGGTGGCCCCCCCTCCCCCCGTGCCAGGGTGTCCCCCAGGCCTGGAATACCTGGCGCAGGTGGATCAGGTGTTGGTGCATCAGGTGGTGGAGGTCTTTGAAGGTCAGTGCTGCCTGCATGCACCACACAACAAACACACAGACAGACTGACGGACAGGCGTGAAAAGACAAGCAGACTGAGAGACAGACGGGCAGGCAGACTGACAGGCAGAGGCAGACAGACAAAGACAGACGGGCAAACGGACAGAGGCAGGCAGACAGAGACAGACAAACAAACAGACAGACGGACAGACAGACTGACAGACAAACGTAGGGAGGCAGACAGACAGACGGACAGACGGATGGACAGAGAAAGACAGATGGACAAAGACAGACAGACAAATAGAAACAAACAACAACAAAAAAAAGACACAGATAACTGACAGAAAAAAGAACAGAAGAAAAAAGGGGGGCACAAAGAAAGGAAAAGAGACAGAAATAATAAAGAAAGAAAGGAAGAGAGGAAGGAAGGAGAGAAGGAAAAAAGAAGGAAGAAAAGGTAAAACAAAGGGAGAAAAGAGCATAAAGAAAGAACAAAATTTAAAAACAACATAGAAAGAAAAAAAGAACAAACGAAAGAAAGGAAAAAAGGGAGGAAGAGAAAAAAGAAAGAAAAACACAAAGAGAAAGAATACAAAACAAACAAAAGAGAGAAAGGGAGGAGAGATGAAAGATAGAAACGAAAAACATAAAAAGGAAGAAAGGAAGAAACAGACAAACAAAAAAAGGAAGACATGACAGAATGATCTCGAGTAGAGAAAATTTGGAGAAAAAAAACAGATAGAAAGAAAGATAGAAGAAAAGGACAGAGAAAGAAGGAAAAGGAAGACAGACAGACACAGACAGACAGGCAGACAGACACAGACAGACAGACACAGACACACAGATAGACACACAGACAGACACAAACAGAAAACCAGTGGAGAAAGGTGGAGACGGAGAGCTTGGTGGGTGTGCTGGTGGTAAGGGTGTGTAGGGGTGGGGGTGGGGGGGGCTAAAACCGGGTGGAAACGTGTGTGTGTGTGTGTGCGTTCGTGCGTGCGTGCGTACATGCGTGCGTGCGTGTGAGTCTGGGGTGGTGGTGGAGAGACAGACAGAGACAGACAGACAGACACAGACAGGCAGGCAGGCAGACAGACAGACAGACAGACAGACAGACAGATAAACAGACAGACAGACAGACAGACAGGCACAGGGAGACAGACAAAGAGTCAAACAGACAGATAGGGTCGGGGTGTTTTGGTCAAATGTACAGGGGAAATAATTTGTTTTCGTGTTGTTGTTTTTTCAGCGCTGACGGGAATTGAGACCTGCAACAAATTCCGAATTATGAACAGCGTGGGTCAGCAAATTTATTTTGCTGGGGAAGGTAAGACAATGTGTGAACGCACACACACACACACACACACAGAGGCACGTGCGCGCGCGCGCACACACACACACACACACACGCACGCACGTACGTAGGCACGCCCCGCACGCCACGCCACGCCCACGCCACGCCACGCCACGCCACGCCCACCACGCCCCCCCCCCCCCCCCCCCCCCACACACACACACGGGGACGGGATAGCCTAGTGGTCAGAACATTGCGCCCGCAATTTGACGACCCAGGTCCGATTCCCGTTCGAGGGAATTTTTCTCCTGGAGTTAACATCAGTGCTGACTCCACTCTCCCCCAAAGTCCTTCGGATGAGACTATAAACCGAGGCCCCGAGTGGGGACGCACGTAGAGCATCTTGTGCACACGTTAAATCCTGTTCCGCTTTTCGTAAGAGTAGGCCATCGTGTGCCGGTGGGAACAATGACATTTACAAAACTGCATACACACGGGGACTGGATGTAAAGAAGCACGTGAGTGCTTATTCCATTATCCACGATATAAAACAATAAATAAATAAATAGAAATAAATAAATAAACAGACGCACACTACACCACACAAAACACAACACACACACACACACACACACACACACACACACACACACACACACACACACACACACACACACACACACACACACACACACACACACACACATGTCAGTGAATGAATATAGAAATGACAACTAAAAAACCAAGTATAGTAAATATGAGGAGAAGAAGAAGAAATATCGCGAAGAATCGAGACAACTAAGAAACGATGTAACGAAGAACATGACAACGTAAATCGGAAACATTTGAACAGAACATGAACAAAACTCATAAGGCCGTGCGGCTTTTCTGTTGTTCCTGTTTTTTTTGTTTGTTTTGTTTTTACTCTATACCAATTTAAGTCACGGCAGATTTCCCTGCGTGAAATTCGGGCTGTTCTCTCCGGGGAGAGTGCGTCGCCACAAGGACAGCGCCGCACAGTATTTTTTTTTTCTTTTCCTTGTTTTCAGCTGTATTTGTTTCCCTATCAGTGTGGCTTTTTTCTACAGAATTTTTCCAGGGACAACCCTCTTGTTGCCGTGGATTCTTTTACGTGCGCTAGATGATTTTGTATAACACACTGAACCTCGTTTGTTGTCTCATCCGAAAGATTAGCTCCCAGACTATCACTCATAGTCTGTTGGATGGGGGAAGAGTTTTGGGCCCAAGCGGGGTTTGAACCACGCACACTTTCAACCCGGACTTTCGGCTTTCTAGGCAGGTATGGTAATTACTCTCCGACCACCGATCCGCCAAATAAAACTGATTTGTGTTTCCCTGAGCAAACATACCGTCTAAACTCCCACATTTCTTTTGCCGCCGCTGCTGCTCTGCTGCTGCTTGTTGTTGTTGCTGCTGTTGTTGGTTGTTGTTGTTGTTGTTGTGTTGTTGTTGTTGTGCTGCTGCTGCTGCTGTTGTTGCTGCTGCTGTTGTTGTTGTTGTTGTGCTGTTGTTGTTGTTGTTGTTGTGCTGCTGTGTTGTTGTTGTGTGTTGTGTGTGCTCAGGCTGCTGATGCTGTGATGATGATTGATGATGATGATGAACACCACG
>CM060340.1:22669645-22692145 GCA_030674155.1 Stramonita haemastoma
CCCCTGACTGCCTGGTTAATTCTCTCTCTCCTCTCTCTCTTCTCCTCTCTCTCTCTCTCCTCTCCTCTCTCTCTCTCTCTCTCTCTCTCTCTCTCTCTCTCTTCTCCTCTCTCTCTCTCTCTTCTCTCTTCTATCATTCTTCTCTCCTCTCTCTCTCATCTCTTCTCTCTCTCTCTCTCTCTCTCTCTCTCTCTCTCTCTCTCTCTCTCTCTCTCTCTCTCTCTCTCTCTCTCTCTCTCTCTCTCTCCTCTCCTCTCTCTCTCTCTCCTCTCTCTCATCTCTCTTCTCTCTCTTCTATCTCTCTCTCTCCCATTTATCAATCGCTCAAAATTTATGTACTCTCTTATTCTGGCTGCTGTTCAAAAACAGTTTGTAAACATCGTAAACTCTTTGTAGCCTTTATTGACTTTGAGAAGGCGTTTGATTCTATTTCAAGACAATTATTATGGCCTATTCTGAGCAAAAATGGTATTAAAGGAAAGTTTTACAATTGTATAAAAAGTATGTACAACGATGTAAAGGCTAAAATAAGAGATGGGGCTAAGTTTAGTGACTGTATTAAATGTACATTAGGGGTTAAACAAGGTGACGTATGCAGCCCAGTTCTGTTTTCGTTATTTATTAACGAACTAGCACTTGATATTATCAAAAATGGGAGGCATGGTGTTACTTTAGATGTAGTAGAAATATTTGTGATGTTGTTTGCTGATGATATTGTTTTGTTATCTGATACTGTCATCGGCTTACAAACGCAACTGAACAGTTTGCACTCTGCAGCTCAAAGACTTCAGCTAAAAGTAAACATGGATAAAAGTAATATCATTGTATTTCGTAAGGGAGGGTACCTGGCTGCTCGTGAAAGATGGTTTTACGGAAAATCTCAACTAAAAGTTGTAAATGCTTACAAGTATCTAGGTATATATTTTTCTACTAAGCTTAGTTTTACTTTTGCCTGCCAAGATCTTGTGAGCAGAGGTAAACGAGCAGCCATGAATATATTAATGTTTCTGAATAAATTTGATAATACCTCATCAGAGTTATTTTTTAAGTTGTTTGATGCACAGGTGCAGCCAATTGTTCAATATGGTGCAGAAATATGGGCCTTCTATACAGGGCATGAAATTGAAAAACTACATTTATTTGCCATGAAACGTTTCTTACTTGTTAATAGGCGAACACCTAACGATTTAGTTTATGGTGAGCTTGGAAGACATCCATTGTATTTAAATTCTTATGTGAAGTGTATTACATATTGGTTAAAAGTGGCTCAGATGTGTGAAAACAGACTGCCTGCTCAAGCATATAAACTTTTATATAAATTGGATGAGAGAGGAAAGATAACATGGGTGACCAATGTGCGTAAGTGTTTGTGTGAAAATGGTTTTGCATTTGTGTGGCTAAATCAGGGTGTTGGATGTGTTAAGAGTTTTCTGGCCTCCTTTAAACAACGTCTTACAGATTGTAGATGGCAAAATTGGGAGAGCCACATTCAAAACAGCTATAGATTTTCCTTGTATAAACTGTTTAAAACAAATCATTTTATTGAAACATATTTAGGGATGAATATGAATAAGTTTGTAAGATGTGTATTAACCAAGTTTCGATTTGGGGTCACAGATATAATGGTTCATAATCAAAGATACAAGAAAAATGACAAAAATATGACGTGTCCCATGTGTAAATTGAATAGAGAAGATGAAGTACATTTTGTTTTCTGTTGCCCAGTTCTTGAGGATTTAAGGAAACAGTACATCCCATCTAAGTTTTATAACAGACCAGCACTATTTCGATTAGTTACACTTTTGTCCTCTACCAATGTAAACACTATAAGAAATGTTGCTCTGTACCTCTATAAGTCATTCAAACGAAGAGAAACGATGATGTCATAATTTTGCTCTAGACTGAAAAATTGTTATGTATATTTTTTTTTGTAGCTTTTTTTTAGGTGTATGACTTTAGTGTGGAATGTACAACAAATATCAGCGATGTATACCCCTTCAAATGGGGCCATGGCCTTTTTTTGAATAAATTATTGTCATTGTCATTGTCATTGTCATTGTCATTGTCTGTCTCTCTCTCTCTCTCTCTTCTCTCTCTCTCTCTCTCTCTCTCTCTCTCTCTCTCTCTCTCTCTCTCTCTCTCTCTCTCTCTCTCTCTCCTCTCTCTCTTAATCTTCCCCCAAAATCTTTACATTTATGTGAAGATTATCAAGTCGTCAACCAATCAATCAGCTTCTGACACACAAACAAGAATCATCGTCAGTGTCATTCTGTCTCAAGTCGTGTGTGTGTGTGTGTGTGTGTGTGTGTGTGTGTGTGTGTGTGTGTGTGTGTGTGTGTGTGTGTGTGTGTGTGCGCGTGCGCGCGCGTATGTGTGTGTACGTGCGAGCGTGCGTGTGTGTGTGTATGCTTGCGTGCATGCATGCATGCGTGCGTGTGTGTGTGTGTGTGTGTGTGTGTGTGTGTGTGTGTGTGTGTGTGTGTGTGTGTGTGAAGTCAACTCCAGTTTTTATTTCCAGATGGTACATTGAATAAACAATGCATTTGGTTTTTTTCCCTCCTTCTTCAAGTGTGTGTGTGTACGTGTGCGTGTGTGTGCGTGCGTGTGTGTGTGTGGGTGTGTTGTGCGTGTGTGTGTACGTGCGTGCGTGCGTGTGTGTGTGTGCGTGTGTGTGTGTGTGTGCGTGCGTGCAAGCATGCGTGTGTGTGTGTGTGTGTGTGTATGTGATAGTGTGTGTGTGTGTGTTCGTTGTGCGTGCATGCGTGCGTGCGTGCGTGCGTGCGTGCGTGTGTGTATGTGTGTGTGTGTGTGTGTGTGTGTGTGTGTGTGTGTGTGTGTGCATACAGGTGATAGATGTGTCTAACGAGAGTCAGATGGCCACGATCAGGAAGACGTGGGTTGGCGCCATGAAAAGTCTCTTCACCAAGGCCGACAACTTCAGCCTCGTGTGTGAGTAATAGCCCTTCCTTCTTTCGTCTTTGGGTTACACTCCGGTGTTAATTTAGGGAGTCATGTAGTATCTTCTATAGAGTGCAGGTCGGGAAAAGGTTTGGAATATTTTCAAAGATTTCTTTTTTAAAGTATGAAAAAAATGCGCTTGTACTTGTTTTGAGGATTGAAGATGTACAGCAATACCAGGCCGTTGTTGTTGTTGTTGTTGTTGTCGTTGTTGTTGTTGTTGTTGTTGTTGTTGTTGTTGTTGTTGTTGTTGTTGTTGTTGTTGTTGTTGTTGTTGTTTGTTTGTTTGTTTGTTTGTTGATTTGCGAGTATCTGCTTATCAGGTCACTATTTAGTCCATGTAGACAATAAGCAACTGACCAAAAGTTGGAAAAAAAAACATGTGGACATTAGTTTGATATACTCCACTCTGCTTTGTTGTGGTTGTTTGGGTTGTTGTTCTTTTTTTCCCCCCTTATTTTCAATTGAAGCCTTCGAAATTGTTTTTTTTACTTTTATGGCTGCGATGGTGGTGGTGGTAGAAGTGGTGATGGTTGTGGGATCATTTCAGCTTTTTTTTGTTTCTCTGTGTTAGATGATTTGATCAGTCACAAGATTTAAATTGATTGCTTTGAAACAACAGCAACACCCCCGTCGGGATGCCCGTGATCCTATCAGTATAAAATAGCACCCCCATCTTCTGGAAATTCTGTGTAAGGACTTCACTCTTTTCTATCCCTCTCTTTGTTTACACCCTGTTCCTTTTCTTTCCCTGTCACCTCTTTCTTGTGTATAATTGGATGTCTTCTTGGTCCGTTTTCATGCTTATCCCCCAGCAAAATATAATAAGAGATACAAATTCTCTCCCACGCTGAAGTCGGATGCACTGGGCCTGACTTGTCAGACGCTTAACGGCAGCGCAACGCATTTTCGCTGATATGACAGATAACAAAAGTTGTTGTCTGGGTGTTCAACGAAAGAAGAAGAAGAAGAAGAAGAAGAAGAAGAGAAGAAGAAGAAGAAGAAGAAGAAGAAGAGAGGAGGAGGAGGAGGAGGAGGAGGAGGAGGAGGAGGAGGAGGAGGAGGAGGGAAGAAGAAGGTGAAGAAGAAGAAGAAGAACAAGAAGAACAAGAACAAGAAGAACAAGAAGAAAATTGAGGAGAAGAAGAAGAAGAAGAAGAAGAAGAAGAAGAAGAAGAAGAAGAAGGAGAAAATTGAGGAGAAGAGAAGAAGAGAGAAGAAGAAGACGACGACGACGACGACGACGACGACGACGAAGAAGAAGAAGAAAAAGAAGAAGAAGAAGAAGAAGAAAGAGGAAGAAGAGGAAGAAGAAGAAGAACAAGACGACGACGACGACGACGAAGAAGAAGAAGAACAAGAAGAAGAAGAAGAACAAGAAGAAGAAGAAGAATACAGCAACAGTGGCTGTATCAGTAGAACCATCACTATAACCACCTCCATCAACAACAACAACAAGAATAAAGATAATGTAATGTTTTCTCCTTCTTTTCCTTATGTTTTCTTTCTGTTTCTTTTTTTTCCAATCTAGTTCCTGTTGCATTGGATGTGAAGAAGAAAGCTCTCCTAATTGGTGCCGTCTTCATTGTGGTAAGCGTTTGTCCGTCTGTCTGTCTGTCTGTCTGTCTGTCTGTCTGTCTGTCTGTCTGTCTGTCTGTCTGTCTGTCTGTCTGTCTGTGTGTCTGTATGTATGTATGTACGTCTGTCTGTCTGTCTGTCTGTCTGTCTGTCTGTCTGTCTGATTGTCTATCTGATTATTTCTGTCTGACTATCTGATTATTTATGTCTGACTTTAGCGCACGTAAAAGAACCCACGGCAACAAAGGGGTTGTCCCTGGCATAATTCTGTAGAAAAAAAGTCACTCTGATAGGTAAACAAATATAGCTGCAGACAGGAAAAGAGAAAAAAATGCTAGGTAGCGCTGCTCATGTGGCGACACGCTCTCTCCTCGGGGAGTACAGCCCGAATATCAGGCAGAGAAATCTGCCGTGACTTAGAGTGGTATACAATACAATACAATACAATACAATACAATACAATGCAATACAATCTAATACAATACAATACAATACAATACAATACAATGCAATGCAATGCAAATACAATGCAATACAATACAATGCAATACAATACAATACAATACAATACAATACAATACAATATTTCGTAATTTCTTCGATGTTTTTGTAATTCTCTGGCTAGAACTCCGAGGTTCATCAATGGTAAGATTTTGTGTATGCGACCGTTTTAACCCACCGTAAAGGTAGCTGCATTCTGACTTCGGGTATGATGGCTCAAGACGACACCAGTGTGCATACAGTTTTAGAAATTTTGTCATCCATTCCTATGGACACACAATGGCCTACTCTTCTGAATGGCGGAACAGGCTTTAACGTGTGCAAATGATGTTCTGTGTACGCTGGCACACGAGACCTCGGGTTATAGAGTCTCATCCGAAGGATTTTCGGGGGAGTGGAGTCGGCATTGATGTTAACTCCAGGGGGAAATATTCCCTTGAATGAGCGCCTGAGTGGCGGCTCGAACCTTGGCTGTCAAATCACGAGTTGAAAGCTCTAACCATTAGCTTATACCGCCCTTTCCACGCCCACACGCCCCCCTTCTTCTTGGAGTTAACATCAGAGCTGACTCCACTCTCCCCAAAAGTCCTTCGGATGAGACTATAAACCGAGGCCCCGTGTACGAACGAACGCACGCTGAACATCTTGCGCACACGTTCAATCCTGTTCCGCTTTTTGTAAGTGTAGGCCATTGTGTGCCGTTGGGGAAAAGATGACAAGATTTACAAAACTGCATTCACATGGGGACTGGAGGTAAAAAAAAAAAAAAAAGCACATGAATGCACGGTGCTTATTTCATTATCCTCGATATAAAAGAATAATTAAAAATAAAAAAAGAATAAATAAATAAAAATAATAAAATGCACCATTAGTATATGCGTTAACGAGAATGATCATAAAGATGATGACCATGATGATGAAAGATAATTCATGTTTTCTTTTCTTTTTTCTGTTCTTTTCAGGACATGATGGTGTTCGAGCAGCAGAACAAGGCCAGCTAAAACACCTGAGGCGCGAACAGACCAACGGACAGTCTGATCCCCGCATAAACTACAAGGACAGATGGACTAACAGAGTGTGTGGGGGATAACGCTCTATACACGCTCTTGTGCACGTACCCATGCACTCAGGTGTGCACGATCAGGCGCGCGCGCACAGACACACAGACACACACACATGCACGCATGCATACACGTGTGCGCGTGCGTGCACACACACGGAGACACACACACACACACACGGAGACACACACACACACACACACACGGAGACACACACACGGAGACACACACACGGAGACACACACACACGGAGACACACACACACGGAGACACACACACACACATACATACACACAAAGTCACACACACACACACACAAAATCACACACACACACACACACACACACACACACACACACACACACAGACACACACACACACACACACACACACACTCACACACACACACACACACACACACACACACACACACACACACACACACACACACACACACACACACACACACACACATATACACCACGGGAGAGGGGGGGAGGGTGAGCGGGCTAGTTTGGTGGTTAGAGCGGAGCGCTCGCGATCTGACGGCCTAGCCTGGGTTCGAGCTGGGGTTCTAGCCCAGCTAAGACGCCCGCCCATTCAAAGGATGGTGGTTGTTTTTTGTGTTTTTTTTCCACTGGAGTTAACATTAAATGTTATGAATTGTGTTTGTGTGTGTGTGTGTGATTTTGTTTTTACTCTTCTCAACCTAAAGTCATTCGGATCAGATTATAGTGAGGTCCAGGTCTGCGTGCGAACGCACGCAGAACGCCTTACTCACATGTTTAGACCTGTTCTGACTTTCAGCAGAGTAGACCATTGTGTGCCATTGGGAACAGATGACAAAATTTACAAAAGCGCGTGCACATGGGGACTGGATGTTTTTTTTAAAAAAAAGAGTTTTTATTTTATCATCTTCGAAATGAAGGGATTGGAATGAAACAATGATTAAATAAAACAGACAGGCTCACACACACATGCACGCACGCACACACGCACACATATGCACGCACGCACGCACACACACACACACACACTTGTAGCAGCAGCAAATAGATGTAAATCAAGCATGATTGTTTGGTAATAAATTTCAAATGTTTTAATCTCTGTATGTGTGTGTGTGTGTGTGGGGGGGGGGGGGGGGGGGCAGTGCGTGCGTGCGTGCGAGTGTGTGCGTGCGTGCGTGCGTGTGTCAGTGTGTGTGTAGGTGTGTTTGTGTGTGTGCGTGCGTGCGTGTGTGTGGTGTGTCGTGTGTGTTATGCAAAACGTACAAAAGACAATCAACACCAAGCAGTATCAAGAGCCTACACAGCCAAGGAAGAACATGATAGCCGTACAGAAGATTCGTCATTATTGTATTGTGTACAACTTTCAGTCAGCAGACACCTCTGCCTGACATTCGGGCTGTACTGCCTTACTCTTCCCGGGGAGACAGCAACACCACAAGAAAATCACCACCCATCATATCTTCTGTATCTTTTTTCCTTTCAATAATAGGTGGATTTTTTCCCCAAGAAGATTGATTCATTTTTCCAACAGAATGTGGCCATAATTATCATCCCTCGAACAATGTGCCTCGGTGCTGGTTCAAACCTGTACCATCAGATTAAGTAATCAACGCTCTGACCACCAGGCTATCCTGTCCCCCCCCCCCCCCACTGTGAATAAAAGTGATGAGAAGTGTGAACAATGTCATTGCTTCACTTAAGCAAAAACACAAGTCCTCACCTTACGGAATGCCCAACGTCATAAAAAAAAGACAACAACGATAAAGAAAAATCTTTTTATGTTAACCGCCTGAAATTGTTATATATATATATATATATATATATATATATATATATATATATATATATATATATATATATATATATATACTTTACAGTACTGTTTTTCTGTCTTCTTCTCCACAAATAAAAACAACAATTTCAGCCGAAAAAAATGACAGATTAGAAACAAGGAACTAAATGAGTCTCAATAGTACACAAGGTATGAACAATACGTCGTTTTCTGAAATTCTCACTACAATAATGTTTCACATGTTGTATTTGGCATCATTCTACAGTCTTCTTTTATGAATACCACCTACTACAGTCCGTTGTTTCTCAGAAGAAAAAAAATCTTTTGAATATTTCGGTTTCGTGGCTTGATTCTAAAGTAATCTCTGAAATCGGAATGCTGCTACCTTAACGGTGGGTCAAAAACGGTCGCATTCGTAAAACCTCACCATGGTGAACCCTGACGCTTTCGCCAAGGAATGTAAAAAAAAAATGATAAAGCAAATTTAGATTGAATTTTGCTATCTTTAGCAAGTATTTGCTTACACGTCCAAAGTAATATAGGCCTACACGCGAGTGCCTTTAGTTGCTCAGTTACTGAAACTCAAATTTGATATTCGTACCATTTTTAAAACCAACTTTTCTGTCCTTTCTTTTATCAAGGCTCTGAACAGCCATCAGGTTCAACCAAGTATGGTGACTCCTTTTGTGGAGAACCACATAAACGACACATGAATAACGTCACTGTTGAGTTGTTGCAACACTGGATTGAAGAGAGCTCCTTGCCCGATTCCTCTGTCGCTGTCCCTTGTGTGCCAAAGCCTCTTGGTTGGTTGGATTGTATCAAAAAATCCCAGCGGAGCTGTCCGATTTACGGACTGTACCATCTACCAACCATCACCTATTTGCTGAACCCAGTGTCTCTTCAAATGTCGAGAAAGGTTTCCACCAGTACTGATATTCCCAGACAGTCACACACCCAATCATGGTTTTTTATAACCCCGCTGACCATCGAGTCATTAGGATGAGATTATAAACTGAGGCCTTGTGTGCGAACACACACACACACACACACACACACACACACACACACACACACACAACACACACACACACACACACACACACACACACACAGGCATCTTATTCTACGAAATGCTGCGGTAAGTGTGGTATTTTTAATTTTGGAAAGTGCTATGGTAAGTGTAGTATCCTATTTTTGGAAATGCCATGGGAAATGCAATAGCTTATTTTAGGAAATGTTTTAACATCAGTGCTAACTCCACTTCCCCTAAAAGTCTTTCGGATGAGACTATAAACCGAGGCCCCGTGTGCGAACGCACACAGAACATCTTGCGCATGCATTAAATCCTGTTCCGCTTTTCTTAAGAGTAGTCCATCGTGTGCCGGTGGGAACAGATGACATTTACAAAACTGCATACACACGGGGACTGGCTGTAAAAAAAGCATATGAATGCTTATTCCATTATCCTCGATATAAAATAAGTAAATGTTATGGTAAGTGTTGTATCTTATTTTAGGAAATGCTATGGTAAATGCTGTCTTATTTTGGAAAATGTTATGGTAAGTGTATTATCTTATTTTGGGAAATGCTATGGTAAGTGTACTACCTTATTTTGGAAAATGTCATCGTAAGTATACTATCTTATTTTGGGAAATGCTATGGTAAGTGTACTACCTTATTTTGGAAAATGTTACCGTAAGTATACTATCTTATTTGGGGAAATGCTATGGTAAGTATAATATTCTATATTGGAAAATGTTATGGTAAGTGTAGTATCATAATTATTTTAGGAAATGTTATGGTAAGTGCAATATCTTATTTTGGGAAATTCTATGGTAAGTGTGGCTTGTGTGTTTCAATTGATACGAAAAACAGAAGGAAACCATCAATGAGCAAAGTGTCCAAGCTTGAGAACGCCTAACCTAACCGGGGGCTCCACACAATATGCTTCAAACATCAGTGATAAGGTAAGAGCCTTTTTTTTTCCCCAGTGTTGCTATCATGAGGCTTACAATCCAGGCCCTTAGGCTAATAATTATGACAATCTTCTTCCGGACCTCACGCTGATATGACAATCTTCTTCTTCTTCTTCTTCTTCTTCTTCTTCTCTCTCTCTCTCTCTCTCTCTCTCTCTCTCTCTCTCTCTCTCTCTCTCTCTCTCTCTCTCTCTCTCTCTCTCTCTCTCTCCCCTCTCTCTCTCTCTCTGTGTCTCCCTCTGTCTCTCTCTCTCTGTCTCTCTCTCTCTGTCTCTGTCTCTCCCTCTCTCCCTCTCTCTCTCTGTCTCTCTCTCTGTGTGTCTCTGTCCCTGTCTCTGTCTCTCCCTCTCTGTGTCTCTTTTCTCTCTCTGTGTTTCTGTCTCTCTCTCTGTCTGTCTCTGCCTCTCTGACTCTCTCTCTCTCTGTGTCTCTCTCTCTGTGGCTTTCTCAGTCTTTGCCACAGTTTCTGTCTCTCTCTGTGTCTCTGTCTCTCTCTGACTCTCTCTGACTCTCTCTGTCTCTGTCACAGTCTCTGTCTCTGTCTCTGTCTGTCTGTCTGTCTGTCTGTCTGTCTGTCTGTCTGTCTCTCTCTCTCTCTCTCTCTCTCTCTCTCTCTCTCTCTCTCTCTCTCTCTCTCTCTCTCTCTCTCTCTCTCTCTCTCTCTCTCAGCTGACTCATGACACTGGGGCAGTCTGCCCCTGCTTGTCTGTGTTCTCCTTAGCGAACCTATCACCCCCCCCCACACACACACACGCACGCACGCACGTACACACACACACGCATGTAGGTGCATTCGCGTAAAAACACACACACACTCGCGCACAGACACACACACACACACTCGCGCGCGCACACACGCACACACATACACACACGCATGCACTCGCATTCGCGCACAAACGCACACACTTACACACACAGCATGCGCACTCGTGCCCGCACGCACACACACACACACACACACACACACACACACACACACAGGAGTTCACCTGCGACTGCCGAGGTGTTCGGACGTGTTTGGCGAGCGCTCTGAGTTTTGTACGCAATATAACACTGAATCCGTTGAAAATTCGACTTAGTTTTTTTTCCCCTTTCTTTGACATGCCAAGATGCCTATAGGAACAGTACAGTGGAGGGTTGCGGTGGGCATCTTTGTCTGGACATTCATTGCTTTCATGGCAGGTAGGGCAAAGAGAGCAGCTGCAAGATTTCTCAAAACGATCAAGGTACCTGTATCATGTAAACTCTCCGACTTTATTCTAGTCTTTCTGAATGTCGCAGTGCTGATGAGATGTGGCGACATTGAACAGAATCCCGGTCCCCCACCCCTCCCCCTCCCCCTCCAGCCCCAGCAGAATGCAAACTTTCAGGGCCTGTCACAGCAACTGCAGTCAGTGTTGTCCATGATGTCGGGGGTCAGTCAGCAAAGTGCAGACATGCAGAGGCAGATGGCGGTGAACCACTATGCGATGTCTCAAGACATGGCAGACATTAAGCAGCAGTTGATGTGGATCACAAAAACAGTGCAAGAAAATGCAGACAGCATCCAGGACCTCTACAGCAGACTGCGGGAGTCAGAGCAGTACGCCGACATGTTGCACAGTCAGCTGGACCATCTACAGTCTGACTCGCGCCGAAGGAACCTGAAGCTGACAGGCCTAGAGGAAGAAAGGAACGAGACATCAACATCTCTCAAAGACAAAATTACCGGTACGTTGAACTCCCATTTTGGTTCTGATGATTTCACTCTGGGCTGCGGAGACATTGAAGATGCTGTGCGTGTTGGCAATCCTGATGGCAGGATGCCTAGACCAGTCATCATCACCTTCAGAAATCGGGAACTGCCCAAGTCTCTGATGTCCAAGAGAGAGTGCAGGCAGTCAATGACCAGAGCCTCGGGAATCCGAGTGGGGCCAGATCTGACTCCTGCCCAGCACCAGCAAATGCAGAAACTGAAAGCAGAAGGCAAAAGGGGCTACCTGAAAAATGGGCGTGTCGTAGTGGCAGGTGATTCCAGGGTCAACACTCGGCACACCTGGGGTACTCAGCGACATGACAACAGCAGCAAGAACAGCGTCAAGGGGAGGGAGGCGTACAGGAGGAGGGAGAGAGGCGTTGCTGAGAGAAGAGCCGCTAGTGAAGACAGAGGCGCTGAAGAAACCAAGGAGCCACGGAACATCCCAGCTGCAGGCTGTACACAGCCAGCAGTTCAGTCACCAGCCACTGCTCACTACAGTCAGGGCAGTCCGACAAGCCAACCAAGAAATCTGGGTGAAGGACTCCCAGACAGTACAGAACACACAGAAGACAGAATATCGGACCTATTTGAACCTGTGCTATCTGAAGATGAACAGCTTCCAGAATCCTGCTCACATGAGGGAGGTGATGACAGTACGACTGCTACGGCTGACATGGAGCCAGTGAAGACAGCAGCAGAAGACACGGCTTCTGGCAGACTCCACGATGCTGACAGCCCACACCAGGTTGCAGACGAGGATGACGTGTCAACGGAAGCTGGCGGACCGGACGGAGCGGCAGAGGAACGTTCTGCCAGTCCCACTGGGAGCGAGGGAGCTTCCTCACCCCGGGGGTTCGGAAGAGGATCTCCTGTCAACAGCCCAACTGCAGGACAGACGGCGAGCCGTGACGATTCCAGACGCAGTGAAGACCGGAGAGGCAAGGGCCGGGGCCGAGTTTTCACACAGAGGCAGGCACAACAGGGGGGTCGCCCTGGTGTGTCACCTGTGCACACAAGAAGTCGTCACCAGAGTACCAGCGTACCCAGCAAGAAGGCGGGGGGTCTGTCAAAAGACTGGAGTGACGTGTTCAGGAGAGGCAGCCCCTCTGTTGTGTCTGGCTCAGGCGATGCCGCACAGCAAGGCAAGGGTGCACGTCGCTGACGGTTAGGCCAGGACCCGTCGCGCTCTCAGTCTGGAAGTCAGCAGCTTGGTGCCACAGTTCCAACATTGCCCGGTGCTAATGCAGACGACAGTGCCGAAATATCGTCAGTACGTGTTACCGATAGTCTATCGCTAGTAACTTTAAATGTAGAGGGTCTTTGGCGGTTCATGAATGAATTTGATGTGCTAGTGTTTGTTAACAAATATGATATAGTTTTGTTTGTAGAAACATTTACTGAAAGCATACCCCATTCCTTATTCCCTATGCATAAATGTTTTTCTTGCCCCGGAGTGAAAGTGTCGGACAGTGTGCATGGTCGTTTGTCGGGTGGATTGGTTTTCCTAATAAGAAAAGAGTTGAGTATTTATGTTAAACAAATAAGCATTGAAACAGACAATATTCTGGTATTGAAACTTGGTGGGGAGCTTATTGGTACCCAGACAGACTGTATGTTAATTGGAGCTTACATACCTCCTGAAAATGCAAAATACTATGAAGAGACTGATATCTACAATGGCATTTCTATATTAGAAGACTGTGTGTTAGATGTAATCAAGGAGTGTGGTGATTTGCCTTTGATCATTTGTGGCGATCTAAATGCTAGAACTGGTGTTTTAAATTGTGATTGCTCTGACCCTGTAGATGAAATCAGTGATTTCTATGACAGAGACCAGTCAGCTCTCAGAGCAGACATGACAGAGGCCTTTAAACGAGTGTCAAAGGACACTGCTGTCAATGCTTTTGGCCGCTACTTGCTAAACATGTGTAATGAATTCAGCTTGGTTGTCTTGAATGGTTTGCAGCATGTTGACAGTCATGGTGATTTTACGTATTTGTCACAAAATGGATGTAGTGTCATAGATTATTTTGTCACATCACGATCTCTGTTGTCATCCTGCTGTAGTTTAAAAGTTAGCCCTTTGATAGAAACTAAGCACGCTGCTGTTGAGTTGTCCTTTGTGTGTGCGAAGACAAATCCTGGCGTAGCTAGCCAGAGAGAGAGTGAGATTACTTCTATTACAAAGTTTAAATGGGATGATGACAAAAAAGATGCTTTTCGAGAGAGTATGCACACTGGAAGGGTTAACGATGTACTGAATGAAGCCATTGTACTTGTTGGTGATGACATTAATCATGCTTTGCAAAAATTTAATGAATGTTTAATTATTGCAGGAGAGGACATGAAGAAAACTATTGTTTTTGGCTGTGAAAAACGTAAGGTTTGGTTTGATTTAGAATGTAAACAGAGCAGAACAGTTTTAAGAAGGCACTTGCGTAAAGTTAATAGAGCTAATGATAACTGTTCTCGATTGCAGTATTTCCAAAAGAGGAGAGAATATAAGAGATTACTACAGTCAAAGAAAAGGACACACAGAGAGAATGTGATCGATTCATTAAAACGTCATTTAGATGACAGCAAGCAATTTTGGGACACAGTTCGCTCTGTCAGGCCCAGGCAAAGTAACTACAACACCATATCTTTGGACACATGGTTCCACCACTTTCAAAATGTTTTTAATGAAGTACCTCCTACATGTTGTACCAGCGATGCTAACTTTGAAACCTACTATGACAATGTAAATATCCAGTTTGAAAGTGGTGAGCTAGAACAGCCAATATCAGAATCTGAAATTGTCTGTGCTGTCAAAGCCTTGAAAACTCAAAAAGCCGCAGGTCCTGACGGACTAATTGGCGAGTTTTACAAAAATAGCATTGACATAATTTTGCCGTTCCTATTAAAGTTTTTCAACTATATTTTTGAGGAGGGTTTGTTTCCTGATGACTGGTCTATGGCCATCTTACAGCCTCTACATAAAAAGGGTGACCTGAATCAGCCAGACAACTATCGTGGCATTTCTTTGCTAAACATATGTAGTAAACTGTATAGCTTTATTTTGAATAAAAGGCTTTCTAAGTGGATTAAGACGAACGAGGTTTTAGGCGAGGAACAAGCAGGGTTTAGGGAAAAGTATTGTACCACAGACCATGTCTTTACGCTCATGGCTTGTGTTGAGAAGCAGTTATTAAGGCATAGGAAGCTTTATGCTGCTTTTATAGACTTTCGGAAAGCCTTCGACACTGTCAGTAGGGAGAAACTGTGGAAAATTTTATATGCCAATGGATTAAGAGGTAAATTTTTGAATGCACTAAAAAGCATATATGATGTTGTGAAAGTCCGTATTCGAGCTGGTGCTAAACTGACAGATGCTTTTTTATGCCCTCGTGGTCTGAAGCAGGGGGAAGTATGTTCTCCAGTTTTGTTTTCTTTATTAATCAATGAACTGACCAAAGACATTAACGAAAATGGTAGGCATGGTATTCAGTTGTCGCCTGATCTGACCCAGGTACTTATTTTGCTATTTGCAGACGACGTTGTTCTTTTGTCAGATAGCGTTATTGGACTCCAGACACAGATTAACATATTATACGACACTGCTAAACGTTTAGATTTGGTTGTTAACCTCGAGAAATCGAATGTTGTTGTCTTTAGAAATGGTGGTTTCTTGGCTGAGAACGAAAAATGGAGGTACGGGGATGGTATGTTAGAGGCAGTAAATATGTATAAATATCTAGGCATTATTCTCACTACACGACTTTCATTCCAGTCCACATTAAAGGACTTGTCTGATCGTGCTCGAAAAGGGGTGACAGCTATAATAAGGTTACTTTGGTCAATTGGAGAACATTCACCAGAAATATTTTTCAAATTGTTCGATAGTCAGATTCAGCCAATATTAACTTATGGTGCAGAAATATGGGGCATAGTAAATAACCATGAAGTCATTGAAAGGGTACATCTATCAGCCATGAAACGCTACATGTGTGTCAGTCAAAGAACTCCAAGACATCTAGTGTATGGAGAGTTAGGACGATTCCCTCTTAAGGTAAATATTTTTGCTAAGTGTGTAAAGTTTTGGTTGCGCATTGTTAATATGGATGACTCGAGATACCCTAAAAAGGCGTACTCAATGCTTTTGAATCTACAAAGTCAAAATTATACAACATGGGCATGCAAAGTTCGGAATATTTTGTATATGTTTGGTTATGGAATTGTATGGGAAGCACAGTCCGTAGGAGATGTTAAGATGTTCATTGCACAGTTTAAACAGCGGTTAATTGACTCGTGCACACAAGACTGGCATTCTGCCCTTGAATCGCATGTATTTTACGCAGTGTACTCTACTTACGCTGGTTCCTTGACCTTACGTCCATACTTTCGTGTTGTGAAATGTCTTAACGTGCGTAAAATATTTACAAGATTTAGGATTGGCACACTACCTTTGCGCTCACATTTTCTAAGTTATGGTATGTACACTGTGAATATGAACAATCCTTACTGCCCTTTTTGTGCAGAAACTCCTGAAACAGAACTTCACTTTTTGTTGGTGTGTCCGAAGTATTCTGATCTACGTTTACAACTTATTCCCCCCAAATACTACAGAAGACCCTCAGTGTTCAAATTTGTGCTACTGCTCTCGTGTGGAAACAAAGACATTATTTCAAAACTCTGCAATTTCATCTACAAAGCATTTCAAATCAGGAAAGATTCACTTGAGAGTGGAACCATGTAACTATATGTACACTGTTGTGTGAATGTGAACTCCATTTGTATGGGTTTATGGCCTAACAAATAAATTATTTGACTTTGACTTTGACTTTGACTTTGACACACACACACACACACACACACACACACACACACACACACACACTATGCTGAAGATCTAAATTCAGGAAGACACACACGCACACAGCTATAGCTACACTATAGTCATTATGGATTGTGTAGCCTATCTCTCATTTCATTCTCATCTATTGTGAAGCGCACGAACCATGAGGTTTGGCCTATTTGTTAGCACACAATGTTCTTCTCTCTCTCTCTCTCTCTCTCTCTCTCTCTCTCTCTCTCTCTCTCTCTCTCTCTCTCTCTCTCTCTCTCTCTCTCCTCTCTCTCTCGGTGTGTGTGTGTGTGTGTGTGTGTGTGTGTGTGTGTGTGTGTGTGTGTGTGTGTGTGTGTGTGTTTGATTTATTCTTTTTTTATTTTATTTATTCTTTTATATCGAGGATGAATGGAATAAGCATTCATGACTCGAACCCAGGTCGTCCAATTGCCAGCGCAATGTTCTGACCACTAGACTATCCGTGGTGTGTGTGTGTGTGTGTGTGTGTGTGTGTGTGTGTGTGTGTGTGTGTGTGTGTGTGTGTGTGTGTGTGTGTGTTTATTATCATTCTTTTATATCGAGAATAATGGAATAAGCATTCATGTGCTTTTTTTTTTTTACATCTAGTCCCCGTGTGTATGCAGTTTTTGTAAATCGTATCGTCTTTTTCCACACGATGGCCTACTCTTACGAAAAGCGGAACAGGAGTTAACGTGTGCGTAAGATGTTCTGCGTGCGTTCGCACACGGGGCCTCGGTTCATAGTCTCATCCGAAGGACTTTTGGGGGGAGTGGAGTCAGCTCTGATGTTAACCCCAGAGGAAAAATCGCCTCGACCGGGAATCGAACCCGGGTTGTCAAATTGCCAGCGCAATGTCCTGACCACTAGGCTATCCCGTGTGTGTGTGTGTGTGTGCGTGTGTGTGTGTGTGTTTGCTGTGTTGAAAAAAAAAACACGAGAGAGATAAAGAAAAAAGAAAGCAAAGCAGATCGACAAACAACTGTTCTTGTCTGAAGTTATACGTCACCATACAAGTTATTTTATCAGACTTGCTTGCTAACGTGGCGGTTGATTCGATGACGTATCCTGTCCCCGTGATGTCATAAGAGAGTACGTAGGCGCGCGCGTATGTGCACGTATTCTCTTATCACACACACACACACACGCAAACACACACAGACACAGAAGGCGCGCGTTTCTGGTACTATATCTCTGTCTTTCTGTCTGTCTTCCTGAATAATTTTCAGCTTCTGAAATCCCCGAAGTCACAATGTGGCTACCAAATTGGTCGATAAAGAGGTGCGGGAGGGGGGGGGGGGGGGGGTGACGGATGCATACGCTACTAAAATCGCACCATTTATGAACTTCGGAGCTGTAATCTAGGAACGAAAAAAGAAAAAGAAAAAAAAGATTGAGGGATATTTCACATCGCTCTGTGTTTATCCAGCTGTCTGTCTGTATCTTGTCTGTGGCTGTCTGTCTAACCAACTGGCCAGCTGTCTGTGTATAGATCTCTGTGGGGTGTGTGTGTGTGTGTGTGTGTGTGTGTGTGTGTGTGTGTGTGCGTGCGTGCGCGTGCGTGCGTGCGTGTGTGTGTGTGTGTGATTTTAAAAAAATCATTTCTATTTATTCTTTTATAATTTAGGATAATTGTATAAGCATTCATGTGCTTTTTAACATCCAGTCCCCATGTGTATGCAGTTTTGTAAATCCTGTCATCTGTTCCCACCTGCACACAATGGACTACTCTTACGAAAAGCGGAACAGGATTTAACGTGTGCGCAAGATGTTCTGCGTGCGTTCGCACACAGGGCCTCGGTTTAAAGTCTCATCCGAAGGACTTTTGGGAGAGAGGAGTCGGCACTGATGTTAACTCCAGGGGAAAAATCCCCTCGAATGGGAATCGAACCCGGGTAGTCAAATTGCCAGCGCAATGTTCTTACCACAATGTTCTGTGTGTGTGTGTGTGTGTGTGTGTGTGTGTGTGTGTGTGTGTGTGTGTGTGTGTGTGTGTGTGTGTGTGTGTGTGTGTGGCTATATGTGTGTGTGTTTGTGTGTGTGTTGTTGTTGTCTTCAATTTTACGTCTGTTCACTTTTAGTGATATTAGACGGGGAAAAAAAAAAAAAAAAAATCAACAACCAAACCCCTCACCCCCCACCCACCACACAGAGAACCTTGATAATGGAACAGGAATAATAAAAACATAAAAAAAACAACTCACTAACATTAATGCAACTATAACAAATGTCCTAAGGGACTGTAACAGAGACCTTTCACAATTTCAAATGCCAGTTTTAAATTGTTGAATATACTGGTAAGGGAGTTTTCAGAAAAATGGGGCATGAAAGACTTTACACTCTTGCAGTCAAAAAGTATATGAGTATTAGTGATATTCTCACCACATAAACATTTACCATTTTTGCTGAATTTGGTTGTCAATGCATTTAGTTTCATTCTATAAAATAATGTATTAATTCTTCTTGACATGAAAATATTTACACAAGTCTTTGAATGATTCACAACTGTTAAATTATCGGTATTGATTGCAGTCCTAGTTAACAATCTCCCATTTCGCTGATTTGTTTCATCGACCTTTCTCCATGATTTGTGTGTGTGTGGCTATATGTGAAAAGGCGTCGTTCGGATTGGGGCTTGCCTGACCTTATACTGGTCAGGCAAGCCCCAATCCGAACGACGCCTTTCAGGTGTAGGCTTCATGATCAAGAACACCATTGCCTCAAAGCTGGAGAACTTACCAACAGGTCATTCAGACCGTATCATCTCCATGCGTCTGCCACTGGAGAACAAGCAGCACATCACTCTCTTCAGTGTGTATTCCCCGACTCTTCAAGCAGACCCTGCAGACAAGAACAAATTTTACTGTGACCTGCGCAGCCTGGTAAGAAACACCCCTGCAGACGACAAGGTCATTATCCTTGGGGATTTCAATGCTAGAGTTGGCCGAGATTCAGAAGCCTGGAAGGGAGTCCTGGGGAAACATGGAGTTGGGAATTGCAATGACAACGGGCGTCTCCTGCTAGAGTTCTGCACTGAACTGCAGTTAATCATCACTAACACAATCTTCCAGCAGAAGGACAGTCTAAAAACAACCTGGATGCATCCTCGGTCCAAACATTGGCACCTCATAGACTACGTCTTAGTGCGCCAGAAAGACCAAAGTGATGTCTTGCACACCAGAGTGATGCCCAGTGCAGAATGCCACACAGACCACCGCCTCGTGCGATGCAACCTCAGCCTTCACATCAAGCCAAAGTCAAAACGAGGAGGTCCCCCCAGAAAGAAACTCCAGGTTGGCAGCCTCAAGTTCGCTGAAGTGAAAGCTGAGCTACAGTCCAACCTCCAGTCAAAGCTGAAAGTCGAGGACTGCCCCTCTGACCCCTGTCCAGAAACGCTCTGGACCCGCCTAAAAACTGCCATCCTGCAGACCTCTGCAGAGGTCTTGGGCTTTTCCACCAAGAAGAACAAGGACTGGTTCGACGAAAATGACCAAGAAATACAAGATCTGCTGGCGAAGAAGAGAAGTGCCCACCAGGCTCACCTTGCACAACCATCTTGTCCAGCAAAGAAAGCTGCCTTTCGTCTTACATGCAGCAACCTCCAGCGCCAGCTTAGAGTTATCCAAAACGAGTGGTGGACTAACCTCGCCCAGAAAACTCAGCTCTGCGCTGACACAGGTGACTACAGAGGCTTCTACGAAGCTTTGAAGGCAGTCTATGGACCCTCTCACCAAGTGTTGAGTCCTTTGCGCAGCACTGACGGCCAGGCACTCCTCACAGACAAGATGTCCATATTGAACCGCTGGGCTGAACACTTTCAAACCCTCTTCAGCGCTGATCGCACTGTTGATGACACAGTGATCCACCAGATCCCACAGCAACCAGTGAAAGAAGAACTGGACGAAGCCCCAACCCTGGAAGAGGTAACTAAAGCCATAGAACAACTGAAGAGTGGGAAGGCTGCAGGCGTCGACGGTATTCCACCAGAATTATGGAAAAACGGGGGGCAAACACTGCACTGCAAGCTCCATGAATTTTTTGTTTGCTGCTGGGAGCAGGGAAAGTTGCCACAAAACCTTCGTGATGCAATCATAATCACCCTTTACAAAAACAAAGGGGAAAAAATCAGATTGCTCCAACTACAGGGGGATAACTCTTCTCTCCATCGCTGGCAAAATCCTTGCAAGAGTTCTCCTCAACAGACTAGTACCTGCTGTTGCAGAACACCACCTCCCTGAGAGCCAGTGCGGCTTCAGAGCTAACAGGGGTACCACTGACATGGTCTTCGTGCTCAGACAACTTCAAGAAAAGTGCCGCGAACAGAACAAGGGACTGTACATCACCTTCGTTGATTTAACCAAGGCATTTGACACTGTGAGCAGGAAGGGCCTGTGGCAGATCATGGAGCGTCTTGGCTGTCCCCCAAAGTTTCTCAACATGGTGATCCAGCTACATGAAGACCAGCGTGGCCAGGTCAGAAACAGCAACGACCTATCAGAGCCTTTCCCAATCACAAACGGGTGAAGCAGGGCTGCGTTCTTGCACCAACCCTCTTCACTATCTTCTTCAGCATGATGCTTCAGCGGGCCACAGAAGATCTTGATGACGAAGACGGAGTTTTCATACGCTACCGCACAGATGGCAGCCTATTCAACCTGCGGCGTCTTCAGGCCCACACCAAAACCCTGGAGCAACAAATTCGAGAGCTACTTTTTGCTGATGATGCTGCCCTTGTAGCCCACACAGAAACCGCCCTGCAGCATGTAACATCCTGTTTTGCAGAGGCAGCCCAGCTCTTCGGACTCGAAGTCAGTCTGAAGAAGACAGAGGTTCTCTACCAGCCCGCACCTCAGGTAGCGTACCACCCACCTCACATTACAATTGGTGAGACAGAACTGAAGACAGTCCAGCAGTTTACCTACCTGGGATGCACAATCTCCTCTGACGCAAAGATTGATAAAGATGTAGACAACAGACTGGCAAAGGCAAACGGTGCTTTTGGCAGACTCTACCACCGTGTCTGGAAAAACAAACACCTGAAGAAAGACACCAAGATCAGTGTCTACAGAGCCGTGGTACTGACCACCCTCCTGTACGGCTCTGAGTCATGGGTCACATACAGACACCACCTGCGAATTCTGGAACGCTTCCACCAACGCTGTCTCCGCTCCATCCTCGACATCCACTGGAGCGACTTCACCACGAATGCTGAGGTGCTGGAGCAAGCAGGGATCACCAGCATTGAGGCCATGTTGCTGAAAACGCAGCTACGCTGGGCAGGGCATGTCTCTAGAATGGAGGACCATCGCCTACCGAAGATGGTTCTCTACGGTGAACTTTCCACCGGACACCGCTACAGAGGCGCACCAAAGAAGAGATTTAAAGACTCTCTGAAGAAATCTCTGTCAGCCTGTCTCATAGACCATAACCAGTGGTCAGTCCTTGCTGCTGACCGGCAGGCCTGGCGACACACTGTGCATCAGTCGGTCTCCTCCTTTGAGGACAATCGCAGAGCGGCCCTTGAGGAGAGGCGAATGAGGAGGAAGAACCGCGTCCGCTCTACATCAACCCCAGAATCGACTTTCCCCTGCAGCCGCTGCGGCCGGGTTTGTTTGTCACGCATTGGACTGAACAGCCACCAGCGAGCCTGCACCAGACGTGGACAGTGCCCTTAATCTTCGTTCGCGAAGCCAAGCCATGAATAAAATAATGTATTAATTCTTCTTGACATGAAAATATTTACACAAGTCTTTGAATGATTCACAACTGTTAAATTATCGGTATTGATTGCAGTCCTAGTTAACAATCTCCCATTTCGCTGATTTGTTTCATCGACCTTTCTCCATGATTTCTGTTCTAGTAAGCTGTACCCCTCTTGCAAGGATAAAGGCACATGCAATTCTATTGAATCCCATTCATGTTTTGCACCTCTCTTAGCAGCTCTATCTGCCCACTCATTTGGAAAGAATCCAGAGTGTGAAGGCACCCAACAAAAATTTACATTTATCCCCTTTAAGGTCAAAAGATGTATGACATGCT
>CM060340.1:22702145-22704645 GCA_030674155.1 Stramonita haemastoma
TATTCTTTTAGAACAGCGGAACACCAAACACATGAAATGAGTACAAGTAATGCTTATTAAGATTTACTTTAAAACCCATTGTGAACATAAACTGTTGTTGCTATGCTACTTCTGTTCAGTTTCTCATGCATGTCATTTCTTTTATGAAAAAAGTAAAGCTATTTGAGTCGTATTGCCTTTAACCAATAGAGGTTTATGTAGTCTTAAAACGGTGTCTATTTCACAGAGAGAGAGAGAAAAAATTTTCGTAACGCAGATTAGAAATTATAATATTTACGTATGTGATGATTAAACAAAAGTTTTATCTTCTTCGATTCCATTGAATGTTTGAACTGTAACAATAGAAACAAAATATTTGCACATGTGATGATTAAATTTTTTTTCCCTATCGTTACTTCTGTTCCATGGAATGTTGGAACTGTTGTGGCAATGAAATACATTGTTGTCAATGGCAACACGGATTAAACTGTTCAACAATCACACTGATTGACTTGCTGATTTGTGCTTTCCTGTACGTGCTGTTCTGTGTCTTTGCTGTGTGAAGAGGAATGAAAAAGAAGGGAAAAGTCCCTGTTGAAGTGCCTCTTCTTCTTTGTCGATCGTCGTTGCCTAGAAGGAAAAAAAGAGTGCTCTTCTTTCTTCTTCTTCTTCTTTCTTCTTCTTCTTCTTCTTCTCCTCCTCCTCCTCCTCTCCTCCTCCACCTTTGTAGTAGAAGTAGCAGGAGCAGCAGCAGTGGTGGTAGTAGCAGAAGTGGAAGTAGCGGAAGTAGTAGGAGTAGGAGGAGTAGGAGAAGTAGGAGTAGTAGTAGTAGTAGTAGTAGTAGTAGTAGTAGTAGTAGTAGTAGTAGTAGTAGTAGTAGTAGTAGTAGTAGTAGTAGTAGTAGTAGTAGTAGTAGTAGTAGTAGTTGTTGTTGTTGTTGTTGTTGTTGTAGTGGTAGTAGTAGAAGTGGTTATAGTAGTAATAGAGATTTAGAGGGGGGGGGGGAGTATAAAGATCTGTTTAAAACAACATCGAATAATCGGATCCTTGTCTTGAAGCTGATGACGATGTTCTTGTCGTTACAGAGGACTTTCAGTTTGGTCATTGTAGCTGTGGTCTGAGCTATCCTGGAGAGAGTTTCAGGTGTTGGATCCTTAACTGATACTATAGTTCTCAGAAATTTAAAGCTATGGACGGTCTCAATTTTCTTGCCGTCTATGATAATGTCAGTGAGGATGCTTTTGACACTAATAATTGTCATCAGCTGGGATTTCTCTGCACTAAACTGCATGCCATATGCTGATGAGGCTTCATCAAGGTGATTGACAAGGCTGACTAGCTCTTGTTCTTCTCCAGCTAGGCCGTCAATGTCATTCGCAAAACGTAAGTTTGTGACTGTCCTGCCTCCAATGCTGACTGTTCCCTTATGATTTTCAAGTGCGTCAGCCATTATTCTTTCTAAGAAGATGTTGAAGAGGGTGGGAGAGTGCAGACATCCTTGGCGTACTCCAAATGTGGCTTGGAACCAATCCCCTATGTTGTTGTTGTAGTAAACTGCAATGGTTGCCTTGTTATATAGGCATTCTATGGTTCTGATCAGGTTGGCATTGATGTTATACAGCCTCATGGTTGCCCACAGAGTTGCATGCCAGACTTCGTCGTCCTTCGAACGCCTTCTTTAAGTCTACAAAGACGTGGTAAAGATCTTGCTGGAGTTGCTAGTATTTCTCACGGAATATTCTAAGGTTGAACATTTGCCTTGTTGTGCTCCGTCCTGCTCTGAACCCTGACTGTTCTTCTTTGATGATCTTCTCAGCTTGAGACTGTAGTATATTCAGGGATATTTATTTTATTCTATTTATTCTTTTATATCGCTGATGATGGAATAAACACTCATGTACTCTTTTTTTTTACATCCAGTCCCCGTGTGTATGCAGTTTTGTAAATCTTGTCATCTGTTCCCACCGGCACACGATGGCCTACTGTTACGAAAAGCGGAACAGAATTTAACGTGTGCGCAAGATGTTCTGCGTGATAGAAGACATTACATCACCCGTAAGTTTCTTCTTCATCATAGAACTCTCATACAGCAATTATTGTCTGTTTTATTAGCAAAAATGCGTCGCACTGCGGTTAAGCGCCTGACAAGTCAGGCCCAGAGCATCTGACCTCGGCATAAGAGAGAAATGTTATCTTTTTAGTCTTTCTGGAGGGAAAAACAAAGGTAGGAAAATGGACCAAGAGGACAGACAATAGACAAGATGAAGGTGACAGGAAGAAAAGGTACAAGACATATTTATTTATTTATTTTATTTATTCTTTTATATCGAGGATAACAGAATAAGCATCATGTGCTTTTTTTCATCCGGTCCCCGTGTGTATGCAGTTTTTTGTAAATCATCTGTCATCCTCGG
Organism: Stramonita haemastoma; assembly: GCA_030674155.1. Taxonomy (NCBI): domain Eukaryota; kingdom Metazoa; phylum Mollusca; class Gastropoda; order Neogastropoda; family Muricidae; genus Stramonita; species Stramonita haemastoma. Next base: position 22,704,539 of record CM060340.1, read on the forward strand.
TGTGATGATGCTATTTTTAAATTCAGTGGATCTTTACTGACAGGCCCCCCGGCATCCCCACCCGGGGAAGAGCCATAAGCTAAAAATGGACTGTTCGTCTCTTAGGG
>CM060340.1:22707145-22712145 GCA_030674155.1 Stramonita haemastoma
TAAATAAATAAATAAATAAATAATAAATAAAATCGGAATGCAGCTACTTTAATGGTGAGTAAAACGGTCGCATACGAAAACTATCACAAAATTATTGGAGTTCTAACCGAGGAAAGAAAAAAAAGTAGCTAGGCATACGAATCGTGTTTAAAAAAAAAAAAAAAGACATAAATAATACAACGACGTTAGTCTATGCCAAAAAAGCGTTATCAGCTATGAATGTGAGGTAAGAGCCAATGCCTATATGAACATGTTGTTATGCTTTAACAATGTGATGTTGACATTGTCTTCAGCCATGACAAAACTCTTAGCATCACAAAACCTGCGCTTCACTTTAAAGGTTTTTTGTTGTTTTTTTTAAATAGAAAACTCTTCTGAAGTCGGAGTGTGGCTGCCTATATGGTGAGGTATTTGAACACCAAAGTTTATACTGTATGCAAAAACTTTCATCCAGTGTGTACTTGATGATCTCATGCTGATTCCCAGGCAAGATGAGTGAGACAAAGCGGTGCATATTCTGGGTAACCCCCAGGGTGTTTTTTTAATTATTATTTTTTAATTTTTTAAAATATTTTATACCACTTTATGTCAAAGCTGATTTCTCTGCGTGAAATTCGGGCTGCTCTTCCCGGGGAGAGCGCGTCGCCACAAGTGCAGCGCCTACTCATTTTTTTTTCTTTTTCCTGTCTGCAACTGTTTTTATTGTGTGCGTGTGTGTTTCCCTATCAGAGTGGCTTTTTTCTACAGAATTTTGCCAAGGACAAACCCTCTTGTTGCCGTGGGTTCTTCTGCGTGCTCTAAATAATAATGTGTAACACACGGGACCTCGATTTATCGTCTCATCCGAAAGGCTAGCACCCAGACCACCACTCATGGTCTAATGGATGGGGAAAAAGTTTTGGTCCCAAAACAGGATTCGAACCACCGCACACTCTCCGAACCGGACTTTTTGTTTTCTAGGCAGGCGCGTTACCTCTAGACCACCGATCCATCAGTGTATTATATGTTAAGTTGGGGAACGCCCAACAATTTCATCATGGTATGTTATATAACTGAGCTGACTGTGTATTCTGCTGACGACTGCACACATCCAAGTCAACTGATTCCCAGGAAATATCGCTATGCATTTTCCATGAAGACGAATTGTTCTTATTACATTGCCCTTTTACATTGCCCTTTGTGGAAAATAAGGCTTCATACCGTGTATTAGTGCTTGCGTGCGTTCGTGAGTGCTTGCGTGCGTGTGTGCTTGCGTCCGTGCGTGCGTGTGGTGTCGGCGGGCGGCGCATGTAGGCGTGTGCGTGTGCGTATGCGCGCACGCGCGCGTGCGTGTGTGCGTGGTGTGTGTGTGTATGTGCCTGTGCACTATGCCCTGCCTCCTTTATTCCATGCCACCATACTCTCAAGCCCCCTCTCCCCCCCCCCCGCCCCTTTGCATTGTTGTGTTGTACTGTCTGGCATTGTATCATGCTTTTTACTTTTATGTATTCAACACATGGTGTGAGACCACAGTTAGATAGCCTTTTGGGTGTCAAATATTTTTTATTGTGAGAAAAATGTGCATGTTCATTGATATTTCCATTGCAGACTGAGACTCATTTCGTTGAAAACAAAATGCACAAAGGCTTTTTGCGTGTGTTAGAATTTACTGATAATTCACCATTGGTTGTTATTCACGTATCATGTTTATTCATGTAGTTTTGTAATCTCTTTAGGGATGATATTTAGACTTTTGATGTGTGTGTCTTTGATTTTACGTCTGTACACTTAAAGTGATATTAGACGATGGAAAGATGGGAGGGGAAGGGGGGGGGGGGGGGGGGGGCAAGAAGGAGGTGAGGGTTTAAAAAAAAAGTGGGTTGGTAATTATGTGCATAAGAAGACTGATTACAAATCTATATAACTAGAATGTCGCAAAACATGGCATAAGAAACACAAATAATAACAAAAACATCGAACAACAAAAAACTTTAAAATTTTGAAACTGTAAGATGAACAATTGCAAACTACATGTGATGGCTGCCGTGAATAAAGCAAAAAGTACATTTCCACAGTAGGGTGTTATAATTTTACAGTCTTCACAGTCGTACTTTATAAAAAAGAGAATACTGGGGATCGCATCAGAGACAATGCTATCTCACACAGTAACTTTGGATTGATTAACACTTTTTGCAGAGACTTATCTTGAAATGGTGGTAGGAACTGTTTTAAACCTTGACAATGATACAAAACATGAACATTGGAAAGTTTTTCACCACATATGCATTTTATATTTTGGGCAAATTTTGCTCGAAATGCATTTAATTTCAATCTGTGAATTAGAGAAACAATATTTCTAGTACTGGATTTTTGAAAGCCGTACTGAGTACAAAGGACGTTCTCAATAACCAGAACTGAACAAGTATGCTGGAGATAGCCAGCTTCTTCATGTTTCTTTTTTACATGATTCCAGCAAACATTTTGAAGCATTTTGATGTGTGTGTGTGTGTGTGTGTGTGTGTGTGTGTGTGTGTGTGTGTGTGTGTGTGTGTGTGTGTGTGCGTGCGTGCGTGCGTGCGTGCGTGCGTGCGTGCGTGCGTGCGTGCGTGCGTGCGTGTGTGTGTGTGTGTGTGTGTGTGTTTGGGGGGTCGTCTAAAAATCACAATTGTGAAATGTTAAATGTTAAATACAAGATTCACTCCTTTCAGATAATGCCAAGTCCTGACTATAACTGTGCTGTTTAGTGATGACTCAAACCTGCCACCCCAATGATATCTGGAATAATCAAGTTGAAATCAAATCTGAATTCTCACGGAATTATACTGGAATCTGCGCTGCAAGCGCAAACTGTTTCTAATGTCAACAAAAACGAACTTCTTCCGCGGTGCGGTTCAAGGGAAGTTACTCCGTCAATAAAAAATGTACCGACTCTCGCCTGTAAAGACTGGAAAGGTTGGAGAGTATGGTGCTAGCCTAGTAGTACAGTAATGACGGACCTCCCTAGCTCCGGTGAGCTATTTCCTGGATTTCTTGTTACCCGTTGCTATTGTGTTGATGAATTTGGTAGAAAAAATGATCGGTGTACCTCTTTTGCAGAGTCCGTTCAAGTTTGTCGCGGTTGCGGCGAGGCGATCGGGAATAAACCGTACGTGGAAGCACTGAATAGCGATTGGCATCCGAACTGCTTTCGGTAAGTAAATAAGAAGGGGGAGGGTATTTTTGTGTTGCTGTCTGCTATAGTATTAGCTTCGCTAGCTGTCCGTGCTCTGTTCCTTGGTTTATGTTTTATCGACATCGCCTTGTCTGCGTTGTTTTACTGTATGCTGCCGCCAACTTTCGATTGATGAGGAGCCCATTCAATAAATCATTAATTGCTTTTGGGGAAGATTGTGGTGTGTTTTGTAGTGCACGTTCAGCCGAATTGATGTGTGACTCAGGTTTTAAAAAATAGACTATTACAGTTTTGATGTAAGTAATTTGAAAGAAAAATAGATATTGTTTTACTGTATGCATTATTTAATTTGGCTATGCACATGTATACTACATCAAATTATACAAATTACTATTATAGTATAAATTTAAGAAGTGCCAATGTGGTGTGTGTGTGTGTGTGTGTGTGTGTGTGTGTGTGTGTGTGTGTGTGTGTGTTCTTGTGTGTGTGTGTGTGTGTGTGTGTGTGTGTGTTGTTGTTGTTGTTGTTGTTGTTGTTGTTGTTGTTGTTGTATTTAAAATGTCTGTTCACTCTAGTCTAAGTGATATCAGATGGGAAAAGTGGAAAATTGGAATGTAATGGAAGTTATGGTTCCAAGTGAGTGGAAGGAGGAAAGATTAAGAAATAGCATCAGTGTTGGTATTTTTGTGCACTTAAAGAAAAAAGTTGAAGAAGTCATAATGATAATACTCTTTAGTTTAACCAGGAGCAAACTTTCAACGCAACAAAGTAGGAACATGAAACAACAATAAATTAATGCAACTACAATAAATATATAGTGGGCTGTGTAATAAACATCTAGCAATGTAAAAGGGAAACTTTGAATTTTCAAACAATACATTTTTGCAGAGACTGCTCAGAAAATGTAGACCTGTAAAAAAGGTAAAATTACAATAGGGCACTCAAAAAGATAATCCTATGATTCATTGCTTGTTTGAAACATTTTAGCAAAATTCAGTAAGGAATGCATTTAATTTTATTCTAAAATATAATGAATTCACCCTTCTTACAGTTAGAAAATATTCAATGATACATACTGTATCTTTTTCAGTTTTTAAGAAGGAACTTTAAAACAAGAAATATGGGCAATAGTCAGACAACTCTTTAATTTAAAGAATGTTTCTTGAAGTGATCAGAAGTGTGTGTATGTGGTGTGTGTGTGTGTGTGTGTGTGTGTGTGTGTGTGTGTGTGTGTGTGTGTGTGTGTGTGTGTGTGAATATACAATGTGTGGACATGTGTGTGTGTGTGTACACAAGTGTGTGTGTACACAAGTGTGTGTGTAGACATCATAACATGTGTGTGTACAGACAGACAGACAGACAGACAGACAGACAGACAGACAGACAGACAGACATTGAGACAAGCAGGCAGAAAATGAAATGGAATGGAATAGAATTTTACTAACGGAGGGTAAAGCCAGAAAGACAGACAGACACTGAGACAGACATACATGTAGACAGACAGAGAAAACATTAGAATGGAATTTTAACTTTTATTAAGAGAGTAAAAACAGAGAACACAATAGAATGGAATAAAATTTTATTTATAGAGGGTAAAGCCACACAGACAGACATACAGACAGACAGAGAATGCAGTAGAACGGAATTTTAATTTTTATTTAAAGAGAGTAAAAACAGAGAATGGAATGGAATAGAATTTTATTTAAAGAGGGCACCGCCAGACGTAAGCAAACATGCCTTTTGAGTTTTTAGAATAAATGAATCAGCCCTCTGGGCAAAAGAAAAAACTACACAGAAATATATTAATTTTCATGAGAGAGAGAGAGAGAGAGACTCAGAGAGTGAAAGA
>CM060340.1:22717145-22722145 GCA_030674155.1 Stramonita haemastoma
GGAACAATACGGGATCAAGGGAAGGAAACCCATACTGACCTATCCACAATGCTTTTCCAATCACACATTGTAATGTCAAGTATCTGCTGAAGTCTTTAAAGAACTGAGGGAAGAGGGGTCAACCATTGGAAAAAGTCAACTCTTCTGTTTGGAGGTGGGGATGGGGTGGGGTGTGGGTGGGGGGAGGATAATACTGTTATTGTACTCATTTTTACAGCATGCGTTCAACTAGAGAACGACAACTCGAAAAGCTTGAAGAAAAGTTAAACATAGTCTTCCATTCTTCCATGCAAGTTTACTGCATAAACTACGCAGGTGCACGCGCGCGCGCATGCGCACACTGCACACACACACTCAAGCACGCACGCACGCATGCACGCACGCACACTACCAACACACAAACACACAACACATACACAACACACACACACACACACACACACACACACACACACACACACACACACACATCCTCTCTCTCTCTCTCTCTCTCTCTCTCTCTCTCTCTCTCTCTCTCTCTCTCTCTTCTCTCTCTCTCCTCTCCTCCAACACAACGCACATGAGCGCTCACTTCCCCCCTCCCCTGTCCCCAGTATGTCCCCCCTTGCCCTCGTGTGTTTAATGTTTACCCATCTACTCATACACATTATTTTTCTTTCTTCTTTCTTTCTTTCTTTTCTTTCTTTCTTTCTTTCTTTCTTTCTTTCTTTCTTTCTTTCTTTCTTCTCTTTCTTTCTTTCTTTCTCTCTTTCTTTCTTTCTTTCTTTCTTTCTTCTCTTCCTTTCTTTCTTTCTTTCTTTCTTTCTTCTTTCTTTCTTTCTCTTCTTTCTTTCTTTCTTTCTTTCTTTCTTCTTTCTTTCTTTCTTTCTTTCTTTCTTTCTTTCTTTCTTTCTTTCTTTCTTTCTTTCTTTCTTTCTCTCTTTCTTTCTTTCTTTCTTTCTTTCTTTCTTTCTTTTCTTCTTTCTTTCTTTCTTTCTTTCTTTCTTTCTTTCTCTCTTTCTTTCTTTCTTTCTTTCTTTCTTTCTTTCTTTTCTTTCTTTCTTTCTTTCTTTCTTTCTTTCTCTTCTTTCTTTCTTTTCTTTCTTTCTTTTCTTTCTTTCTTTCTTTCTTTCTTTCTCTTCTTTCTTTCTTTCTTTCTTTCTTTCTTTCTTTCTCTCTTTCTTTCTTTCTTTCTTTCTTTCTTTCTTTCTTTTCTTTCTTTTCTTTCTTTCTTCTCTTTCTTTCTCTTCTTTCTTTTCTTCTCTTTCTTCTTTCTTTCTTTTCTTTCTTTCTTCTTTCTTTCTCTTTTCTTTCTTTCTTTCTTTCTTTCTTTCTTTCTTTTTCTTTCTTTTCTTTCTTTCTGTTCTGTTAATTGTTCTCTCTGTTTCTCTCTTCTCTCTCTCTCTCTCTCTCTCTCTCTCTCTCTCTCTCTCTCTCTCTCTCTCTCTCTCTCTGTGTGTGTGTGTGTTGTGTGTGTGTGTGTGTGTGTTGTGTGTTGTGTGTGTGTTGTGTGTGTGTGTGTGTGTGTGTGTGTGTGTGTGTGTGTGGTGTGTGTACACAGGTGTGTTGCCTTTTCTTCATAGAAAATTCTGGCAAGGTCTTCGCAGAGTTTGGGTTTAAATCTTTTTTTTCTTCTTTTTTTCTTTCTTTTTTTATTTTTACCTAAATGTGTTGTAGGTTTTATGATAGGCAGCAGATTTATGTGAGTTGGAATTATGAATGATTTTGATTTGTAAAAAAATTGTTTAAAAAACGCGCCCACCAAATAAAACCCTTTTTGATTTGCTGACTGAAGCATAAAAGTAACATGGACATGGCTGACTGATTTCCAGAGAAAGCAGAGAGAGAGAGAGGAGAGAGAGAGAGAGGGAGGGGAGGGGGGGGGGGGGGGGGGGGGGGGGGGGGGGGGGTGTGGGTACGTGTCGGTAGGTTTTTTTCATGTGTTGTTAACTGGATTTAATTCATGCAATGTGTGCGGACCCGGCCAAACCTAACTGGAAATAATATTTTAAAACTGCTTAACATATCGTATCAATATCATGCACACATATGAATTAAATACACTAATAGATATATTGGCAACAAAATAAGAGTATATCAAACGAATGAAAACTCAGTTGAGACTGCAAACGTATGTTAGTACTCCTTAAACTTTCCTAGGAAGATCTGTTCATTTTTTATCGTATCATATCACCGTAGATGAAAACACCACCGAAAATAATGGCAACAAAAAGAGATATCAAACGAATGAAAACTCCGTTGAGACTACAAACGTATGTTTTGTACTCCTTTAACTTTCCTGGGAAGATCTGTATATTTTTTTCCCCCGATTTTTTTTTTCCCGCTGCCAGAAACAATAGAAATGGACAGGTTTAGAATCGTGTGTCTGGCTATTTGCAGTCTGTACATCGGCAGCCCACCTAGTGATGGTAAGGTAAAGGTAAAGGTGTCCCATAACCTAGGCGGTCGTAGGGGAGCGAGGCATCAGAGACCTCAGCTTCTCTAGGGGCCAGTATGCTGAGGGCGGCGCCCATCTCCTCTCTCTCTCGCTGCTTTACCTTCCCTGACCCTAAAGAGGGCAGGTACCCATTGACAGCTGGGTGAAACTGGGGGGGGGACTGTACTGAAGCCAAGGCGCGCTAACCGTCACTCACCCAACTGGTAACCACGCTCGACACTGCTTAACTTGACTTGGTGGAGAAAGCGAGTGCTCTGACCACTTAGCTATCCCGCTCCCCGGTGAAGGTATGGAGAAGATAAGTTTCCACAGAAAGTTTCCAGACCGTAGGAAGGAAGAGTTTAAATCTCTGTTGAGCCTATCCACTTTAGGACATACAACCCCTTTAAGGACACAAAGAGTACGGGAGAAAGGAGATAAGGAAGTTGTAAGGTGAAAGGAAAACCAGGGATTGTTTCCCGTGTGACCGAATTCTTTTTTTTTTTTAACGCCTGACGAAGCGTTAATCCAATCAGGACAGACCCTTTAGAACGATACTGCCCTAACCTACCTGTAATAACAATAACAATACCAGGTAGCAGCAATCCTTGCTTCAATTCAACTGCTCTATCGACAAAAGCCTCCCCCAACTACCCGCCCACCTGTGTGTGTGTGGTGTGTGTGTGTGTGTGTGGTGTGTGTGTGTGTGTGTGTGTGTGTGTGTGTTGTGTGTGTGTGTGTGCTGTGTGTGTGTGTGTGTGTGTGTGTGTGTGTGTGTGTGTGTGTGTGTGTGTGTGTGTGTGGTGTGTTGCCACCATGTGTGTGTGTGTATGTGTTGTGTGTGTGTGTGTGTGTGCCCACCACCTGTGTGTGTGTGTGTGTGTGTGTGTTGTGTGTGGTGTGTGACTCTGTTGTGTGTGTGTGTGTGTGTGGTGTGTGTGTGTGTGTGTGTGTGTGTTGTGTTGTTGTGTGTGTGCCCCCACCTGAGTATTTGTGACTGTGTGTGTGTTTGTGTGTGTGCTGTGGTGTGTGTGTGTGTGGTGCGCGCGCGTGCGTGCGTGCGTACGTGCGTGCGTATGTGTGTGTGTGTGAACCTGGAAGAGAATCCACTGCTACTACTGGTATTATTATTATTATTATAGAAGAAAGCGGGGGGGGGGGGGGGGGGGGGGGAGACAAGCCTTGGTTGAAGGCCGTCGGCGAAATATGAGCCGGCATGTTGCTCCCTTTGAAAATCAGTGGAGGGAAAAATAAGGTGTAGGCTTTCCAAAGGAATATAACCTGTTTAGCAATTCCGATGAGACGTGTTAGCGAGAAAGCAGATTTGCAGACTTGGACTATTAGTTTTGAGACAGGAGGAGGAGGTGGAGGAAGGAGGAGGAGAGGGGAGGAGGGAGGAGGGGAGGAGGAGGAGGAGGAGGAGGAAGAGAGATGAAGAAGAAGAAGAAGAAGAAGAAGAAGAAGAAGAAGAAGAATGAGAGAAGAAGGAAAGAGAGAGAGAGAGAGAGAGGAGGAGAGAGAGGAGAGAGGAGAGAGAGAGAGAGAGAGAGAGAGAGAGGAGAGAGAGAGAGAGAGGACGAGGAGAGACAGGCAGGCAGGCAGGCAGGAGGCAGGAGGCAGCAGGCAGGAGCAGACACAGGAGGCAGAGACAGAGACAGAAGACAGAGAAGACAGCAGACAGACAACGACAGACAGGCAGACAGCAGACACAGACAGAGCAGAGATCAGAGAGAAGGGAACACACACAACACACACACACACACACACACACACACACACACACACACACTCGCATTCAGACCTGCTCAACAGGTAAAGTTATTCGTTGTGACCGGATTCCACAGTTCGGTCTCGTTCACATACTGCCTTTCATGAATTTTTATGCCCTAGTTCCCAGCACTATTGTTTTTTCCTTTGTGTGTACTTAACTTGCCCGGCCGTCTGTTTATGTGTCTGTCAGTTTGTCTGTGCTGCACTTTTTCTCTTTCCATACTTCGTCTACACTGGGCCGAGTGGTTAAACTTTCACGAGGTGGTTTTTGTTTTGGTAGTGTTTTTGGTAGTGTTTTTGTTTTGTTTTGGTAATTGATAATGGGAGTCGATGTTTTTCTTCTTCTTTTCATTCGTCGTCGTCGAATGCTGAAGATAGTAACTGTTGTCGTCTGACATATTATGATTGAAAATTTTGTTCTGCGCTACATGCCGTTAAGCGCTCGACAAGTCAGGCCCAGCACATCGGACTTCGGCATAGGAGAGAATTGTTACCTTTTGAGTCTTTCTGGGGATTAAAAAAAAAAGCAGGAGAATGGACCAAGAAGGCAGAAAATAGGGAAGAAGGTGATAGGAAGAGGTAAGGAACAAGGCAGAAGCAAAGAGAGTGATAGAAAAGAGGGAATTCCTAATATGTTCACAGAATTTCCAGAAGGTGGGGATGCTGTTTATACTGACAGCACACCCCTGACAGTTCCCACCTCTCTCTCTCTCTCTCTCTCTCTCTCTCTCTCTCTCTCTCTCTCTCTCTCTCTCTCTTCTCTCTCTCTCTCTCTCTCTCTCTCTCTCTCTCTCTCTCTCTCTCTCTCTCTTTT
>CM060340.1:22734645-22742145 GCA_030674155.1 Stramonita haemastoma
TTACACTCTACCTACGCTTTTTCTCACCCCCTCCCCATTTCCCCTCTTTAACACACACACACATTGCACGCACGCACGCACCGCACGCACACACATACACACGCACGCACATACACACACGCACACACCAGCCGACGCACGCACGCACGCCCACACGCAGCTCCTCATCACCACACACACACACACCACACACACACAACACACACACACGCACGCACGCACGCACGCACGCACGCACGCATGCACACACACACACCACAAACACACGCACACACACACCCACACACACACACACAGCACACATACACACACACACACAACACGTACACACACGCACACACACACACACACACAACACACACACACACACACACACACACACACACACACACACACACACACACAACCAACCACACCAACCACCACCAACACCAACACCCACCATCCACCGCTATCACCACTACCTCTCTCTTCTCTCCTCCCGCCTACTTTGTGCAATAGACTACAAAACACAGACGGACGATTGTTCTCATGTAATGCAAGATTCGTTTCCATCCCCCCCCCCATCCCCCCCCCCCCACCCCCCCCCCCGTCCCGTCTGGGTTTCTTCTACCCTCTTACTCCCTCTTACTCGGCCCGTGTCCAGATTTTCTGTTCCTTCTGAGTTCGCTGTATCCCCCCCCTTTCCTTCCCCCCCCCTCTCTTCTCTCTCCCCCCCCCTCCCTCAGTGTAAGTTCAAAACCCCTTGAAGTCGGGCCTTGTGCTGACATCATGGTAAGAAGCTTTGTTTTGTGTTCTTTTAAACAGGATTTTACTTTATTTATTAGTTTTTTTTTTAATTTTAATTAATTCTTTTATATCGAGGATAATGAATAAGCACTCATGTGCTTTTTTACATCCAGTCCCCGTGTATGCAGTTTTGTTTAAATCTTGCATCTGTTTCCACCGGCACACAAAAGCCTTACCCCTACGAAAAGCGGAATAGGTTTAACGTGTGCGTAAGATGTTCTGCTGCGTTCGCACACGGGGCTCGGTTTTAAAGTCTCATCCATCGAAGGGACTTTTAGGGAGAGTGGAGTCCGCAGTCCAGGGGAAAAATCCCCTCGAACGGGAATCGAACCTGGTTCGTCAAATTGCCAGCGCAATGTTCTGACCACTAGGCTACCCTGCCTCTCATCACAACACTTTCTACACCTTGTTGTTGTGATTAAATTAACGTTCCAACAGAGAGATTTTCGATTTAGGGACTGCTTCTATCCCACTATAGTGGTCAGCTTTTATCAGTAGACAGAGGAAAGAAGGGAGTGGAGGGGGTGAGGAGGGGAGGGGATGGGGGGTATTGCAGGTGACGTCCAGATTAGGCTACCTGAGTTAAGGGAGCATTGACCATGTCCTCTCCTGACCTTCCTCTCTCTTCCCACCTGTGCTGTGCAGTGGTGCAAAAGAGTTTACTTCTCTAGGCATAACAGGGGAAGGATGGCTTTGATTCGGCGTTTCATTTGGTGTCGGTCTCTGTGTGTTTGTTTGTTTGGCTGTCTGTCTGTCGTGTCTGTCCGTCGGTGTGGTGTGTGTGTGTGTGTGTGTGTGTGTGTGTGTGTGTGTGTGTGTGTGGTGTGTGTTGTGTCTGTGTCTGTTTGTGTGTGTTGTTAGGTGTGTGTGTTGTTTGTGTGTGTGGATGGTGTGTGTGTGTGTGTGTGTGGGTGTGTGTGTGTGTTTGTGTGTGTGTGTGTGTGTGTGTGTGTGTGTGTGTGTGTGTGTGTGTGTGTGTGTGTGTGTGTGTGTGTGTTTGTGTGTGTGTGTGGGTGTGTGTGTGTGTACGGAGAGAGAGAGAGAGAAGAGAGAGAAGGAGAGGAGGAGAAGGAGACAGAGAGACAGACAGACAACAAAGACAGAAGACAGACAGCACAGAGAAGAGAGCAGAGAGAAACAGAGAAGACAGAGGAGAGGAGAAGAGAGAGAGAGAGAGAGAGAGAGAGAGAGAGAGACAGGACAGACAGACAGACAGACAGACAGACAGACAGACAGACAGACAGACAGACAGACAGACAGACAGACAGACAGACAGACAGGACAGAGAAAAAGACAGAGAGAGAGACGAGAGACAGAGAGAGAGACAGAAAGAGAAACAGAGAGAGACAGAGAGAGAGAGAGAGAGAGAGAGAGAGAGAGAGAGAGAGAGAGAGAGAAGAGAGAGAGAGAGAATGAATACGTGTGTAGTATGCTTGAAAATAAACTTCACAACAACTCTAAAAAAAAAATAAAAAAAACTGATCCGTTAAAAAACATGCACCTTTTATAAAGAGTACCTTTCTTCCCGTCTATTTAAGGGGTCTCCGTTGGTGTTTTTATAGAACTTTATCCAGTCAGATAGTCTATCAGCCGGGCATGACAGTGGGAGCTTTCTCTTCTATTCAGCCTGTATCACATACGCTCGAGTCTGATCCAAAAGGCTGGTTGCAGTCATAGAAATAATAATTATGTCATGTTTGTTTGCACTACTTTTTTTTTTTTTTTTGCCTTTTGCTGTTTTGCTGTGCGCTTTTGAAACGAAAGTGTGGTTAAGGGGGGTTTTGGTTTAAAGATTTTTTTTTTCTCAGAAAGAAACATGGCTGTTATACACGTTATGTATTGTGAGCAACAAAAGAAGCCACTGGCTTCTAGTTATAGCGTGGGTGTTTGTTTGTTTGGGTCCCTTGATTTTTTTTTTTTTTTGTTTGTTCCTCGACTAGAGCTCCAGTGTTCACCAATGGTGAGGTTTTAGCCTATAGAATCGACCATTTTTGCCCACTAGAAAGGTTCCGACTTTAGGGGTGATGTCTAAACACGACCCCAATCTGCATATATAAGTTTTTAAATAAAATTTTTTTAATCGGGATTTTGCCCTACATGGTCCCAGACTTATTCTCTTTTTGTACTTTTTTTTCACTTCAATTGCCCTACTTACCTCTGCCCGAAAAAAACAACTGAGTGCCGTTTCTTTCCTCCAACAGACTTCAAGGGAAGTTAATTAAGTGCGTTCTGATAAACACAGATTTTTTTGTGTAAATGTAGAACAGATATTTATTGACAAAGTCATGAAATTTTCAAGGCAGTAGCGTTGTTGAAAGTCCTCGAGTTACAGAGCAAAATATAGGGGTCTGGGTGAAAATGTCACCCAGAGCGTACGACGAAGTTAAATTAAGGGAGAAGTCAAGGCAGGAAGTCAGGGCATGCTGCTGGTGTGTGTGGCTGGCATTAGGAAAGAGAAAATGGCCATGAAAAACATTCATGAGGCAGGGTTGCCCTGACACGCTGTGTATATTATAGCAGCTCAGTGTGTGCTCGCCATTTGGGGCCACGTTACCGTCCGCACCATTACATAACCTCGACTTTTCCTCTTCCCTCTCCTCCTCCTGTAGATCAATAGATGGGTCTGTTGCCAAGAAGGGTGTGTGGTGTCGTTAAGTGGATGATTCCCTGTCGCTAACTGGATTGAGACATTCAACTTGTACGCACCCAGTCCAAATAACTGGAAAATATTTAAATTGCTCAGCACATCGTTTTTATTCATAAGTAAATATGTAAACACGGCCTGTAAAAAAATATTACATAAAGAAAACTCAGCAGAAACTGCAAAGTAAAACGAGTTACTCCCTAACTTTCCTGGGAAATTCTGTTGTTTTACCCGATTCACACACTCACAAAGACAAAAGGAATGGTCAGATTTGGAATCGTTTGTCTTCGATTTGTAGTCTAGTACATCGGCAGGCAACCACCTGGTGAAAGGATGAAGGAAGGAAAGTTTCCACAGAAAGTTTCCAGACCTGAAGAGGGGAGTTCTTACTCTCCGTTAAGCCTGCCCACTTTTAGGAATAAAACCACATTCAGGACATGAGGGTGTGCTTGCCCTTTGCCATGCTGTGCCGTCACTAACTTCGATGGTTTGATGTTGTGGCCGGCCTGAAGCCAGTCAGCATGTTGTATGATTATAGTATTGCTGGTGTACTGATCAATGGCCTGACCTAGCCTGTGTTCACCAGGGGCTAAAGCCCTTTGAGTAATGAATAAGCTGTTGGGATTGACTCACTTGACATCTCCTGCAACTCTTTGAGGAGTCGTTGGGAAACTTCACTAAAACTTTAATTTTTTTTTTAGACACTCTGTATGTTTGGTGGCACACTGAAACCTGGGTGAAGTCCATTCCTCTGCAGGAAGCATTGCATGCTGGGTATATTCATGTCGTCCGTATTGCTACAGGCTATAGCTGGCGCCTACTACTTTCTGTGAAAGATGTGGGAGGGATTTTGTTGTTGTTGTGGTGGTGGTGGTTGTTTTTTTAATGTGGGGCACAAGATGTCATACATGTGTTTGCACAGAGGGTCTCAGTTCATAGTCCAATCCAAAGAACGTACAAGGGAATAGAGTTGGAACCAGTAGTAAGTCCCAACTCCCCCAAATGCACGCTCAGGAGCTGGGTTCAAACCTGTCGGTCCTCGGATTACTGTAAGATCACAAAAGGTCGACGTTGTAACCACTGTACCAACCAGTGCTAGCAAGACACGGAGAGAGAGAGAGAGAGAGAGAGAGAGAGAGAGAGAGAGAGAGAGAGAGAGAGAGAGAGAGAGAGAGAGAGAGGGGTAGGCAGCACAAACACACAAACATCACAACACGCACGCACGTGCGCACACATACACAAGCATCACACTAACAAAGCCACACACACACACACCACACACAACACACACACACACACACAGAAGGAGAGAGGAGGTATGGAGGATGAGGGTGTGAGTGAGGTAGGGAGAGAGGAGAGTGTGAGGTTCTGACTATGCAACTAACTGCCACAGGACCCAGTGTGTGACCTTTGATGTAAGCTTAATGTCATCATCCTAACATGGCTATGGTCGCTGAGCCAGAAAAGGAAAATTCGAGAGAGGGGGAGAGAGAGAGTCGAGAGAGGAGAGGAGAGGAGAGAGTGTGGTGTGAGTGGTGGTGTGTTGTGTGTTGTGTGTGGTGTAATGTGTATGTACGTTGTATGTTGTATGTTGTTACATGTAATATATGTATGTATGTATGTATGATGTATGTGATATGATGTATGTATGATATGTATGTAGTTGACTTTGATTTGAACGGCGGTCAGGGTGCCTTAGAGCAGTGTCCAGCCATTGCGTTCAGAGGAGAGTGTACAACTGTTGCGTTGACAGTCGCAGGTGTCGAGTGGGAAGGAGGAGGAAGAGGAGAAAGGGGGTGGGGTGGTGGGGTGGGGATGGATGGATGGATGGATGAATGGATGAATAGAGAGAGGGGGGATCAGAGAGAGAGAGAGAGAGAGAGAGAGAGAGAGAGAGAGAGAGAGAGAGAGAGAGAGAGAGAGAGAGAGAGAGAGAGAAGAGAGCGCTTTGACCAATTTATGTGGCCTAATTGCACACGCACGACTTTCTTTACTAAACACAAAAGAAAACAAAACAAATAAAAACATGATGCATTTAAATAAAAAGAAAATATGAAAATGGGGGTGGGAAGAGAGAGAGAGAGAGGAGAGAGAGAGAGAGAGAGAGAGAGAGAGAGAGAGAGAGAGAGAGAGAGAGAGAGAGAGAGGAGCATGCTGACCATTATCGCGCATGTATGCACTGTGGTATGAACACACGTGCGATCGCTCAGGCATGCGCGTGCGTGCGTGCTGTTGTGTGTGTGTGTGTGTGTGGTGTGCGCGCGCGCGTGTGTGTTCATTTGTGTGACTAGTGGATGACTATGAGAGAGAGAGAGAGAGAGAGAGAGAGAGAGAGAGAGGAGAGAGAGAGAGAGAGAGAGAGAGAGAGAGAGTTTCTAATGTCAAATTTTCGTGTTAGGTTTGTTTAGCTTATATCCAAACACAGCTTTCGTTTGTTAGCCTGCCGCCTGAGCATTGAACTTTAGGCTGATGCTAAGAAACAAGTTTGTGTGTGTGTGTGTGTGTGTTGTGTGTGTGTGTGTGTGTGCGTGCGTGTGTGTTACTGTGTGTGTGTGTTACTGTGTGTTTGTGTGTGTGTGTTTGCGCTGTGCTGTTGCGCGCGTGGTATTGTTTGTTTTGTGTGTTTGCGCGCATGCTTACGTGTTTGTGTGTGCGTCGATCGGTGCGTGGTGTGTGTGTGTGTGCGCGCGCAGAGGGAGGGGAGGAGGGGGTGGGGGCAAGGGCTAAGAATGTGCAACTAGTTGAAGAACTATTACCAACAAAGACATCAATAGCAAATGAACCCAACGACCAACAATAATACAAGCCAGAAATGACAAAGACATCAATAGCAAATGAACCCAACGACCAATATAATACAAACCAGAAATGTTATGGCTGATCTGAACGTTAATTGTGAACCCTCAGAAGTAGCAGTCGTAGTACTAGCAGTTTGTATACCACTATTACTTTCATCTGCTCAAGGTGAAACGGTTGGTGTTTTTTTTTTTCTCTTCTGTCCATCACATGTGTGGAGTATTATTACCACTCACAGCAACGCGAGTACTAGTGTAGTTCTGAGCCATTAAAGCGATTTTTTTTTACTGTGCAAATGAGTCGATGTTTTTAATTAATCTTGTTTTGAAGACGAAGTACGACACTTTTTAAAATTTTTATGAGGGATGTTTAAAAGGAAAGAGACAGTACACGCGCGCACGCATACCGCGTGAAACACACACACCACACACCACACACACACACACACCACACACGCACACACACACACACACACATACACAACACACGCATAATAAATACAACAACACACTCACACAACACACACACACACACACACACACACACACACACACACACAACACACACACACACACCACACCACACCACACCACACCACACCACACCACACACACACAACACCACACACACACACCACACACACACACACACACACACACTACACACACACACACACACACTACACACACACCACCACACACCCACCACACCACACACACACACCACACAACCACAACCACAACCACAAGGCTAAATACACGTAAAAATTTCCGCCCCTGAGGGTTATACTAGGCCTAAGTAGGAAAGTCTATGAGGTGAGTTTACTTTGCGTTGATTAAGGACTTTGGCTTATACAGAAGATGTAAGTTGACTTGCGTACTACTAGGGAGCAGTTTAAAGGGGGTCATCATCAGTCGTCGAGTGCGGATCAGTTACACGCAAAATTGATTTTTCGCTTGCGGCTGCTGCTGCGGTTTGCCAAATTTAATGTTCCTACATTCCTTTTGCGTCTGAATCTGACTTAAAAACCTTTATGTGCTTCATTCATAGCATTGCTATGATATATTGTTGTGGCTTAGTTCGTATTCTGAATATATTAGTGGTTTTATTGGTTAGGGTGGGGGTGGGGTGGGGTGGGGTAGGGTGGGTGTGATGGTGTGGATGTGGGTGGTGTGGTGTAGTGGAGGGGAGTGGAGTGGGAGTGTAGTGCAGTGCAGTGTACTGTGTAGTATAGTATAGTGCAGTGTCCTGTACTGTACTGTACTGTATAC
>CM060340.1:22767145-22769645 GCA_030674155.1 Stramonita haemastoma
TGTGTGTGCTGTGTTGTGTTGTGTTGTGTGTGTTGTGCTTTGTGCCTCATTTGGAAGTGGTGAGGAAAACTGAAGTGTGGGTTTCCTCTGTTGTTACCGAAGACAGCTTGTTTTTGTGTTAAGTGGGGGAGAGTTTTCACGCCCACGAGGTGGTGGTGTGTGGATTTTTTTTTCTTTTTTTTTTTGGTAAGCCAAAATTTCGAGGACGATGCTATTGTGTGTGTGTCTTATATAGATCTACCTATAGTTGTTTGTAAGTAAAGACTATACAGATTTGGACACTGTAGTGCGTGTTACAAAGTGTAGTGTTGATAGGTTTGATTTGAGATCAAGTAAACCAATAGTTCAAGTCTTCATCCTTCTTTCTTGCAGTTGAGATTGTACTCTGAGCCCCAGGTTTGGCAAGATAACTATCTGTATATATATTCTGACTTGTGCCAGAAGCCATTGAAGTCCTATCTGATATAAAGAATAACGTAAATAGATATGGATTGGGTACCACAGGCTTAATTGATATTTCAGTATTTGTGTTTTGCAGCTATAAAAAAAAATTGAGATTTTTTTTAATGAACTGTTTAGGGAAACAAAGCCTATCTCTAAAAAAAAAAACCCCACTTTATTTCTTGAACCTCTAGAAGTCTGTTAAAGCTCTGAGAACTGCTGAATACCAGACCTTAAAAGGTTGGAACACACAGTTGGTATTCTGTTGTGTGTCAGTTTTTATACTTGTAACCTTAAGTGTGGAATAACATTGACACAATTATCAAGGAAAGCAGTTATTGGAAAACTCACCTGCACAATAAAAGAAAACGAAAATAAAATCGTTGTGTGCTATTTCAGTATATGCTGCACAACAACAACAACAACAACAACAACAAGGGTAAATTCTACATGGAACACCCGCAAACGGCTTGTAAAGTATAATGCTGTGAGGGAAAAAAATGAAGTGTAGAATCTACAGAAACCATCAAGAAAAACCACCTTTGTTGTGATTCGTACTCTGTGAGATAACTCAAGTGTGATTCGTACAAATTTTGAAGTGCCACAGTTTGAAGCCGACTTTATTCCACACTGTGTCCAGGACTAGTACGCTGATTGTTACCTCAACAAACTTGTCTTCAGGCTGAAAGAAATCTGTGTGACTCTATCCCAGTGTATAATTATTCCCTATTGTACTGGAAGCCAGTGAAGCTCTGCCGAAGAGCAAAAAAATAAAGTGCAGAGAAAGTGACTGTGAAACCATTGTTTTCCATACAGATTCAAGATTCAAAGATTCAAGATTCATACAGTGTTGTGAAGAGAGAAAGAAAGAAAGCAGTTTGCTTTGGATTGTAGTCTTTGTGATGTTGGAACCCAGTGCGGTATTGCCGGTGACGGGGACACAGGTTATGTGTGGGGACTCTGGATGTCCCCACCTCCCTTTTGGGTAAGGGGCCCTACTATGTTTGTGCCACTTGGCTTATCTTGTTGTTGTTGTTTTGTTATTGTTTGGTTTTTTTGGTGCTGTTATTGAATTTTGTTTAGTTTTGGTCGTGTTTGTGTTTGTGTTTTGTTGTCGTTGTTGTTTGTGTTTTGCCATGATTTTTCTGTGTGCGTGTGTATTTATTTTTATATTTATTTATTTATTCTTTTATATCGGAGATAATGGAATAAGCACTCATGTGCTTTTTTCATCCAGTCTCCGTGTGTATGCAGTTTTGTAAATATTGTCATCTGTTTTTACCGGCACACAGTGGCCTACTCTTACGAAAAGCGGAACAGGATTTAACGTGTGCGCAAGATGTTCTGCGTATGCTCGCACTCGGGTCCTCGGTTTACAGTCCCATCCGAAAGGCTTTTGGAGAGAGTGGAGTCAGCACTGATGTTAACTCCAGGGGAAAAATCCCTCGAACGGGAATGGAACTCGGGTCGTCAAATTTCGAACGCAATGTTCTGACCTCTCGGCTATTCCGTCCCCTTTGTGTGTTGTGTGTGTGTGTGTGTGTGTGTGTGTGTGTGTGTGTGTGTGTGTGTGTGTGTGTGTGTGTTTGTGTGTGTGTTGTGTGTGTGTGTGTGTGTGTGTGTTTGTGTGTGTGTGTGTGTGTGTGTTTGTGTGTGTTGTTGTGGTGTGTGTGTGTGTGTGTGTGTGTGTGTGTGTGTGTGTGTGGGCGCACGCGCGCGCGCGTGTGTGTGTAAAGGATAACGGTATATCCTACAAAAAATCCGGGTGTGTTATCACAGGGTGATAAACCGTATTATATATCCTGTGTCCTGTCCTGATTCCTGAATCACACAGCAAGACTTCAGTTTAAACTAAGGCAACAGGACTTTCATCTCTTTTTGACAGATAAAAGTGCACTTGTGCTTTCAGTGCATCTAAGGATTTAGAGTGTCATATGTTGGATAGTTTACATGATATTGGGCTGTTTGTAGAGACGGATTAGTCTACGTGAAATGTTAGTTGCTGTGTTTTAAAGTTCTAAGCAAACACACCGTTGAATCTCAGATGGTTGGTCAGTTC
>CM060340.1:22777145-22782145 GCA_030674155.1 Stramonita haemastoma
ATGATGGTCTGTCTATGGTTTTTGGGGTGGATGGCTTGTAAGCCTTTGAGGACAGCATCAGATAATATCAACAGAATTATTTTCCATGAGACTTTCTCCACTGGAGGGGCTGTCTGTCCGTGGTTTTGGTGTGGGTGGCTTGTAGGCATTGAGGACAGCATAAGATAATATCCACAAAAATACTTTCCTGGACAGATTTTTTTGGTTAAAATATTTGATTGTTAAAAAAAAAATTGCGTCGCTTTGTACTTGAATTTGTACACCATGGTAGACAGTTTCTGGGGGCAAAAAGGGTGAAGAAGAAAAATCTGAATTTATTTGACATGAAAAGGCACCTGTTCCGTTCACTGCAAAAATAAACATTAACTGTTGAGGATAAGGAGGGAGGGAAAGAGGGATGGGGGGGGGGGGGAGAGAGAGAGAGAGAGAGAGAGAGAGAGAGAGAGAGAGAGAGAGAGAGAGGAGAGAGATTTTTAAGTACATCCATTGAGTTTTTACAAGTCTGTCATTGGTATTTTTAGAAAATGGATGTTTTCTCTCTCTTTTCTTTTTTGTCTTACTTTTTTTTTTTTTTTTTTTTGGGGGGGGGGCATTTTTTTTAAACATGTCATCATTATTGTCTTTTTGCTGATAGGTTATGTTGTTATTACCTTAATTATCCATTGGTGTACTTGTTTGCTTTTTTACGTATATTCATTCGTTCATGGTGCTGTGTTATTGATATTTGGTCTTATTTGTTACTTAATTTTGCGTTTTCATTCATTCATTCATTCATTCATTCATTCATTACTTACTTATATCATTCATTCACACTACTTTTTATTATTATTTTACTTTTGTACTTATTATAGCCTTTTTTTTTTTTTTTTTTAAAAAGAACGTTTGTGTATGGGTTGTTGTTGTTGCCAGGTGTTCCATGTGCCAGCGATGCCTGAACAACTGGTATTTTGAGAAGGACGGGCAGCTGTACTGTCGCCAGGATTACTGGTCCAAGTATGGCACTGCCTGCAACAGCTGCTCCCACGTCATCACTGGACCGCTTATGGTAAGCCTTGTGGGTCAAAAGAAAAAGAAAAAAGAACGCATACAGTCAGTTTTTAGTGTTAAGTGTTTGGTGTTTTTTTTTGGGTTTTTTGTTGGTTGGTTGGTTGGTTTGTTGTTGTTGTTGTTGTTGTCGTTGTCGTTGTTGTTGTTGTTGGTGGTGGTGGTGGTGGTTTGTTTGTTGTTGTTGTTGTTGTTGTTTTTTGGGGGTGTACATAATGAAACTTTTAAATCTTGACTATTTTCCACAGTTATGTGAGCATTGTAGGGATAGCTCAGTGGTCAGAGCGCTCGCTTTCCCCCAGCCAATGTTAAGCAGCGTCGAGCGTGGTTACCAATTGGATGGGTGACCACCGTTTGCGCGCCTTGGCTTCAGTACAGTTTCCCCCCAGTTCACCCAGCTGTTAATGGGTACCTGCCCTCTTTAGGGTCAGGGAAGGTAAAGTAGCGATGGAGAGGAGATGGGCGCCGCCCTCAACATGCTGGCCCCTAAGAGAAGCTGAGGTCTCTGACGCCTCGCTCCCCTACGACCACCTAGGTTATGGGACACCTTTACCTTTATGTGAGCATTATATATGTAGTTGGGGGGACAGGATGGCCTGGTGGTTAGAGTGTTGCACTTGTGATCTACAACTCCGGGGTTGAGCCACCACCCAGGTGCCCATTTGCTGGGGATTTTATTCTCTAGAGTTAATAATATTCTGTACCGACTTCACTTCCCGAAAGTCCTTCGGATGAGGCTATAAATCGAGGTCCCATGTACAAACGCATGCGGAACATCTTGCACACACGTTAAAACTCGTTCCGCATTTTGGAAGAGTAGGACATTAATTTGTGCCGGTGGAAATGGATGACAAAATTTACAAAATTGCATGCACAGTGGTGTCGTGTTTAAGCATCACCCACCCCCCACCCCACCCCAAGTCGGACTGCAGCCACATCGACATATATGTATGTATATATATATATATTGTATATAATTTATATATTATATTATATATATATTGCATATATATATTATATATAGTTAATAAATATATATATACAAAATCTCACAGGTGGGGATGACTTGAGATTTTTTTGTTTTGTTTTGTGCCTCGACTTGAGCTTTAAGGTTCAACAGTGATGAGATTTTGCACACGTGACTATCCCCTCCCCCACCCAATCACCATTTAGGTAGCTGCATTTCAACTTCAAGGACACAGTCTGGAACTGAGCTTAGCAATTTCTCCAGGACAGTCGGGAGGTACCTCCCTGCCCTGCTCTTTCCGATTTCCAACTGTCATGGGTTCTTTTGATGTGCATAAGTCGGTAAGCGCATGGGGTCTGACTGGTTTAGAGTCTCCTCCGAAAGCCGTGACATTCAGTTTGAAACTGGGAAGAATGGGCAAGGCTGGGAATCGAACCCCAAACCTCCCGGCTGTTTATTTGTTAGGTTGGTGAACGTCTTAACTGTCCTATGACCTTCTTTCCTGTAGGGATGAGTGGGGGGGGGGGGGGGGGGGGGGGAGAAAGGGAAAGAGAGACAGACAGACAGACAGACAGACAGACATTCAAACTTCAGACTTTTACTGTACATCGACCTTAGGCCACAATAAAAAAAAAAACCAAATTGGGGCATAGAGGATTTTTACATGACAGAGAGAGAGAGAGAGAGAGAGAGAGAGAGGAGAGAGAGAGAGAGAGAGAGAGAGGAGAGGGAGAGAGAGAGAGAGAGCACTCTACACTGAAATTGTTTAATGTACGTCGGCCTTAGGCCACAATACACATTCTATTCAGGGGAGAAATATAAAGATGCAAAAAATGAAACACACCTTCTTGTAAACTTTGATCAGGCTTTGGCATAATACCTTGGCGTGTAGTCAACACAGTACACTATTGAATATATATATATATATATATATATATATATATATATATATATATATATATATATATATATATATATATATTATTCTGAAATAATGACTAAATAGATAAAGGCTGACACCTTATTTTGAGAGAGAGGGGAGAGAGAGAGATTGATTGATTGATTGATTGATTCTTTTATAACGATGATGTTCCGCGTGCGTTCGCACGCGGGGCCTCGGTTTAAAGTCTCATCCGAAGGACTTTTGGGGAGAGTGGAGTCAGCACTGATGTTAACTCCAGGAGAAAAATCTCCTCGCCCGGACTCGAACCCGGAGAGAGAGAGAGACAGAGAGAGACAGAGAGATTAAGAGCATACTCTGGATGACCCTAGGTTTCAAAAGCTGTGTGACACTGTATATATGTACTGATCAACGGCATCAACAAAAATTAATAAGGACTTAAGCTTTGACGGATGGGGAATAATAACTGGGACTCCTCTAGTGATGAAGAGGGGGGGGGGGGTTGTGACCTTGACCTTGAGGTGATTGGTCTAGCCGGTCAGGATGTACTAGGCCTATGTGGCTGGGCCAGGGGGTTCATCTTAGTAGTGCCAGCAGCAAGATGTTTTGAACTGTCGTGTACACGTTTCGTGACGTGGTGATTGATTAGTCACTGGTGGCGGTGGTGGTGTCCTTAGGTAGTACTAGTCGTGAGTTAGTAAGGGACTGTGTGGGTGTGTGGGTGGTGGGGGGGGAAGGGTTTGTGTGTGTGTGGGTGGGGGGAGGTGTGGGTGTTTGTGTGTGTGTGTGTTGGGGGGGGGGGGTATGTGTGTGTGTGTGTGGGGGGGGGGTGCGTGCGAGTGTGTGTTTGTGTGCGTGTGTGTGAGTGCATTTGCGTCCGTGCGTGCGTGTTTGTGTGCGTGTGTGTGCGTGTGT
The DNA here is from genome assembly GCA_030674155.1 of Stramonita haemastoma. Lineage (NCBI taxonomy): Eukaryota > Metazoa > Mollusca > Gastropoda > Neogastropoda > Muricidae > Stramonita > Stramonita haemastoma. Next base: position 22,780,973 of record CM060340.1, read on the forward strand.
GTGTGTGTGTGTGTGTGTGTGTGTGTGTGTGTGTGTGTGTGTGTGTGAGGTACATTAAATCTTCTTCTTCTTCTTTCTCATGACCGGAACGGTCGTGGAGGAGACATGAGAGACGATTCTGCAGCCAGCAGAAATCAAATAGTTTGAGGATAAAAAAAAATGTTATGACAAAAGATAGGTATTGATGATGTATATGTATATGTACACTACAAAAATTTTAATGTGTACGTGCCTGCGTGTGTTTGCGTGCGTGCGTGCGTGTGTGTGTGTGTGTGTGTGTGTGTGTGTGTGTGTGTGTGTGTGTGTGTGTGTGTGTGTGTGTGTGTGTGTGTGTGTGTGTGTGTGTGTGTGTGTGTGTGTGTGTGTGTGCGTGTGTGTGTGTGCGTGCTTGTGTGCGTGCGTGCGTGCGTACGAACATGTGCGTGTGTGTGTGTGTGTTTGTGCGTGCGCGCGAACATGTGCGCGCGCGCGCGCGTGTGTGTGTGTGTGTGTGTGTGGTGTGATGGCAGGTGGCGGGGGAGCATCGCTACCACCCAGAGTGCTTTCAGTGCCAGAAATGCCATTCCTACATCGGGGACGGGGACACCTATGCTTTGGTGGAACGATCTAAGCTTTTCTGGTGAGAGAGAGAAAGAGAGACAGAGAGAGAGAGAGAGAGAGAAAGAGAGAGAGAGAGAGACAGAGAGAGAGAGGAGAGGAGAGAGAGAGAGAGAGAGAGAGAGAGAGAGAGACAGAGAGACAGAGAGACAGAGAGACAGAGAGAGAGAGAGAGAGAGTGTGTGTGGTGTGTGTGTGTGTGTGTGTGTTGTGTGTGTGTGTGTGTTGTGTGTGTGTGTGTGTGTGGTGTGTGTGTGTGTGTGTGTGTGTTGTGTGTGCACGCACATGTGTGTGAAGTCAAGTCAAGTGTGTGTGTGTGTGATGTGTGTGTGTGTGCGTGCACGTGTGTGTGCGCATAGGCATGCAAACATGTGTGCTGTATATGCAAACATGCATGTGAGATGTCCTTTCAGTGTGTGCATATGTGCAATATGTGTGCCTTTGCTTGCATACGTGCACATGTGTCAATATTTGCTTGTTTGCAAGCATGATCATGCATGCTCTTGCCATTTGTGTGTGGCTGAGTTGGAGCATGATAATTATGTCATGTGACATTGCCGATGTGACTAACAATAA
>CM060340.1:22787145-22794645 GCA_030674155.1 Stramonita haemastoma
GCTGTACCCACCCGAGAAGCTGTGCAGAGATGGGACATCACATGGGCCCATATGTCCACTCTGTTACAATTTATTTATTTGTTTATTCATTCTTTTATATCATGGATAATGGAATAAGCACTCATTTGCTTTTTTACATCCAGTCCCCGTATATATGCTCTTTTGTAAATCTTGTCATGTGTTCCCACCGGCACATGATGGCCTTTTCTTACGAAAAGCGGAACAGGATTTAATGTGTGCGCAAGATGTTCTGCGTGCGTTTGCACACGGGGCCTCAATTTATAGTTTCATTCAAAGGACTTTTGGGGGAGTGGAGTCAGCACTGGTGTTAACACCAGGGGAAAAATCCCCTTGAACGGGAATCAAACCCGGGTCGTCAAATTGCTAGCGCAATATTCTGACGACTAGGCTATCCCACCCCCTATTATAGAAAAAGACAGACATCATAATCATCATGCGCAATTCTCAAAAACATTCAGAATCTATGTGCTTTCAAATTTCAAACCTGATTTAGGTAGAGGGATCTATTCCATGAAAAAAGACCCTCAGAGCTATAGAATTTGGAACCCTGAAAATAGTGTGTCTCTTTTCATTTCCAGCAAGGGGGGCAGGATAGCCTTGTGGTTAGAGCGCTGTGCTCATGATTTTATGGCCTGGGATTGAGCGTGGGTTCAAACCACGACCGAGACACGCGTTGAAGGGTTATTATAGAATCAAACATTCTACACTTCAAGACTGTTAACTCTATCCCCACATCAAGGGAGAGAACCCCTTTTTCCCAGGACACGTGCACTGTGCACATTTGTCTGCTACTGTAACCCAGCAGTGGGTGATACGCAGGGAAGGGTTAGTAGATGGTTCGTTACCCTATAGCAGGTTACCTGTAGGGAAAGGGCGAGTAAAGATTATTTTCAACAGTTGGTCTGTCTCTCAATCAATATTGTTTTGAACAGTTGGTCTCTGTCTCTCCATAAGGTAAAGGTGTCCCATAACCTATGTGGTCACAGGAGAGCAAGGCATCAAAGACCTCAGCTTCTCTAGGGGCCAGCATGTTGAGGGCGGCGCCCATCTCCTCTCCCTCCCTGCTTTACCTTCCCTGACCCTAAAGAGGGCAGGTAGTACCCATTTATAACTGGGGAACTGCACTGAAGCCAAAACGCGCAAACGGTCACCCATCCAATTGGTAACCATGCTCGATGCTGCTTAACCTTGGCTGGGGGAAAGTGAGCTGACCACTGAGCTATCCCATCCTGTCTCTCAATACAGATGGTTTTGAACAGTGTGTCTCTGTCTCTGAATACAGATGGTTTTGAACAGTGTGTCTCTGTCTCTCAATACAGATGGTTTTGAACAGTGTGTCTCTGTCTCTCAATACAGATGGTTTTGAACAGTGTGTCTCTGTCTCTCAATACAGATGGTTTTGAACAGTGTGTCTCTGTCTCTCAATACAGATGGTTTTGAACAGTGTGTCTCTGTCTCTCAATACAGATGGTTAATGGTCAATACAGTGTGTCTCTGTCTCTCAATACAGATGGTTTTGAACAGTGTGTCTCTGTCTCTCAATACAGATGGTTTTGAACAGTGTGTCTCTGTCTCTCAATACAGATGGTTTTGAACAGTGTGTCTCTGTCTCTCAATACAGATGGTTTTGAACAGTGTGTCTCTGTCTCTCAATACAGATGGTTAATGGTCAATACAGTGTGTCTCTGTCTCTCAATACAGATGGTTTTGAACAGTGTGTCTCTGTCTCTCAATACAGATGGTTTTGAACAGTGTGTCTCTGTCTCTCAATACAGATGGTTTTGAACAGTGTGTCTCTGTCTCTGTCTCTCAATACAGATGGTTTTCAACAGTGTGTCTCTGTCTCTCAATACAGATGGTTATCAACAGTGTGTCTCTGTCTCTCAATACAGATGGTTTTGAACAGTGTGTCTCTGTCTCTGTCTCTCAATACAGATGGTTTTCAACAGTGTGTCTCTGTCTCTCAATACAGATGGTTTTCAACAGTGTGTCTCTGTCTCTCAATACAGATGGTTTTGAACAGTGTGTCTCTGTCTCTCAATACAGATGGTTTTCAACAGTGTGTCTCTGTCTCTCAATACAGATGGTTATCAACAGTGTGTCTCTGTCTCTCAATACAGATGGTTTTCAACAGTGTGTCTCTGTCTCTGTCTCTCAATACAGATGGTTTTCAACAGTGGGTCTCTGTCTCTCAATACAGATGGTTTTGAACAGTGTGTCTCTGTCTCTGTCTCTCAATACAGATGGTTTTGAACAGTGGGTCTCTGTCTCTCAATACAGATGGTTTTCAACAGTGTGTCTCTGTCTCTGAATACAGATGGTTTTCAACAGTGTGTCTCTGTCTCTCAATACAGATGGTTTTCAACAGTGTGTCTCTGTCTCTCAATACAGATGGTTTTCAACAGTGTGTCTCTGTCTCTCAATACAGATGGTTTTCAACAGTGGGTCTGTGTTTTCAACAGTGGGTCTGTGTTTTCAACAGTGGGTCTGTGTTTTCAACAGTGTCTCTCTGTCTGTGTCTCTCTCTACAGGTGAACGCACTGCTCAACTCCAAGGACTCGGTACAGATCACGGTGGAGAGGGACGCCTCCCCTCTGAGGGTCAACACCGAGTCCTCCCAGGCGGCCCACACGGCCACCGCCCACCCTCCTCCTTCCTCCGCCACCGCCACCAGTGCCACCTCCCCCTCCCCCTCCACCCCCGTCTCCTCCTCCTCCACCACCCCCTCCTCCACCACCCCTTCCTCTATCAGCGAGAACAGCACCGAGTCGGAAGGGGAGAAGTCTCTGATCATCAACGACACCCAAGTCAGGCTGAGACCCAAGGCTTCGCTCAGAGCTAAAGGGTGCGTGCGTGGGTTGGGGTGGATGATGGGGATTCTTCTCTTTTTATCTGTGTGTGTGTGTGTGGGGGGGGGGGGGGGGGGGTAAGTGTGTGTGTGTGTGTGTTTGTGTGTGTTTGTGTGTGCAAGCGAGTCAGTGCGTGTGTGTGTGTTATGTAGGCTTTTTTATTTTTAGTTTCAGTTTTTTTTCTTGTCTTCTAAAATATGTTGAGTTTGATGAGTTATTCAGACTGTATTTTATTAATTTATTTATTCTTTTATATTGAGGATAATGGAATAAGCACTTGTGTACTTTTTTTACATCCAGCCCCCCCCCCCCATGTGTATGCGGTTTTGTAAATCTTGTCATCTGATCCCACTGGCACACAGTGGCCTACTCTTCCAAGAAGCGGAACAGGATTTAACATGTGCACAAGATGTTCTGCGTGCATTCGCACATGGGGCCTCAGTTTATAGTCTCATCTGAAGGACTGTGGTGTGTGTGTGTGTGTGTGTTGTTGTGTGTGTGTGTGTGTGTGTGTGTGTGTGTGTGCGCGCGCGCACGCGCGCGCATGCGCGCGCATGTGAGCATGTATGTGTGTGTGCAAGTAAGTCAGTGTGTGTTTATTTAGTTTCTTATTTCAGTTTCTTTTTTTTTTTTCTTTCTCTTCTAAATGTGTAGCGTTTGCACACAAGTTTTCCAGACTGTACCGACACTGACATGACAACTGACAGCTCTCTCTCCCTCCCTGACATAACATGACATGATGACATTCTCCTCACTGTCTGGAACAGATGACATTTACAAAACTGCATACACACGGGTGGGTGGGGACTAGACGTAAAAAAAAAAGCACAGAGTGCTTATTCCAGTAGTAGTAGTAGTAGTAGTAGGCACCCATCAGTCTTGGAAGACTATGGAGTTGCGCTCTAGTCTTTAGAGTGCAAAGCCTGGGCAAGTATGCATGGAGGGCAAACTGTAACTCATGGAGCAGACCCCCCCCCCCCCTCTCCATGGCACTGGAATGATCCATTGGATCCATTATCCTCAATATAAAAGAATAAATCAAATCAACAAATCGAATCAAATCTGTCTGCTGTCTGTCAATCCATTATCCTCGATATAAAAGAAGAAATCAAATCAAATAAATCAAATCAAATCTGTCTGCTGTCTGTCAATCCATTATCCTTGATATAAAAGAAGAAATTAAATCAATAAATCAAATCAAATCTGTCTGCTGTCTGTCAATCCATTATCCTCGATATAAAAGAAGAAATCAAATCAATAAATCAAATCAAATCTGTCTGCTGTCTGTCAATCCATTCTCCTCGATATAAAAGAAGAAATCAAATCAATAAATCAAATCAAATCTGTCTGCTGTCTGTCAATCCATTATTATCCTGGATATAAAAGAAGAAATCAAATCAATAAATCAAATCGAATCTGTCTGCTGTCTGTCAATCCATCATCCTCGATATAAAAGAAGAAATCAAATCAATAAATCAAATCGAATGTCTGCTGTCTGTCAATCCATTATCCTTGATATAAAAGAAGAAATCAAATCAATCAAATCAAATCTGTCTGCTGTCTGTCAATCCATTATCCTGGATATAAAAGAATAAATCGAGTAAATCAAATCAAATCTGTCTGCTGTCTGTCAATCCATTATCCTTGATAGAATAGAAGAAATCAAATCAATAAATCAAATCAAATCTGTCTGCTGTCTGTCAATCCATTATCCTTGATAGAAAAGAAGAAATCAAATCAAATCAAATCAAATCTGTCTGCTGTCTGTCAATCAACAGACACAGCCTGTCACGCAAAAGAATAAATCAAATCAATACATCAAATCAAATCTGTCTGCTGTCTATCAAACAGACACAGCCTGTCACACAAAAGAAGAAATCAAATCAATAAATCAAATCGAGTCTGTCTGCTGTCTGTCTATCAAACAGACACAGCCCGTCACACAAAAGAATAAATCAAATCAATAAATCAAACCAAATCTATCTGTCAATCAAACAGACACAGCCCGTCACGCAGACGCAGCAAGTCCCCCTCCCCGGTGCCCCCCTCCCGGCAGAAGAGCGTGGATCTGGGGCGCTCCGCTTCCTTCCACACCCAGTCCCAGGATCATCGCGTCTTTCGCGCCTCCGACCTCATCTCCGGACAGGTGTTGGGTCAGGGCTTCTTCGGCCAGGCCATTTTGGTGAGTCTGTGTTTTTTGATGTTGCTGGTTTGGTTGGTTGGTTGTTTGTTGGTTGTTTGTTGGTTTGATTTGGTCTGTGAAGTTGGAATGTGTGGTGACCTGAATTGTTGTAGTTGTGGGTGGGTGGTTGTGGTTGTTGGTGGTGGTGGTGGTTGGTGGTTGTGGTGGTGGTGGGTGGTGGTGGTTGGTGGTGTTGGTGGTTGGTGGTGGTTGGTGGTGGTGGTTGTGGGTGGGTGGTGGTGGTTGGGGGGGGGGGATGGTTGCGTATGTAAAATTTTTTGTTGTTTTGTGAATTTTGGAGATCTCGTGGAGGAAGGGGAAAAGTTGTTAAATTTTTTTCTTTTTTTTATATTTTGTTTATTTTTTGAGGATAATGAAATAAGCACTCATGTTCTTTTTTTTATACATCTAGTCCCCGTATATATTCACTTTCTGTAAATTTTGCCACCCGTTCCCACTGGCACAGAAGAATGGCCTACTTTTTCAAAGAGTGGAACAGGTTTTATCGTGTGTACAAGATGTTCTTCATGCATTCACACATGGAACCTTGGTTTATAGTGTCATCTGAAGACTTTTGGTGGGAGTAGAATCAATGCTGAGGCAGTCTTTGTTCAAGCATATAGGTAGTGTGAGCTGTATGTTCAGTGGCTTTCCCACTCATGGAATTCTACTTTACAACTTAGTCTTTAGTGATCGACTATGACTCTCTGACCAGGAGGCTTGACTTGCACAGTCCTTATGTGCTGCAGCCCAGGGGGCTAGTTGGCCTTTGAAGAACATCTCCAACGCTGGCTGGCTGGTGTGTGTGGGTGGTGTTACAGGTGACTGGAGAGGTGATGGTCATCAAGGAACTCTTCAGTAGTGTTATCTTTCTATGTCTTCATTCTAATTTTCTAAAGCCAGCGGTATGAAGAACAGGTGTGGGTGTGTGGTGTTACAGGTAACCCACAAGGTGACAGGAGAGGTCATGGTCATCAAGGAACTCTTCAACTTCAACGAGGAGGCTCAGAAGAGCTTTCTGCATGAGGTCAGTTGTGGAAAGTGTCTTGTTCTTACAAGTAGACTGCCATTCACAGACTGTAAGCCACAACTTGGTTGTTGGTTTTTTTTGTTTTTGTTTTTACAATCAGACTGCAAACTAAGGTCCACCATGCACTACCATTCTCAGACTGTAAGCCACAACTTGTTGGGTTGTTTTTTTTACAATCAGACTGTAAACGAGGTTCACCGTGCAGGGCCTCCTGTGCGTTTATCAAAACGTCTTCTGTCTTTCCTAAAAGCCAGCACTGACTGCTGGGATGGAGGACAGAAACATACCCAGCATGCACTCTCTTGTCCAGGAAGAGGAGGGAGGAGGAACAAAGCAAAAACAAAGAGAGGGATTAAAAAAGAGGGAATTTCTAAGCACAGAATGTGCAGAAGGTGGGGATTGTATTTTTACTGACATGCCCCCAGGCATTCCCACGGGAGAGGACTTTGCTCCGTTTTGACTGACGTTTTCTGTTTAGCTTAGTGAGTCATGCTGCGTAAACATTGCAAAATTTACTAAACCGCATGCACACTGGGTAAAGGTAAAGATGTCCCATAACCTGTGTGGTCATAGGGGAGTGAGGCATCAGAGACGTCAGCTTCTTTAGGGGCCAGCATATTGAGGGCGGTGTCCATCTCCTCTCCCTCGCTGCTTTACCTTCCCTGACCCTAAAGAGGGCAGGTACTCATTTACAACAGGGTGAACTGGGGGGACTGTACTGACCAAGGCACGCAAACGGTCACCCATCTACTTGGTAACCACGCTCGATGCTGCTTAACCTTAGCTTGGGGAAAGCAAGTGCTCTGACCACCAAGCTGTCCCATCCCAATATGTGCACACTGGGGCTGAATGTAAAAAAATCCCAAAAAGTATATAAGTGCTTATTCCGTTCCTGGGATGAAAAGAATGTTAATCTAAAACTGGCAGAAGAGTGTGGGAAAAGTTCAGGCTTTGCAAGTGTAGATAGATGGTGATGATGTGGGTGAAGGCTAGCCATGGCAGTCACTTTCCCCCCTCTTTCAGCTCCTCTCAGCTGCTAATTACTCCGTCCCACCCCAGTCTAGCTGAGACCAGCTGGTGCTAGTTATAGCAGGAACTGACCACCCTTGGACTAGGTAAAAGGAAGGGGAGTGCTAAATTTAGCACTCTTGACTGAGTGATGTTGGATTTGTGCCTAGCTGGTGTACAGAATTTGGTGTGAGTGGTGTTGGTGCTGTGATTTCAGGTGTCGGTGCTACGTAAGCTGGATCACCCCAATGTCCTGAAGTTCCTGGGAGTGCTGTACAGAGACAAGAAACTCAACATGGTTACAGGTAAAGGGAGATGTTATCGTTGTGGGTGTGTGTGTGTGTGTAGGGGGGAGGGGTTGATGTGTGTGTGTAGGGTGTGTAGGTGTGGGGGTTGGTGTGTGTGTGTGT
>CM060340.1:22802145-22819645 GCA_030674155.1 Stramonita haemastoma
TTGTGTGTGTGGGTGTTGGGGGGGGGGGGGGGTGGTTAGGGGAGGGGTTGGGGGGATGTGAGGGGGCCCAGGGGGGAGAGGGAGGTGGAGGGGCAGTTTTGGGTTGTGGGGGGTTTTGGGTTGGTTTGGGGTTGGGTTTTTTTGTAATTTATGTGCTGTGTTAGAGGGAACCAGTTGTGTGTCCTGAAAGATTGTTGTGGAGGAGGAAGATTGTTTGTGGAGGAGAAGGATTGTTGTGGCAGAGAACAATTGCTGTGGCACTGAAGATTGTTGTCAAGATTGATGTGTCTGAGAAAGACTGTTGTGGGAGAGAAAGATTGCTGTGGCAGTGAAAGATTGTTATCAAGATTGATGTGTCAGAGAAAGACTGTTTTAGAAGAAAAGATTGTTGTGGCAGAGAAAGACTGTTTTAGAAGAAAAGATTGTTGTGGCAGAGAAAGACTGTTGCGACAAGGAAAGATTGTTGTGGGAGACAAAGATTGTTGTGGTGAAGACAGATTGTTGTGCCAGAGAAAGATTGTTACGCCAGAGGAAGATTGTGTTGTCAAGAAAACGACGGTGTGATGTGCCAAAAAACCCTAGAGAGATCATTGCGGAAGAGAAAGATGGTTGTACAGAGTGTTTTGCCAGCCAAAAAGAAAAGATTGTTTTTTGGCTGATCGAAGGCTGTTGATGATTGCTTATCTAAGTGCAGAGAAAGGATTGTTACCGAGAAAGAAAGGAGAGTTGTGATTTGACTGTGGGGGAAGAGGAGTGTTCTGACGTTAGTGAGAAGTTTTTCGTCCAGGCTTGTGAGACGTATTGAAAGAATGTTGCTGCATACATATATATATGTATATATAGATATATAATATTGTTTGTTTACAAACTATCTTGTCCATACTGGTCTACAAACAAGGACTAAAATATGTTGTTATTGTGTGGAGAAAGAGAGAGAGAAAAAAAAAATGATGATGAATGGATTTTAAAAAAACAAAACAAAGGTGTTTAAGGAAAGAAAGAGTGTTTGAGAATGGGAAACAAATTTTGGGATGAACGCAAAAGTATTTAAAGTGAAAAAATGAAGTGTTTAAAGTGAAAAAAAGAAGTGTTGGGAGTTTGGGAAAAGAAAGGAAGTGTTAAAAGTGAAGTGTTTTGAGTGAAAAAGAATTGGTTCCGGATGAAAAAGAAAGAAGTGTTGAAAGCAAACAGAAAGTGACAAATAAAGGGAAGAAAAAGTAGGCATTTACAGTGAAACAAGAAGTGTTCAAACTGGATTTTTTTTTTCAATGTGTTAACTTAAGAGTGGTAACAGAAATGTGGTAAGAGTGAACAAGAAGTGTTAAGGCTAACCAAAAAAACAAAACACTATGAAAATAGAAAACAAATATGTTTGACTGGAGATTGAAAATTGCATTGAGTGTATTCACAATACACACAACACAAACACAAAACACAACACAACACAACACAACACAACACAACACAACAAACAAACACACACACACACACACACACACACACACCACACACACACCACACCACACCACACCACAACACACCACACCACACCACACCACACCACACCACACCACACACACCACACCACACCACACACCAACAACACAACACAACACAACACAACACACACACACACACACACACACACACACACACACACACACACACACACACACACACACACACACACACAACACAATGTTGCAATAATTATTATCTCTATGCTTCTGTCCATAGATTTTATATACCACTGTTGAAATGTATTTGAATGTCATGATGTCCTTCATATAATTATATTGATATGGGTCAGCACATAGAAAAAACTAATCTCCAAATAATTCCATAAAAGTTGCAACATGATGGGAATTTGTTTTGTGTTTAACCCTCTTAGTCCTGATCCAGGATTTGCCAGGATTGAATAATTACCCTCCCTAAGTCCCGATCCAGGATTTGCCAGAATTTACACACAGTAGATTTCCATCAGGCTGTGACCATCACTAATTGCTACCACATGTCAAAGCTCTATCAGGCTAAAGGTAGAAACCCTGCTGAGAGTCTGGAAGTAATTATAGCTGCTGGTATGTACTTAGAAGGAGGAAAAGGCCAGCGAGCATGTGTGCCTGACCTGATTTCGTGATGGAATGCGAAATGTAGGGGCATTTTGTGTTCAGAGACACTGAATGCAAGAGGGTTAAAACAAGTTTACTATGAGGATTTAGGAGGAGTAAATAGCAAGATACAGCTGGGACAGAATACAGGGGATTTTTTTTTTTTTTGGTTCGTCTTTGTGCTTATCGGAGAATAATCTTGTTTTATACCACACGGTCTTCCCCCCTCACCCTCATGACACAATCATTCTGCAATACTGCTAGTCCGGAAATGTTTTTTTGAAATGGTGTTTGTTGTTGTTTGTTCACATGTAGCAGGAAAGTCGCCGTGTACAATACAGCATCGCGTGTATCACATGAGTCACTCCCTCATCTAGGTGTACCGTGAATCACTCCTGCTTCAGGCCTGACTGGTGTTCTGCATGCAGGGGCTTGTGTAGGTAGACAGTATTTCAGTTTAGCATGTGACAGAGCCCAGATGCATTAACCCTTTTGCTGCTATCCTATTTTGCTCAGGCACATGCTGGACGAAACAGAGAGAGCGCTGAATAATGATGGACAGCGATTATCAGCTGAGCATTGCTGGCAACGGTTTTCTTTGACGAGCGCTGTTTGTCAACAGCGCAGTAAAGAGGTTAACTCCCATCTTTGCACCAACTACCAATCTGCAGAATCGTGATCCTAACAGTTGAGGAATGTGGCCTCTGTAAAGAAAGCTGTATAGATTCTACAAATCACTTTGAAGATAAAGTTTCTATCAATTCTACAAATCACTCTGGAGATAAAGTTTCCCTTTGGAGAATAGAATCAGAGCTGCCACTGACCCATTCAAGAAAACAGAGCCAGGCACAATTCGCTGGTATGTGTGTGTCTGTGTCTGTGTCTTTCCCTTTTGGTAAAACAGCATTGTGTGTATCCTCTTTCTTCAAGAAAGGCAGTTAGGACAGACCAACCGACCTTGCCATCATATCTACCACTGCTGCTGCTGTTCTAGCCATACTTCATCGGCAAGTAGTACAGTGGTGAGCTGACTGACCACATAGTCGATGGTCAGACCATGAGCCCCTAATGACCACCAGACAGCAAACAATCCACCCGTGGGTTGCCTTCTTCATACCAGGGCGGGTCAATGTGTAGCAATCCCACTCACGGTGCCAATTGTAGATTAGATTAGAGATAGATTAGCTCTCATGTCCACTATCACCTCCAAGCTGGGGACACTGATCAGTCAGGACAGTGGAGAGTGTGGCCTGTGTAAAGATGGCTGCATGAAATCTACATTTCACTGTCTGCTGTACAGGCGAAGTGTCTGTTAGGAGAAGTCAGAACCACCTACCCCCCCCTCCCCCCCCCCCCCCCCCTCAGAGAAACGGAGCATCACACCATTGGCTGGTGTGCCCCTTTTGGGGAGACAGCGTTGCGCTGGTATTCCCTATCACAAAACAGTCTCTCAAGTCTGCTGGGAAGGCTGAGGAGGAGAAATTTGATGTGATTCTTTTTTAATGGTTTTGTCAAAGTGAAAGTAGTGTTTTAATGGTTTTGTCAAAGTGAAAGTAGTGTTTTAATGGTTTTGTCAAAGTGAAAGTAGTGTACTTGGGACATTTTTATTTTATGTAGATTCCATTTATTATCACTATTATTCCATGGGATATTTTGACAGGAGCAGGGACAGGGATCATGTTGCAATAAAGGGAGTTAGGCAGGAAAGTAGGCTTGCTGAAAAAAAGACGGACGAGTGAGAAGACTGAAGACTTCATGTCATATTTCAGGTTATTGCTTGAATTCGAGGGACTGCTTTTAGAGTTATATAGTTAGTAAGCTCGTTCTGTCTCAGGAGACAGTGGCTGTGGTTCTTTTCGGCCACGTCACTCTTGTTTTTGAGCCATGTCTGCGGTGGCTCAGCAGACCAATATATATATATATATATATATATATATAGAGAGAGAGAGAGAGAGAGAGAGAGAGAGAAATATGACAATATTTTATTGTCTGTAGCATTACAGCCCTTAGACAAGGGGGATAATCAAAGAACAATAATAGAACCATTAATTATTTCACGCATGCACACAAGCGCATGTGCACGTGCATGTACGAGAGAGAGAGAGAGAGAGAAAAAAAAAATTTCTGATACCTTCGAGAGAGAGAGAGAGAGAGAGAAAATTTCCGATACCTTCATAAGTTGTCCGTAAAGAAAGGGGCTGATAGATTAGCTTGGCTAGAGAAAGATAGCTGGTCTTCACCAGTCTCATAGCACAACAGCCTGAGAAACACAGTGCAATCCTACGACGACTCCTCAAGGAGTTGAGAAAGAAGTCTCACTCAGTCAGCAAAGCAAATCAAAGCAAAAGACCCAGCAAGTCGGAGCATTCAGTGCTTGTTCAGACTGGAGGTGGTTGTAGTGGAGAACTCTGTAGACTAGAATCTCTTAGTTTAGGGAATGGACTAGACCTAGAACTCAACAGAGTTTTGAAAAAGGCAGAACAGAGAGAGTAATAGAGGGAACTGGTTGTCAAGTCTTCAGGGGTACCCCCACAGTCGCCAGACTAGGGGATAGATAGATAGATAGATAGATAGATAGATAGATAGATAGATAGATAGATAGATAGATAGATAGATAGAACTCGAACTCGAATGTTTTATTGAGGAAATATGGATAAGCCAGAGTCTTCTTTACACCAGGTCCTCAGAAAAAAAAAAAAAAAAAAAAAGATAGATAGATAGATAGAGAGAGAGAGAGAGAGAGAGAGAGAGAGAGAGAGAGATAGATAGATAGATAGATAGAGAGAGAGAGAGAGAGAGAGAGAGAGAGAGAGAGAGAGAGAGAGAGAGAGAGATTAGGGAAACTTTGGAACAGTGACCAAGAGAAACCTTTTTCGCTCTGTGGACAGAAGAGATGCCTAGTGATCTGTATAGGGATTCGGAGGGGAACATGTCTATTTTTTCAGCAGAAAAACAGTAATGGTTTTGAAAAATGTGGAATGGCCATTGTTGTCAGTTCTGTCTGGGTGTCTTCTACCTGCATGAGTCAGGGAATGGAAGTGTAAAGGGAAGTCACTGTCCGCAAGCAGTTATGTGCCATGTTTGTTCCCCCTTTTTTTTAAAATGAACTTGACTTTGTAGTGATTTCAGAGTACATTTTACTTCAGAATATGTGGCTTTTTCTTTTTTTTTCACAGTTAGACGCTGTTTGAAATTATGGAGTGAGAAGGCTGATTTAAAAATCAAAGAAAAAAAAGAGCATGAAACAGATGTACTCATGTGTGAACAAACAAGCATTCATGTACTCATACAGAAACACAGACAGACCGATTCACACACATACACACACGTGGGCACACGCACGCACACACACACACACACACACACACACATGCGCACAGACTTACCACACACATGCAGTCTTGACAAAAGCTGGTAGAAATGATGTTTAGAAGGAAGACAAAGGTCTTGAAAATGGCTGCTGTAAAAAAAACAAAACAAAAAAAAACAAACCCAACTGTTGTCACTGTTATCTAAAGAAGCAGAAACATATTTTATCATGATTTTTTTTTTCATCCTTCAGCTGCCTCAACAGGCATGGGCATTTCTTGTGAATGACTTTTTTTTTTCTAGCATATAGGTCCTATAGCAAGCAATACATCGAACCTTTTTGTGTGTATATGTTAGGCTGTGTGTATATACTCACTGCTAGATGTGAATGTTCATGATGACATTGATTCATACCGTGAGAGTATACTATGTGAGTCATGATGTTCTGTCAAAGCATTTACTTCTTGTAGCTGTGAAAGGATCGTGGCAATATTCTTTTTTTTTTTTTTTTTGCTGAGGGAGATACCTAAAAAAACACATAATGCTGAACGCAAAGAGTCATGGAACCATTCATATGGGTGCTTGCCTTTCCAATGGACCATTCCAGTGGCGTGGAGAGAGGGGGGGGGGGGGGTCTGCTGCATGGGTAACGGCTTGCCCTCCATACTTACTTACCCAGGCTTTGCAACTCCATGGTCTTCCGAGACTGATGGGTGCCTACTACTACTACTACTACTACTACTACTAGAGTCATGGTAGTCAGCGTCTGGTCATGCAAGTCAAAGGCCTGATCAGATCAATTTTTGTTTGATTGAGACAGGGAGGTAGAGGCAGAGAGAAGGAGAGAGAGAGAGAGAGGGTGGTATGTTAACAATTATGAAAGGATAATTGTTTACCTTTTTTTCTCTGTGTGTTCAATTTCAGATACTCCCTTTTTGACTTTGACTTTGACTTGATTTGACTTTTTTGCTAGGGGAAAAAGTGAAACAAAAGAGTAATTATGGTGTGTAGCTAGTTGTTTGATCAGTGGATGTTTAGCACTTTCTTTCATTTCTATGAGTGCATGCAATAGAACAGTACGTCTTTGATTCAACTATACTATTATTCATAGTTATTTTTGTTAGTCAAAGATTTCACAGCATGTGGTGTGTGCAGAACATTTTGCGCTAACACAGAAAACCCATCCACCTTTCAAATGAAGAGGCAGGCTTGGCTGGTGGCCTGGATGACTTATACATACCCAGCATGCACCCTGCTTCGAGGAAAGGAATGGGCTCACCTGGTTCAACTTGCCAGATATACTACTGCCTGAAAATATCTCCTCTGTGCTCTGTCTGTGGTGTTCTTCAATGGTTTCCTTGTTGCTGACGGAACTAAGGCTTTGCACTGTGTGAACTTGGTTCAAATGTTAGTGGAAATTAACTCTCCTTCAGCTCATCATTTCATATCAACAGTCATGAAAACATGAGCCAAAATTTATGGCAATAAAAAGGATATTAATATGTAGATTTTTTTTAAAAAAAACCAAAAAAAACCAGTTGAGACTGCAAATATAAAATGAGTTATTCCCTAACTCTCCCACAGAAAAATGTATCATTGTACTCAATTTGCTCACTCACGAAGACAATAGGAATTGTCAGGTTTGGAATTTTGTTGTCTTGGGATTGATAGTGTGTGCATTGGCAGGCAGCCCACCTGCTGAAGGAAAGGAAAGGAGGAAGGAAGTTTCCACAGACAGTTTTCACACCAGGACTGGAGTTCTTATCTTCGTTGAGCCTCTCTCTCTACTTTAGGCCAGGAACCATTTAACGACTCAACATGTGTTCCAGTGTCTCCATAAGGAGTTAAAGGAGAAGTTGAGTCATCAGAAGTTGATGCCTCAGCAGTGCTTGAGAGGAGAGGTAGCAAGGGGTATTTTTATTTTTTATTTTTTATTTTATTTTTTTTATTTTATTCTTTTATATCGAGGATAATGGAATAAGCACTCATGTGTTGTTTTTTTATCCAGTCCCCGTGTGTATGCAGTTTTGTAAATATTGTCATCTGTTCCCACTTGCACACAATGGCCTGGGTATGGGGCAGTCAGTTGAGAAAATACAATGTGAATGAACAAACCCAAATCAAAGTGTGGACCAAACTTCTGGGGAAATACTTGGCAAGAAGACAGGACATCATGCCAGCAGAAGTAAACTTTAAAAAAAACAAAAAAACCCGAAAAAACTTTGACAAGGAAAATATGTATGACACGTATTTTGTTGTGTTAAGAATCTCTGATATTCCTGCTAGGGTCTTGTAATTTTAATTGTAGACAATAATTATTATTCCAGGATTAAAAAAACAACAACAGGCAAATGAAGAAGGAGTCAATCCTTGTAAATGTTCGTCTTTTTCTTTTTTTTGTTTTTTATTTTATTGTACTTTTTATGGAAATTGCAAGCCTTCACATTTTTGTGTGCATATTATGTATTATGTGCCACGATATTTTTCCTTGACTTCAAATGCATCACCTGTTTGGATTTTAGAGGTGATTTCTTCCCATAACTGTGTGCTTCAATAATATATTATGTACATCTACACTGTCATGTTTTGAACAGCAGAGGGAAATGTGGTGTATGTATGTGTGTATGTGTGTGTGTGAGGGTATATGTAAAAATGCTGGTGCTGAGATTATGGTCTTGTCATACATGTTTTATTGTTGTTTTAGTGCAGATGATGATGAAAGAATGACTTGCGTCAGTTAACGTTATTTATATGTGTTCTGATCTCGCCTGGATGTGATTTTGTGATCTGTGCCTGCTAAAATTTTCACCTTCACTTTTGTTCCGTCAGCTATGATTGAGACATGGAACACTGATTCAGAGTGACTCTGGTACCGTTGTGTAGTGTATGTGATTGTTCCAGTTCTGTTTAGTTTCAGTTCGTACCTTTGTATTTTGCATGTGATTGTTGTAGTTCTTTTTAGTTTCAGTTTGTTTGGGTTTTTTTATGACAGATGTTATACTCTTTGCAGAATCTCTGAAGAAAGCTTGTGCTAGATAACTTACAGTGGCAAAACTTTCTCTCTATCTTTTTTGGTCTTATTTGGTTTGTTAAAAAAAAAAAAAAAAAAAAAAAAAAAAAAAAAGCTTGTTCAAGCTAAATGTATTAGAGTGAAAACATGTTGATGAAGATTGTCATCGCTTGCTTAGTAGAAGTGTCTCAAGAATATAGGTAAATGAATCCTGAGGCCTATAGTGTCATGTAACTGGAATCAGCTACACACGCAGAAGTGTCTCAAAAATGTATGTAAATGAATCCTCAGGCCCGTAGTGTCACATAACTGGAATCAGCTACACACACAAACTTCTCATCCTGTGCCTACTTGTGATCTCACAGTTATTCCCAGGTGTAATACACATGCAGACAGAAAAAGAAACCAAAAATGATGGGTGGTGCTGCTCTTATGGTGACACGCTCTCCCCGGGGAGAGCAGCCTGAATTTCACGCAGAGAAATCTGCAGTGACCTAAAGTGGTGTACACGTACAATTCAGTCAGTGAGACAGAGTGTATATTGTGGGTGACCCCCAGTGTGTCAAGCTGAGAAACACCCGACAATGACAACAACAACAAAGCATAAACTGGTGATATTGAATTAAGATATTACTGCAGTAATTTGACTGTCATAACAAGAATCACAAACTTGACAGCTCACATACTGTGTCTATTTTTTTGTGTGTGTGAAGCATGCAGAAGCATTCATGGTTCACATAGTGGAGTCTTTTGTCATGACTGGACATTGACTGGTGTCTCTGCTAGAAGTACTTATTACAGATTTTAAGAGTAGCCCTGCACAGTTCAACTGCAGGCTTTTTTTTTTTTTTTGGGGGGGGGGGGGGGGGGGATTTTATTTTCTGTGCTGTACAACAAAAAAGAGAGTAAAATGTCTGTTGTTTAATCATGGGGGCCAGCTTTGTTACTGGAATAATGGGGCCAGTAGTGTTGCACATGTGAATACACACAAACACACACAGACACAAACAGACACAGACAGACAGACACGCACGCACGCACGCACGCACGCACACACACACACACACACACACACACACACACACACACACGCACACACACACACGCGCACACACACACACACACACACACACACACACACACACACACACACACACACACACACACACACACACACACACACACACACACAGAACGAACAAAATTAGCATACAGTATTGCACCTAATTTTTTCTTTAAAAAAAAAAATGTCCAATGTCTGTCTTGGAAACAAGACTGTTTTTCTTATGAATTATTGGTGGACCAAAAATGTTTCTGTTTTAGTCTCAACTTCTTTTTTGTTTTTAATTATAATATATATGAACAAAAAACCACTCAAAAGCTTTGATTTTTTAATGTTAAAAATGGGATCAATGTTTCTAATGAAAGAATGAAGTTTTTGTCTAGGATATAAAATGTTTTTCTTATAAATGGTTGATGGACCATTCACTTTCTGTGTTTTCTTCTTCTTTTTTTTTCTCTTTGTTGTTTTAGTGTGTTTGTGTGTGGTTTTATATGCTGTTTTTTTTTAAGTATATCTTTAAGGGAATACACACAAATACACAAAAAATGAATGTGATTCATTTAACAGTTTTATTTTTGTAATTGGTACATTTTTTTTTTCTAACTAGATCTACCAAAACTTTTGAATTTGTGAGACCAATTCATGTACATATTCTTTTGGTCTTGGTGCTTTTTTTTTTCATGAATGTGATGAAACCTGAAACCAGATGCCATGTGTGTGTGTGTCTGTGTCTGTGTCTATGCATGCGTGCATGAGTGCGTGTGTGCGTGTGTGTGTGTGTACATGCAGGCACATGGGTGTGTGTGTTGTTGTTGTCTTCAATTTTACGTCTGTTCACTCTTAGTGATATTAGACGGAAAAAAAAAAAAAACGACAAACCCCCCCCCCCCCCCCCCCTCAAAAAACATGTGTCACCCTCCACCCTAAAAAAAAACCTAACAAATGCAAACAAACAAACAAACAAAAACCCATCCCATAAGGAGACTTGGTTATGCAATAGAAATAACAGAAATATAAGAACTCATTAACGTTAATGTAACTATAACAAATGTCCTATGGGACTGTGATAGAGACCCTTTACAATTTCAAATGCCAAGTTTAAATTACTGAATATGCTGGTGAGAGAGTTTTCAGAAAAATTGGGCATGAAAGGCTTTACACTCTTGCAGTCAAAAAGTATATGAGTATTAGTGATATTCTCACCACACAGACATTTACCATTTTTGCTGAACTTGGTTGTTAGGTATGTAACTGTTTTCTCCCTCCATTATGGTATAGCCACATTATTCCTATTTCATGGATACAGATTGGAATTAAACCTATCAATTTTACCAGGACAGTCGGGAGGTGCCTCCTTGCTCTTAACAATTTTCAACAGTCATGGGTTTGTTTGACAAAAGGACAAAAATTTTGTTAGGAAAAGCTTTTCTCGTAGAGAAGTAAATACACTGGTACACAGAAATAATTCATTTTTAAAACACACACACACTCTCATTGAAAAAAAAAAAAGAAAAAGAAAAAGAAAAATCTGCAAGTATCTGGAAATGGTTATAATTTTGAAAGCAGTTGTGCTTCCAACACAAACCAAGATACAGAAATATGTATCAGATCTAAAACATGGTTGTAACATTCTTTTCTAGTTTGATAGTAGTTACTGTCAGTTTTGTTTCTTTGATTTTTGTTATCTCTACTACTACTAGTAGTGGTTTTCAGTTTTCTTCGATGTCTGTATCATTGTCCCTATGTGCCAAGACAGAGAGAAAGCAGGTTTCCTGCTTTGGTTAATTGGTGAGAGTTATTCATGACCAAAAACTTTATTTCGTAAGAAATATGTGTGTGTGTGTGTGTGTGTGTGTGTGTGTGTGTGTGTGTGTGTGTGTGTGTGTAGTGTAGTGTAGTGTAGTGTAGTGTAGTGTGTGTGTGTGTGTGTGTGTGTTTACGCATGCATGCATGAGTGCGTGCGTGTGTGTGTGTGTGTGTGTGTGTGTGTGTGTGTGTGTGTGTGTGTGTGTGTGTGTGTGTGCGCGCGCATGTGTGCGTGCATGTATGTGTATCAACACATGTGTACATGTGTTCACATTTGTGTGTGATTATAAATAAATGGTAGTTTCTGTGACAAAATGATTTTGAACATATCATCCTACATATATATGGCAAACATGGACACATTGAATGGATTTTCCTTCTTTATATTTATATATTTTTTATTCTTCTTTGGTACAATCTATGCGATATCAGTGCATTAAAATTCACAAAAAAAGAACAAGCATGCCTTAAGTACTATCTGATGCAGTGAGTATAAGTTTATGTTATTCAACTTTATACAAGATGCAACGTATTTCTATGTTCACTTTAATAGCCGGAGGCATGGCACAATATTGATTTTATTATTGTAAGACTGCAGATTTTGTTTGTTTTTGGGTTTTTTGGGGGGGCTGGGTCGTTTTGTTTTGGGTTTTTTTTTGTCTTGCTTTCAAGCAATTTTGCTTGTTGTTAAATATTTAGTAGGTGCACATATACATTTTTTTAAAGAATTATATATGATATTCAGTAGAAATCATTTATGTTTTGTACTGCGTGATGTAATGATATATATACACATATGTTATGATGTACAGATACGGTCGGAGTTAGTGTTGTTGATGACTAGACTGTTTGACATTCCTGCACGATATGGTGTGTAATATTGAGGCTAGATGAAAGGGATGATGCATTCATGGTGGCAGTTGTGTTTGGTCATATTCATTGTTGTATGGTTGTTATCTGTCATATTCATTGCTCTTTGTGTTGTGTGTTACAGTTTTTGTTAATGGTAAAAATTGTTAGAGGCAGAGAGAGAGAGATTGAAGGAGAGAGAGGGAAAGTGAGTGTGTGAGAGAGAGGAGAGAGAGAGAGAGAGAGAGAGAGAGAGAGAGAGAGAGAGAGAGAGAGAGAGAGAGAGAGAGAGAGAGAGCATGCTTGTGTGCGTGTGTGTGTGTGTGTGCGCACACATGGGTGTGCACTTGTATTCATGTGAATGGGAGTGTGTGTGTGTGTGTGTGTGTGTGTGTGTGTGTGTGTGTGTGTGTGTGTGTGTGTGTGTGTGTGTGTGTGTGTGCTTGACATTCATGTCCAGTGTTCTCTCAAAATCATTGTAAATCTGATTTCAGCTTGGTATCAACACACCTATCAAATATGCATTATTTCCTCTGCTGCACACACACTCACACACACACACACACACACACACACACACACACACACACACACACACACACACACACACACACAGAAGAAAGAATGGAGAGAGGGAGAAAAAAGAAGAAAAATATGAATGACCATGTGTGTATTGAACTTCTCATTTTTTAATATTTTTTTTATTATTATCATCATCATAATTCATGTTAAACTGAAAGACATCTGATTGTGATATTTTTTGTACAGTTTATACACTGTGTGTCAAATCTCGAAATTGAAATTTTATTGGTATTTTTTTCCTTGGGGTGGGTGGGTGGGTGGGAGACATGTGTTTATGAAATATTTTTTTTCTCTTTTTGTAGGATGATTTATTATTATAAGATTTTTGCTTGTCAATTATTTTACTTTGAAGTCAACGATCACGGATTGCAAGTTCATAATTATTCTGTTCCAGTCTTTTGAGTGGAGTTCATTCAGACATTATGAGGCAATAAAAGTTGTCATAAGCACACGTGATGTGGTGTATTGTTATTTTTTATTGTCTTGTTGGACTCTGTTTGACTGTCTCTGTCTTGTCTGTCTTGTCTGTCTGTCTGTCTGTCTTGTCTGTCTTGTCTGTCTTGTCTGTCTGTCTGTCTCTCTCTCTCTCTCTCTCTCTCTCCTCTCTCTCTCTCTCTCTCTCTCTCTCTCTCTCGTCGGGGCGAGAAAACATGGCGACCGAGTGGCAGTTGCTGTGAAATGTGCTGTCGAGTTTTGTGTGTTACATCCTTCCAAAGGACTGTTTCAAACTGTTGCCTGTGATACAATTCACGTGATAGTCTCCACTACCCATAACTACCTAAAAATGGTTGACTTAGTGACGTGGAGGGCTGCAATTGGGATGTTTGGAAAGTGTAAACATGTGTCTCGCTTTTTAAAAAAAATGTCGCCAAACCTGTCACAGGTGAGCAATTGCACGGACACTGTCACATCAGCTGATGTCGTTACGGGCTATCTTTGTTGTGCTGTGCTCATCTCTCTTATAAACTGTCTCTGGTGGAATATGGACAAATTTATGTCTTCTGAGTCTGTTGGGATTATTTCAAAATCAATCCAAAAGGGGACAATTTGGTGCGAGTTGACAGAGATGTGTGACAGTGTCAGCGGGCCAGCCTGTCAGTCAGCTGTGCACGTGCCTGTGGTTTTGATGGCGCTCTGCGTGCAGCACGCTGCTTTCTCGCTGCGTAGACTGTTGCTTAGCGGCGACATCGAAACAAACCCAGGACCCAATACTGATGGACAGACGGAAAGAACAGACACAGTGATGAATGCACCAACAGAAGTCAGTGATCTGATGAAGACAATTATGCAGAACATACAACAACAGTTCTCAGAACAAACCAGTGTGATCAGAAACGACCTGGGAGAAATAAAGAATGAATTAATCCAAGTGAAACAACAGTGTGAAGAAATAAATGTGAGATGTGACAGACTGGAAAAAGACCACAGAAAGCTGACAGAAACAGTGACAGACATGACAGGAGATATCTACCAGCTGTTTGAAGAAAGGAATGAAGATAGAGAGGAGGTCCAACAACTGTCTGACACCATCAAAGACCTGAAGACAGAAGTAGAGCAACTGAAAACAGACACTGACAGATTGGAAAATTTCTCACGAAGAGACAATCTGCGGCTTTTCGGGATACCACAACGTGCTGCATCCGAATCCCATGAATCATGTGCGCAGTCAGTCATCGACATGCTCAACAGTGTGGATGACCAGAGGTCCTGGGCTGTGGATGACATAGCTCGGGCACATCGCACAGGTCAGGCACGATACGGACAGCCCAGGCCGATGATTGCAAAGTTTAGTCGGTGGAAAGATAAAATGTCCATCCTGACAAACAAAGACCTGAGGCAGAAGCTACAAGACAGAGGTGTCAGGTTGGCCAACGACCTGACCAGGGCACAGGCGCAGATGGTGGCTGCAGCACGCAGGGAGGGGAAGAGAGCCTACTTCCACAGGGGGAAGATGGTGATCGGGCCCAGCATTCCAGACCCCCGGTCCTACGCAGAGGTGGTGGAGAGTGGGGGTACACAGCAGTCCTCCATCCCTGTCCCCTCCTCACAGCCCAGTCATCATGGGGATTCCCCTTTCCTCACCAGCAGAGGGGCTGTGACGTCAGAGGGACGCACCACGCCTGGCAGCCGACAGACGACCACGAGCAGCAGGCCCCCTTCTCCCTCCTCCTCTCCCTCTGGGGCACGTGCAACACGGGACCAGCACGGGCGTGACGTCACCGAAGGCAGTGCGAGCGGGCGTTACCGAAGCAACCACGGGGCGACTACACGAGGCGAACGACACAGTTCAGCGACGGTTGGCGGGGATTCCCCTCGCTATGACGTGGCGGGGTCTTCCGGCAGTGACGAGCGTGCTGCACGTGACAGGCCTCTGTCATACCAGCAGACGGGTATGCCGGCTTTCCTGGGAAACCCGCCGCGCAAGTCGTGTGCTCGCGGCAAAGTGGCGAGTGAGAACTGTCGCAGGAGTCAGCGCCCCAGCAGCCTACGGAAGAGCTAGGACAGGCCCGGCCATCCAAGTCAACTGACGTTGTTGAATTATAATGTTGAAAATTTGTATAATAAATTAAAGGATGTCACATTCATGAACTATGTAAATAATTTTGATTTTGTTTGCCTTACAGAGACATTCCTTGACCACACTTTTGATTACAGTGGTATTTTTCATGAGTATATAAAGTTTCATGTTCCTGCTAAAAAACTTTCCCATCATGGAAGAAATTCTGGAGGAGTGGTTTTGTTAGTGAAAAAGTCTTTAGAAAATTATGTAGAAGAAATCAAAATAGAGTGTGACAACACTATTGCCATAAGAATAAATAAATGTATTTTCAGTTTAGATAAAGATCTTATTCTGATAGCATGTTACATTGTACCAGAGGGTGGTCCTATCTATAATGAAAAAATAATTAAAGATGGTATTGTATTACTAGAGGAAGCGTTGTTGCATTATTTTCAAAAAGACGATTTTCATTTTATGATTGTAGGAGATTTAAATGCTAGAACAGGTCATGAACAAGCCGACCTTGAAATTATGTCTAATTATTGTGATGATGTTGAGTATGATAGTATGGATGATGAACTTCATGTGCGTTCTTCCAAGGATGATACGATAAATAATTTTGGCAGGTCCTTGCTAGATTTATGTTTTTTGTTTGATATGATTATTTTGAATGGTTGTTGTAAGGGAGATAATCAAGGGGAATATACATTTGTATCTCCTAATGGTTGCAGTGTTATCGATTATGTTCTTGTACCTAGTCATTTATTGTCAAGTTTCGATTTGTGTATTGGAGATTGTATTGATTCATGGCACCTTCCAGTTGAAACAACGTGGAAAAGAGATAGTGATTGTACTAGAACTGAAATTAGAGAGCAAAAGAACACAGATAAAATTATATGGTCAGAAGATTTTACAGAAATATACAAATAAGAACTTGATAGTGCTGAATTCCAAGAATCCATACAGTCAGCTACTCAACTATTAAACACTGATATGAATGCAAGTTTAGATCACTTTGTTAGGGCATTATGTGGAGCTGCTACATGCATGGTTAGAACAATTAGTCAAAGGAGAAAAACATGTAATGATTGGTTTGATGCTGAATGTGAACGAAAAAAACAAGAAGTTAAAAGATTATTAAAAAGATTTCAACGTTGCAAAACAATTAAGGATAAGACAGAAAAAAGAAAAATGTACACCACTGCAAGAAAAGAATACATCAATTTAAGGAAAACAAAAGAAAGAGAGTTTGATGAAAAGAGACTAGCAAGACTTAGAGACTCTTTTAATGACTCCAAAACGTTCTGGTCTGTTGTGAGATCAGTTAATCGTAAGTCCATAATACATAATGATATAACTATTGAACAGTGGCATGACCATTTCTTTAAGGTTTTCAATGACTTTAGTAGTGCAGGAGCACAAGAGCACATTGATAGGCTACAAGCAGATGATGAGGAGTTAGAGCCATTGTTCAATAATCCTATATTAGAGAGTGAAATTATTGCTGGCATAAGACATCTAAAAACGGGAAAAAGTGCTGGTCCTGATCAAATAATTGGAGAAATGCTTATATATGCAAACAGACATGTAATTACTTTTCTTGTACAGTTATTTAATCACCTGTTCGAAAAGGGTGCTTTTCCTTTAGAGTGGGCCAAATCTATAATTATACCAATTCATAAAAAAGGAGATATCAATAATGCTGATAACTATCGAGGTGTAGCTCTTACTAGTGTTTTGAGCAAACTCTATACCTACATTTTGAATAAAAGACTAACTAAATGGGCAGATAATGAAGAAAAAATAATTGAAGAACAAGCAGGTTTTAGAGCTAAGTACAGCACTGTTGATCATATATTTACTCTGTATTCTCTTGTGCAAAAGCATTTGCTTTCTAATAAAAAACTATTTGTTGCCTTTGTAGACTTTAGGAAGGCCTTCGATTCTGTAAATAGAAATATACTTTGGAATATATTACGCAAAAATGGAGTAAATGGTAAATTATATATGGCCCTTAGAGCTGTTTATAATTCAGTGTTAGCCTGTGTGCGTGCTGGAAATGAATATTCTGATTTTTTCGAATGCCCCAAGGGAGTGAAGCAGGGGTGTATCTTAAGCCCACAAATGTTCTCATTTTTTATAAATGAATTAGCTGTCGAACTGTCAAGGAAAGGTAAACACGGTATTCAGTTTATACCTGGAGCAGTAGAAGTGTTTTTGTTACTTTTTGCTGACGATATCATTCTTTTGTCTGAGACAGTCATAGGTTTACA
>CM060340.1:22837145-22839645 GCA_030674155.1 Stramonita haemastoma
GGGGTAGGGAGGGGGGAGAAGGGGGGATGTGTGGGAAGAGGCAAATCTTGTCATGTATGTTTATCATGGGTTGAAAGGGGTAAATGTCTGCTTTATCGTAGCATTAGAAATGCATAGCCTACTTATTTGTTGCAGATTTCCAATAATTGTGGATAGCTGGGAAATATTATTGTGGTTCTTGTTGTTCATGATTATGTGTAGGTCTAACCTCCCTCCGGAAAGGGGCTATGTCCTATAATCTGAATTAAACTATTTGCATTGGCATTTTGCATTCTCTGTGTTTATCTCAATATCTGTCTGTCTGTCTTACTGTCTGTCACAGACACACACACAGACACACACAGACACACACACACACACACACACACACACACACACACACACACACACACACACACACACACACACACAACAGAAGAGAGAGAGAGAGAGAGAGAGAGAGAGAGAGAGAGAGAGAGAGAGAGAGAGAGAGAGAGAGAGAGAGGAATATTCCAGAGATAGGAGTGACATAAGAAGCAGTTATGCAGCACCATGAGTTATCATCATAAACATTTTCTCAGTGTCAGCAACTTCGTCAGGATTGATGCAAAGCCAGAATTAGAAAGAATAGATAAAAGGCGAGAGTTTTGTTTTTGGTTGTTTTTTGTTTGTTATCTAATTGCGTCAGCCGTCATAACATGATGTCTTGCGAATCCTTTATGCTGAGGTGTTGTTTTATTTTCGGTTTGACTCAAAGATGGAGGATCGTGGCACAACAAAGTGTTTATTGCTTTGTGGTTGAGGTGTTTCTCTCTGTCTCTGTCTCTCTCTGTCTCTCTCTGTCTGCCTGTCTCTGTCTGTCTGTCTGTCTGTCTATCTCTGTCTGTCTGTCTGTAACCCTTGAAAAATAAAGATTATTCATTCTCTCTCTCTCTCCTCTCTCTCTCTCTCTCTCTCTCTCCTCTCTCTCTCTCCTCTCTCTTCCTCTCTCTCTCTCTCTCTCTCTCTCTCTCTCAAAAACACCCAACCCTTTTATTGTTTAGTATCTTTTCAACTTGATGTATCCCTGAAAAGGGCGGGGACTGGATGTAAAAAAGCACACAAGTGCTTATCTATTATCCTCGAATAAAATACTTTTGCCTTGCCTTGCCTTTGCCTTCCTCTCTCTCTCTCCTCTCTCTCTCTCCTCTCTCCTCTTTCTCTCTCTCTCTCTCTCTCTCTCTCTCTCTCTCTCTCTCTCTCTCTCTCTCTCTCCTCTCTCTCTTCTCTCTCTGTACAGTTGTTCATCATTTCTCTACATATAAGGCAGAACTACAATTAACAGTTCTTCGATCTTTCGCTCTGTATAAAGGGAAATTCAGAAACCAACAAACAGGTAAACTACAAGAAACAAAACAAAACAAAAGCAAAGCTGAACACAACAGAGCAAAACAAAAAGGAAAAAGAAGAAGAACAAGAACAAGAACAAAAACAAGAAGAAACATTATAACAGCCAATAACAAAGAAAGGTGAAAATAGACACAACAAGCCTGAAAAAAAAAAAAAAAAAAAACCCACACACACACAACTATGTTCGACATTCAAATAAAGTTAGAATAACTTGTCGTGAAGACTCATCGGCAAAGGACTTACCCTGTACTGTGTTAGCCTATGACGAAATGACACCGTGAAACTCTAAATGTCAGACGTCACTTTGCTGTGGGGTGTCTTGCTGCGAAATAAGGCATGGAGTGTTTTAGGTGGGTCTACATTGTTGATTAGTCATAATGCGGGCAGTCATCATTTTTTTTGTCGTTTGCTGCGCACCCAGCATCAATGTACGAGGGCTGTTTAGTATGTTCATGGAGAGAGTGTCTTGCGCGTACGTTAAAACACCTGCTCCACCTTTCGGAAGAGTGGGCCATTTGTGCTGGTGGGAATGGATGACAAAATTTATACTAAAAAAATTAATGGTATTCATATACGGGAACTGGATGTAAGAATACACGCGAACGTTTTTTTGTTTTTTTTTCCATTATCTTCGAAATAAAAGAAAGAATGAAAGAATAAATGTTCGTAACCTTACTGCACAGACTGAAGCCTTACAAAATTAAAATCTGGCACAAAACCAGTATAGTATACACGTGTTCTGGATGATGACGTGCAAGTTTTGGAAGGCGATGCCGTCAGTTATGACGTCATTGCACTAACTGAACAGTGTTATTTTCGTAGCAGCCAAAGAAAATACAGAGGTGTCAACACTGCCTCTTGTTTAATAGGCCTAATGCACAAGAAAGGCTCAGGTACAAGATTCGTGTACATGAAGAAATGTATATTAATTCATAAAATGTAGGTTGACATAATTATTATTTAAATAAATAGTTGTTGAGGAAACAAGTAGCCTACAGGTAACCAGTTACAACTTCATCATGATGTAAAACAATTATTAAAGACTAGAAAATATGTCTGCTGTAAGATTTTAGTTATTGTCTTCGAAAGAATTTTATGTCATAATGCGGGCAAGGTTTCTTTTTTTAAAATA
>CM060340.1:22852145-22872145 GCA_030674155.1 Stramonita haemastoma
AAGAGTTGAGGCTTGGGAATAATGACTGACACACAGTCAAGACACATCATCAAGATTAGATAAGCGAGCATCTCTGAAGTCATTCCACCTTAATGGCTACCAGTACTTTAGTGGCTACCTTGTCCTGTAAAGCAACAAATCAAAACACTTACATTTAAATCATTTACACGTATGCAACCGTCTACACACACACACACACACACACAACACAACACAACAACAACACACAACACAAACCCCCCCCCCCACACACACACACACACACACACACAGCTCAACAAAAACGAACATATTTTACTAAGATCCCCTCAAAACAACACACACACACACACCGGAAGGAAGTCAAGAAAAAGATAGGCACCCACATCTTGTCTCCTGAGATGGTCTCCCCTGCAACCCCCGACCCCACCCACCCCCCAACTCATCACTCCCACTTCATCCCCCATCATCTTCACCAAGGCAGAGGCTAAAACCGTGAAGTATTGGTTCAACATTCCAGGACAAGCAGACTAGACGAAAACCCTCCAGGGATCGTACATCAGTTCCAGTTGATCCTAGTCTAGCAGACCCCCCAGTGGAGACACTGAGACATTAAGTAGCCGCTGGCTAGCGTCAACTTTTGACCCAAAGCTACTACCACACAGGAGCTAGTTGGGAGATAGGAGGAGTATGGAGGAAGAAGGGAGGTTTTAGGAAGAGGGGGGTGAGGGGGTTGGGGTGGGGAGAGGGGTGGGGGTAGGGGACTTGGAAAAGAGTGTGTGGAGGGAGGAGGGGGGCGATAGGGTATCATTTCCGTTCAGTGGATGAGAATTTTTAAGTTACGTTTCTCGTTCCAGGAAGGTATTTAGAGCCAGACGAGGAGGGGGGGGGGGGGA
The DNA here is from genome assembly GCA_030674155.1 of Stramonita haemastoma. Classification (NCBI taxonomy): domain Eukaryota; kingdom Metazoa; phylum Mollusca; class Gastropoda; order Neogastropoda; family Muricidae; genus Stramonita; species Stramonita haemastoma. The sequence continues at coordinate 22,853,021 of CM060340.1, forward strand.
AGAGGAAGAGGAATAGGAGGATGAGGAGGGTGAGGAGGAGGAGGAGGAGAAGGAGAAAGAGAGAGAGAAGATGAATAGGAGAAAGAGAGACAAGAAGAAGAGAAAGAAATAACGAAAGAAAGAAAGAAACAAACAAACAAACAAAAAAAGTCAAGAGAAAGATACTTATGAAGGAGAGCATACAGGAAGGCTGGGAATGAAGGAAAGCAAGAAATAATGAATGACAGAAAGGACGGAATGAATGAAGGAAGAAAGATAGAAAGAAAGCAAAGGCCTCGACTTGCAGCCATGCTTTTTCCATCCATCCATCCATCCATCCATTTTCATTCACATTGGCTTCCCTGTCTTCTTTCCCCCACCCACCCCCATTTATTATATTTTTCAAAACGTGTACTTCCCCCCTTTTGATGAATGAGGCTCACCATAATATGATATAAGAACAGTCTTCCATTAACTTTGTCATCCACGACTGCGTTCACCTCCCGAGGAAAAGAGCTAGAATAGATAGATATTAGTCCAAGAAAATGTAATGTTTGGTGCAAAGTAATTGCTTCAAAATTTCTGACTACACAAACTAGTTAATTGACACTTCCCGATTACATTCCACTGGTTTTGATAAAAGTTTTGTGGGGGGGATTTTACGTAAAACACTTTTTATGTCGAACTACTTTCTTTGATTTCGCCAGCGGGGCCGGAGTTTCAGTCAGGCGGGCAGCCTCGTTTTTGCGTCACTCGTTACTGTTCCAAATGGGGACTAAAAGTAAACAAAGCAAAAACAAAAGTAGTAGTTTTCACCAAATCACCCCCTAAAATTCCAATTCATTTCCAATGTGGAGAACATCTAATTGAAACAACTAAAACTTATAAATACCTGGGTGTAGTATTTCACCAGAACGGGAAGTTTCAAGCAACCCAGGAACATCTGGCAAAGCAAAGCAATAAAGCAGCTCATGCTTTGAAAAAAAGCAATTCATGGGCAAGGGGTTAAGGCTAATATCACAATGCAGTTATTTGATTCATTGATAACCCCCATCTTAACTTATGGAGCAGAAGTATGGTTTCCTTTTTGTTTCAATGGCCAATCAGACTTTCATATTCAAGATTTATTTAAATTAAGCACAACAAGAAAATATCTTTATGAAAATATTCATGTAAACTTTTGTAAGCAAACTTTGGGAATACATAAAAAAGCGATGGCATTACCCACTTTAGGAGAACTTGGACGATTTCCATTGACTATCAAAATACTTAGTCAGTTAATGTCTTTTTGGATACATGTAACAGAGAAAGACAAAAACTCATATGTTAAAATATTGTATGATTATATGTATCAAAATAATGAATATGATCGGTGGATTAGCACAGTTAAAAATGTTCTGTGTAAAATTGGTTTTAAACATGTATGGGAAAACCAAAGTACACTTGATGTACACCGATTGTGCCATGCAATACAAACAAAACTGGAGAGTTTATATAAAACATTTTGGATTAACCAGAAACAAGAGTACACAAAACTTAACTTTTATAATTTTGTGACTAAAGAATATAGACTAGAACCATATCTTATTAACTGTGAAAACAAAAACCATAGGAAAACATTTTGTAAATTTTCGTACAAGTTGCCATGATTTAATGATAGAAAAAGGAAGATATAAGAATATACCAAGAGAGAAACAGAACTTGTCAATACTGCAACAAAATAGAAGACGAGTTTCATTTACTTGATGAGTGTATCTTATATACTGAACAAAGAAAACAAATATTGGTAAATCTGAAATCTGATGTCAAAGAATATAAGAATGGTATAGACAAATTAAGCAATGTTTTAGTAACTGATAATCATCAAGCTGAAATAATTCAATATGTTTGTTCCTGTTTTGAAAAAAGAGAACAATTGAAATAAGATAGAATGCAACATGGTTTTGCTTTGTGGTGGTTTTGGGTTTTTTTTTGCCTGCACATCATTTCAGTCATGCTGACCAGTGAATAGTATGTTGTATTGATGAATATGTTGAGTTTATTTTGTTGTTGTCAATAAGTCCATGTGACTTTAATGGCAATAAATAATTTCTGATTCTGATTCTGATTCTGATTCTGATTCTGATTCTCGCAGTTTCAATTAGTTTGTATCAACTACAAGACCTCAGCATCACATAAACCACCTTGTATAATGACCCAGAAAGGTGCATAGGATCAACCATTGTAGTTGTCTGTTAAAAGACAACAAAGTGGCATGTGTGGGGAACTCTGTACATAAGGAATGCTGTGCCATGTACGCCAATAAAACAGTTATTGATGCTAGAATTAAGGAGACCTAAGGACAAATATTTCCTCAGAAAGCAGAAATTCAGAGTCAAGCACTGGAAAAAAAATATGTGGAAAAAGAGACCCCACGCCACCCACCCCCTTCACCCCCGCTCCTCCATCCTCCCCTCGCCACTCCCCCTACTCCCCCACCCCTCCATCTCCCCCCCCACTCCCCCCTCCCCCCCCCGCTCTCCCCCCCTACCCTCACCCCACCCCTCCCTCGCTCCCTTCCACTACCCACCCCCTCCCATCCCCCCCCCGTCCTCCCCCTCCACCACCCTCCTCTCCCTCTATCCCCTCTACCACCCTCTCCTCCCACTACCCCCCCTCCACCCCCCTCCCCCTTGTTTCCCCTCCACCCACCTACCCCCTCCCCTCCCCCTCCACCCCCCCCCCTCCCTTTACCCCCCCACCACCCTCCCCCTCCCTCCCCTGCTCCCCCCTCACCTCCCCTCCCTCTACCCCCCCTCCATCTACCCCCACCTCCCCCCCTCCCTCTACCCCCTCCACCACCCTCCCCCTCTACCCCCCCCACCACCCTCCCCTCCCTCTAACCCCTCCACCGCCCTCCCCCTCTAAACATCTTGCCCACACGTTAAACCCTGTTCCGCTTTTCGTAAGAGTAGGCCATTGTGTGCCAGTGGGAACAGATGACAAGATTTCCAAACTGCATACACACACTTTTTTATGAAAAGAAAGCACATGAATGCTTATTCCATTATCCTCGATATAAAAGAATTTAATCTAAAATAAAAAGAATTTAAACCCTACACCCCCTTCGTCCCATCCCCCTTGCTTCCCTACCCCCTCCCTCCCTCCCTCCCCACTCCCTCCCTCCCTCCCCCCCTCCTATCTATCCCCCTCCCCCCCCCTCTCCCCCCCCTCCCCCCTCCCTCCCCCTCCCCCCCCTCCCTCCCCCCCCCTCCCTCCCCCCTCCCCTCCCCATCCTCTTCCGCTCCCCCTCCCCTCTCCTCCCCCTGCTCCCCCTCCCCCCTCCCCCCCCCTCCTCTCCCTCTACCACCCCCCCTCCCCCCTCCCCCTACCAACTACCCCTCCTCCCCCCTCCTACCCACCCCCCTCCCCTATGCTTCTCCCAAACACAAACATGGGAAATAGACAACACATCACCCAAAGACAGGAGCATTAGAAGTTAGGGGCAGATCCCAAAACAGATCTGCAATTCCTAACTCAATGCTTCACTTTTTGCCTTCACATTTTTACAACTTATCATTAAACCAACAAGTTCAAATTCCAAAGGTTCTTTTACTATATCTTCACAAATTGAAAATATCTATGCCTACAATCATTTACTTTCGCCTTGTACTTCTTTCACACAGGCCAACACTAAGTCTACAATTTCATATCAAAACTACTGCTTCATTTCCATCAGATGAAACCTTTGATCTGGAATACAAAGCAACTGCAAACAATTAAAAGGGATGGAACTCTTTAAAAAATATGTAGCCTGTCAAGGGGAAGTAATATTGATATCAAGTAGCACACACACACACACTTTCTGAAATGATTTGGAACAATTTTTTTTTATCAAAATTGCTTAAACACTGCATATTTAACTTTCATATCATGACAACATGTTAACCAGTTATGTTCAACTTTTACTTTATGCTGATGATACCATTTTATTATCCACTACAAAGAAGGGTTACAAGATGCTTTAGACATTTTGGATACTTACTGTTCTCAAATTTGAAACTTGTAAATCTTGTGAAAAACCAAAATCATGACAGTCGGCCACAATAGATCTCATAATAAATTATGTAAAATAACACAAAAGCGTAATAATTATGTAAAATAGCTGAAAAGCCCTTGAAGTTCTTAACAGTTTTAAATATTTAGGAATCAACTTCACAGCAGTGCTAGTTTGCAAAATGCAAGAAAAATGCTTATGATAAAGCTTCTTAAGACATGTTTAAATTGATAAGGACTGCATGGCAAAAAGAAACTAAGAGCACATAAAATCGCTGTATTGTTTTTATTGTATTGATTGAAATTATGGGCATATGAAAATGTAATGCATGAAAAATGCTTATGATAACGCTGCTAAAGTCATGTTTAGCTTGATAAGGACACACAGCAAATAGGACTACATACACATATGGCACTTGATTTATTCCATAAAAATTGTTGCACTTGTTTTGTTGTATGAATGTGAAATTTGGCAATATGAAAATATAGCAATAATTTCATAAGTTTCAGTTAAGGGTTTTAAAATATAGTTTTCCTTTAGCCCTCTTGCATTCAGATTTTCTGAACACAAACTGCCCCTACATTCGCATTCCATCACGAATCAGGTCATGCACACATGCTTGCTAGCCTTTCCTCCTTTTAAGTTACATACTAGCAGCTACAATTACTTCCAGATTCTCAGCAGGGCTTCTAATTCTAGCCTGATAGAGCTTTGACATGTGGTAGCAATTAGTGATTGGTCACAGCCTGATGGAAATCTATTGTTTGTAAATCCCAGCAAATCAGGATTTAGAGGGGCAATTATTCAATCCCCCCCCCCCCTCCGAAAATCTGGGTTTGGACTAAGAGGGTTAGTATATATGGGGAAAACTGGTAGATATCCCTTGTCTAGTTTTGGTCTCTGTTGGAATGGTGCGTTTCTGGATGCAGCTGCTCCACTTCCAGAATGAAAAGCCCCATCAAGTGTTTACAGGTATGACAGATTTACTTGACAAATACAAATTCAACGCATGGCTAAATATGAAATAAAAATAATATCTAAGTACAAAGTGGATTTGACTTGGGGGAGAGACAGTTTTGTTTCAAGTATTAATTTCTTCAAGTATTTAAAATTCACATATTAAAGTTAAAATTTCACAATCAAAGCCTTTTTAAAAAAACTTTGTTAATGAATGGAGAAGTGACCGTAGGAAATAGAATATCCTTTATTATAGAAATTTGAAGATCGTTTTTGGTAAGGAAAAATATTAATTTCTACCAATATTTGTTACGCTTTTATATAAAAAAAAATTAGTTGTAGTTGTCACAAACTTCTAATTGAGGATGGACATTTCCATAACATGCCACAGGAATAAAGAATGTGTTCAAAATACAATATTCTGTTTTAAGGGATGAATCTTATTTTTATGATGGATTGTCCCCACTTTATAAATTTCAACAAGATTTTAAATCCCGCTTTTTCCCTTCACCCTTTTTCGTTATAAAATTTTGAAGGCTGACGAAATGTAAATCTCGAAAAGTTCTCCTGTCTCTCCAATTTCATAAGATGTGCAGGTATTTTTTGAAAATATTCATTTGTTGTCATTCCCATGTGTACAGTATGTATTTTAAAGAAATTGATATAGTTTAAAAAAATGTTTTTGAGGTTTTAATGCTATTTGTTTGTCATTTTGTGATTAAACTCGTTTTTGTAGTGGTGCCATTGGAGGAATGCAATTTCTGTCTTTTTTGCCTAGTGCTTTATAAACATACACTTTGTTTTGTTTGAAATTAGAGACATTGATTCAGTTCTGTCTATTCAATAAGTTTATCAATATCTGCCTGCATATCACTCACAAGCTGGTTTGGACCACTGCTGTTACATTGAATTGATGTATCATCAACAAATATTTGACATAAACAATGAATATGCAGAGGTAAGTTGTTATTATTAGAGATATAGAAAAGAAGTGGCCTAGTATTGTCATATGGATCTCTAGGCTCAATTTCAACAAGCTGTTGATGATTACTGAGAAATGGGTGTAAAATGTTAATGCTTGGTTGGAAATTATCGTTATGGCATTTTGAATTTTTGAAGAAAGGAGAAAGTTTAAGTTATTACTACAGATGAACGTTTGCTCACCTGTATTTTAGAGTTTTTGACTTATTCACATCTGTGATTAAAACATTTAGAAGGCAATATTACCTCCCCTCCCAAAGGCTTATTACAAAGAGTGAGATTCCTTTTATTGTTTGAAGTCAGTGAGAATTCCAGAGAGAAAAGTGTGTACATAAAATGGAAATGAAAGCATCAGTTATTACGTAAAATTGTATGACTGTGCTGTTTAGCTATCTGAAACGAGGTGTGGGGAACCAAAAATGTTTGAAAGTAAGCTTTTGTTTTTTCAAATTCTGAAGAGATATAGAAAAAAGACACCTTTAAATTGTGGAATTGTTAGTCTAATATATACCTTTAAAACTTGTGACAACAAGTTAAGCTTTGAGTTAGGAAGTGCAGATCTGTTTTGGGATCTGCCCCTAACTTCTAATGCCCTCTCTTTGGAGTGATGTGTTTATCTATCTTCCCATGTTTGTGCTAGGGAGAAGTGTAGGGAAGGGGGTTAGAGGATAGGGGGAGGGAAGAAAGGGAGCAGGAAGACAAGGGGGGGGGGGGGGGGGAGAGTGAAAGGGGGGGGGGGGGGGAGGGGGAGGAGGAGAGGATGGTGGGAGGGAGGAGGAGAGGGGATGGGTGGGGGGAGGGAGGAGGAGAGGGTGGGGGGAGGGAGGAGAGGGTGGGGGGATGGGAGGAGAGGTGGGGGGATGGGAGGAGAGGGTGGGGGGATGGAGGGGGGGGGGGTGGGGGGGGGGGGGGGGGGGATAGGGGGGGAGGGGGGGGGGGGGGGGGGGGGGGGGGGGGAGGGGGGGGGGGGGGGGGGGGGAGGGGGGGGAGGGGGGGGGGGGGGGGGGGGGGGGAGGGGGGGGGGGGGGGGGGGGGGGGGGGAGGGGAGGGGGGGGGGGGGGGGGGAGGGGGGGGGGGGAGGGGGGGGGGGAAGGAGGGGGGGGGGGAGGGGGGGGGGGAGGGGGGGGGGGAAAGGGGGGGGGGGGGGGGGGGTGGGGGGGGAAGGGGGGGGGGGGGGGGGAAAATGGGGGGGGTAGGGGGGGGGGGGAAGGGAAGGGGGGGGGAAGGGGGGGGGGGGGGGGGGGGGGGGGGGGGGGGGGGGGGAAAGGGGGGGGGGGGGGGGGGGGGGGGGGGGGGGGGTGGGGGGGGGGGGGGGGGGGGGTTGGGGGGGGGGGGGGGTGGGGGGGGGTGGGGGGGGGGGGGGGGGGGGAAAAGGGGGGGGGGGGGGGGAATGGGGGGGGGGGGGGGGGGGGGGGGGGGGGGGTAAAGGGGGGGGGGGGGGGGGGGGGGGGGGGGGGGGGGGGGGGGGAAAAAGGGGGGGGGGGGGGGGGGGGGGGGGGGGGGGGGGGGGGATTTTTTTTTTGGGGGGGTGGGGGGGGGGGGGAAAATTTTTTGGGGGGGGGGGGTTATTTTTGGTAAGGGGGGGTTTTGAAGGTATTTTTTTTTTTTAAAATTTAAAATTTTTTTGTTCCTTTACAATTTTAATGGGTAAAAAAATTTATAACCCCCCACACCTCTTTTTTAAAAAGAAAATTTTTTATTTTAATTTTTTAACCTTTTTTAAATTTAAATTTTCTTTTGCCCCCTTTTTTTAAATTTTTAAATTTCCCCGGAATAATTACATTTTTTTTTCCCCCTTTAAAAGGGAATTGGTCGTCAGGTATACAATTTTTAGTTTAAAATGTAATTTATACAAGCCTGCTTCAATTAAGTGTACAAATTCCTGACTAGACAGCAAGAACAGCTTGCAAAGCAGCGCAAATGGGAAATACCGTTTCAGCTCAGCTGCACTGCATCTACTCTTTTCAAACACGAAATAAATATTATCCCCCCACTAAATTTTTATCAAAACCATTAATTTTGGGATGGTCAAGTACACCCACCAAAACATAAAACAAGTGAAAAAAAATGTTTGAAGCAATTACTTTTTGCCAGAGCCCTTTTTTGGCAAAATGTTCCTGGACTATATGGCTCTTAAATTAACAACACCGAAGAGGGAGAAATAGACCCACAGACTGACAGACAGACAGATACACAGACAGACAGACAGATGAAAATCAAGGTCAGGGTCAAGGTTTTCTCTGGAATGGAGATCGTTGACAGGGAGGCCCCAGTATAGTACGTGCGATGTATGTTTGGCGAGAATGTTCCGAAAAATGGGGGAGAGGGGGGGGGAGGAGAGAGAGAGAGAGAGAGAGAGAGAGAGAGAGAGAGAGAGAGAGAGAGAGAGAGAGAGAGAGAGAGGAGAGGAGAGAGAGAGTGGGGGGGGGGGGGGGGGGGGGGCGAAGAGGGAGAGAGAGAGAGAGAGAGGCCTAGGCCTTGAACTGGTTGGTATCTGGATATGGTCAAGGTTTGCTTGGCTGGCTGGCTAGTTTGGCTAATTGATCAAACGGGTTGGCTGGTGGATTGTTTTTGTGAGTGGGTGGGTGGGTGGGTTGGTTTGCTTGGCTGGATTTGGTGGGATAGGTGGGTGTTTGTATATTTGTATACCGCTTTAATTAAGTCATGGCAGAATTATTTTCTCTCCATGACATTCTGGCTACTCTCTCCTGGTAGAGCGTGTCGCTACAAGAGGAAGCACCACCCATTAATTGTTTTTTCTTCTCCTGTCTAGTCTGTATGACTGTGTTGTTTCTCTATGAGAGTGGCTGATTGATTTGTAGATTGATTTATTAATTGATGGCTGGTTACAATCAATTTTTCCATCATCCAGCCAGTTGGTTTACTGGCTGGTTGGTTTATTGGCTGGTTGATTGAAAGATTGAAAGGAAATTTTCTTCCTGGAGTTAACATCAGTGCTGACTCCACTCTCCCCAAAAGTCCTTCGGATGAGACTTTAAACCGAGGTCCCGTGTGCGAACGCACGCAGAACATCTTGCGCACACGTTAAATCCTGTTCCGCTTTTCGTAAGAGTAGGCCATCGTGTGCCGGTGGGAACAGATGACATGATTTACAAAACTGCATACACACGGGGACCGGATGAGAAAAAGCATATGATTGCTTATTCTGTTATCCTCGATATAAAAGAATAAATAAATAAATAAATAATAAATAAAGATTAATTGGGTGATTGGTTTCGGCTGATTGATTGAAAGATTGATTGGCTGATTGGTTTGTTAGCTTGCTGATCGAAAGATTGATTGGTTGGCTGGTTTATTGGATGGCTGACTGAAAGATTGATTTTTGGTGGTTGGTTGATTGAAAAATAAAAAGAAGAAGGAAAAACAAAGAAAAGGGGGAAGAAGATGAGGAGAAGAAAAAAATGAAAAAGAAGACGAGGATGTGGAGAACGGAATGATGATGATGATGATGATGGTGATGATGATGATGATGATGATGATGATGATGATTGATGATGATGAAGAAGAAGAAGAAGAAGAAGAACAAGAACAAGAACAAGAACAAGAAGAAAGCCTGTTTTTGCTCCCTTTCTTAGATTCCTGCTTCTTCCTGTCAAACAGCCTTCCTTCTTTCTGTTATCCTCTCAGCCTTGTTTCTATTTTTGTTGGTTCTATTCCTCCTCCTCCTCCTCCTCCTCCTCCTCCTCCTCCTCCTCCTCCTCCTTTTCCTCTCTCCTCCTCCTCCTCCTCCTCCTCCCTTCTCCTCCTACTCCTCCTTCTCCTCCTCCTCCTCATTTTCCTCCTCCCCCCTCCTCCTTCTCCTCCTCCTTCTCCTCCTCCTCCTCCTTCTCCTCCTCCTTCTCCTTTTATTCCTCCTCCTCCTCCTTCTTGTTCTTGTTCTTGTTCTTGTTCTTGTTCTTGTTCTTCTTCTTCTTCTTCTTCTTCTTCTCCTCCTCCTACTTCTCCTCCTACTCCTCCTTCTCCTCCTCCTCCTCATTTTCCTCCTCCCCCCTCCTCCTTCTCCTCCTCCTCCTTCTATTTCTCCTACTATTCCTCCTCCTCCTCCTCCTCCTCCTCCTCCTCCTCCTCCTCCTCCTCCTCGTTCTTCTTCTTCTTCTTCTTCTTCTTCTTCTTCTTCTTCTTCTTCTTCTTCTTCTTCTTCTTCTTCACCTCCTCCTCCTCCTCCTCCTCCTTCCCCCCTCCTCCAACTACTTTGCTCCTTTTGATGAACTAAGTACACCATACATGTAACAAGAGTCTTCCATTAACTCTCTGGCATGACTGGAAGACGTCGACCTCTTTCCAGGCCGGGAAAAGGGGTATAGCTTTTCAACAACACTGAAGAAAAAGAAAGGTAATAGATGCACAGACTAGACCAGAGGAACCAGACAGACAAACAAGACAGACAGACAGACAGACAGACAGACAGACAGACAGACAGACATGTAGATGGTAAACCAAGGTCAGGGCCAAGGTTTGCCTTTGAAGGCAGATCATTGACAGGCAGGCAGACCCCGGTACGGTACGTGCTATGTAAGTTTTGGGGAGAGTGTTTGAGAAGATGGTGAGGGAGAGAGGGGGGAGAGAGAGAAAGGGGGGAGAGAGGGGGAGAGAGAGAAAGGGGGGAGAGAGGGGGGGAGGGAGAGAGGGAGAGAGAGAACAATTGAACAATTGAACAATTGAACAATTTTAATATGTACATCGGCCTTAGGCCACAATACACGGAGCTTGGGGGAATGAGGAAAACCAGTAGATTGGTATGCAAAATGTGATCAAAAAGAAAAAAACAACAACAACAGATTCTTTGAGGCTAGTAATCGCAATGGCCATATTACCTAGAACAAGTTTAGAGTTTGTTACACATTCATGTTACGCTGCATCGCTACTTTAGTTAGCAGACACCACACTCGGTATCAGTCCATATACAACATTTCAATACTTTCATACTTGTAGAGAGAGAGAGAGAGAGAGAGAGAGAGAGAGAGAGAGAGAGAGAGAGAGAGAGAGGAGAGAGAGAGAGAGAGAGAACACTGAACTGAACACTGAACACTGAACATTTTAATTGTACTTCGGCCTTGGGCCACAATACAAATGAAAGGGACGAAGGGGAATAATAATATATGACCAAAACATTTCAATAAACTCTCCAGTAATGCAACACATTCAAATATATGACATACGACTAAGAGCTTCATCCTTACAATCCAGATCAACACAATCATTACTAAAATAATCATTGTTATCATCATCATCAGCGCAGTCATTTCATGACTGAAGTCGTCATCGTTATCATCCTCCTCATCACAGTCATGATTAAAGAGCCTCATCACTAACGGTAATACCAGTTACATCAATCATCACCATTATCTTCATCACCCTCAAACATCATGTTTATGCCATAAGTTAACACCATAAACTTGGAATCACTGTCTCTTCTCAAGTTGCATCAGTATAGACATGATACCTTCCAGCAAATCATATTTCACACTGCAATAACCAAAACACCACACACACACACACACACACACCACGCACGCACACACGCACACACACACACATACACGCCACACCCACGCACGTACGTACCACACACACACACACACACATACACACACCATTTTAAACGTTACAAAAGCAGTGCTTAATATCATGGCAACTGACAACTCTCATCAAAGCAACATCAAATTCCAGTCAGCTCTTTCTTTCTTTTGTTCACAGAGTGAAAAATATACCTTGACACATTGTGCATTTGATTGTTATTAGACACTTCTAACAACACGTGGATTGGGGTTCTAACTAAATCCCCCAGAAACTTAGTTCTTAAGTCAGAATACATGGGACACACAAAAAGAAAATGCTGTTCGTCTTCCACAACTGACTTGCAAAATGGACATGATTTCTTCTGAAGTACATTGCTAAAGCGATGCATGTTTGCATTAAGGGGGAGAACATTAAATCTGGCTTGTGAGATGGCAACTCTGAAACAGTAGGTATCCATTTCAGACACATATTTTTCTTTCTCAAAAATAACCTTAAAAGATCTATAGTTGTCGTATCTATCACGGTCTCTTATAGTGCCTGACCATTCTTGAATGTACAAATCAACAAGTCTCTGTTTAAATAGTCTAAGAAACATTTTGACCTGACCCACACCCTGCTGCAGCCAAACAAAACTAAATCCTGTCTTACATAAGATTTCCCTAATTTTTGACACCCAACAATCTTTACCCATTTTATCTAATTCGAATAACATCTGGTAAGCCACATGTGGCAATCTTTCATTCTTCATTTGTAATAATCTAAACCAATACCTTAAGACGGAAACACAAGAATTAACGTAAAGAGGAAATCTTCCTAAATCACCATAAACCATTTTATTTGGAGTTCTTACTGGAACACCTAAAAACCTTTTGCAAGCCATAGAGTGGACCTTTTCTAAATGATCTAATTTGGTTAAACCCCATATTTCAGAGGCATACAGAAGAATCGGTTGAATTTTAATGTCAAAAATCTTGAAAAATGCTTTGGCAGTCATTTCCTTATATTTTTGAAAAACCTTATTCAATTGGACTACTGCTTTCTTACCCTTAGATGCTAAATGTTCGGTACCTCTCTTCATACTAATCATTGTTGTGAAAAGGAATCCTAAATAACAATAACTGTTTACCACGTCTAATTTCTTACCATTAAAAACCCACTGTTCATGTCGTCCTAAATAGCCCCCCTTTCTAAATACCATAATTTTTGTTTTCTCAGTGTTCACATTCAATTTCATGTCCTTACAACAGTTCTGAAGGATATTTAACTGGTTTTGTAAACCATGTACTGTTGAAGATAATAAAGCCACATCGTCTGCAAAAAGTAATACAAACAATTCCATAATGCCTGGCAAAACCTGTATACCATGTCTTCCTTTAACATTCATGTGAGTAGCAAGCTGATTTATGAAAACAGAAAATAAAGTAGGACTTAAAACACAACCTTGTCTTACACCAACAGGACACTCAAAATAATCAGTAAGTTCACAATTTGCACGTACGCATGAAACTAAAGAAAAATGTGACGCTCCGCCACGAAATGAGTCGCTTAGCACATTACCCAATTTTGCTCTAGGAGCCATTAAAGGCAGGTAGGGGTCAAGTTGTCAATTTTGAGATTTTGATTAATTATTAAACTATATCCGTTTATCTACCTTATAATGAAATATCAAGGCATAATTTTTATCCCTTTTGCTTTTAAATGTGTTTTGAAAATACCCAAGCCCTCATTCTGACAACGTGTTACGAAAATAAACTTGTCCGTTTCTTATTCTGCCACTTCCTGTAGTCTATCATTTCAACTTGTAATAACTTTGCACAGAATTGTCCGATTTTCAATCTGTTTTTTGTATTTGATAGCCACTTTATTGCACATTAATAACATGTCAATAACTAAAAATTGACCTTATGTGCACTCCGTCTCATTATGTGGTGGAGCGTCACAAATACATTGCTTTCAAAGAGGCCAAAAACCTTCCATTCACACCTTGATTTCTCATGCATTGAAGGAGTTTGTCATGATGTACAGAATCAAAAGCTTTTTTAAAATCAACAAATGGTACATATAATTTTCTGCCTTTCTTCATCATACATTTTTGGACAATTGCATATAGATTGAATATTTGATCAACTGTTGAATATCCTCTTCGAAAACCTGCCTGATTCTCAGAAATCAAATTGTTGTCTTCTAACCAGTTATAAAGTCTTGAATTTAATATCGTTGTATAACATTTAGAAAGGACACTTAACAAAGACACTCCTCTGTAGTTATCTGTATTATCAGGATCCCCTTTTTTGTAAATGGGTATTATTATGGCTTTTGACCAGTCTTTGGGATACACACCTGAAGCAAAAATAGCGTTAAAAATTTTTACCAAAAACTCCAGTACAGCTTTGTCTCCATTCTTCAACATTTCAGCTGATATATTGTCAATTCCACTTGCTTTCCCTATTTTAAGTTTAGATATTGCGTGTACTACTTCAGTTTCCGATATGTCTTTATTTAAGCTATGTTCTATTCCTTCCATTAAATCTATATCTACATCGTTTTCTTCCACAGTTTCTTCAAGGTTCTGAAAAACATTTTTAAAATGGTTAAACCAGTCTTCTGTACTAATATTGTTGTAAATAACTGCACGATTTCCACACACCCAAGCTCCTTACTTCTTTCCAAAAATGAGAAGAATTTGAAATATTATTCGCTAAAGATTCTGCTTTCATTCTTCTGTAACATTGTTTTTTTATCTTTAGTAAACGCTTATAGATTTTTCTTTTCTGAATATAATTTTGTCTGTCCTCTTCATTTCTGGTTCTTCTGAAATCATTTAACTTTGATCTACTTTCTTTTTTGGCAGCTTTACATTCATCATCAAACCATTCAGACTTTTTAACTTTATGCTGTGGAATTTTTTTAAACATGCATATACTAGCCTCTTTCAAACTTTCAACAAATATATTTAAGGCATCTTCTATATTGTTCTCAATAGTACTTATGGCCTTTGTAAATTTAGTCTGTATATCAGTAGTGCTTAAAGTCTTAAGAAAGTCATCTTTCTTAGTCTCATTCCATATAAATTTTTCGTAAGTTACTTCCATTTTTGATGTCTGATTGCAAAAATTTACAGCAATGTTATTAACAGGTTCCATCTTCATACAAACTGGAAGATGATCAGATTCTGTTATACTTTCTATAACCAGCGAAGGTATTTGAACAGATGCTAATAGATCCAAAGAGGCAATAAAGTAGTCAACTGTACTAGACCCAGAAGGCGCTATGAAAGTAAAACTATCATCAAATCCTGCATTACAAAGCCCATTTAAAATAACACAATCAAACATATTACAAACTTCAATTAACTGGTTACCAAATACATTTGTTTCAGTATCATGTGATTTTCTAGGCAATTGAAGGTTTGAAAAAGAGTACAGGTTTTCAAAATCATCAAAGTCATCCCCACATTGTAATTTTGGTTAGCTGTTCGAGCATTAAAATCCCCTGTTATCAACAGATTAAAGTCATCATACAAGCTTTGAAGCTCAAGTATACACTGTTCCAAATCTTCCATACCATACACCCCTTGTTTAGTTTTCCAGAATACAGATTCACAAGGAGGAATATACGTGCAGACTAACATAATATCTTTACTAGTACCCAATAAGTCTTTGTGCAACTTTACAACAATAGTATTGTCAAAACCAACCTCAATTTTTTCCACAAAGGTTCCAATGGATTTTCTGACTAAAAGAATTACCCCTCCCGAAAATCTTCCTTGATGAGACAGTTTTATTGCCCCTGAAATGAACATTACATAATCCCTGAAAATGGAAAAGTCAACATTAGAAGCAACAAAGGTTTCTGTTAAACAAATTATATCATATCTAAGCAAAAAACTAACAAAATCCATGTTGTCAATTTTAGGTAAAAGACCATTTACATTATAGTTTAGAAAATGTATGCCAGAAGTATTAACACCTTGATCAGGTCCTGCCTCTAAACCCTTGATGTTAGTTGTAACAGCAGAGACCTTCTTCTGCCATTGACAATGTGATTCTCTGGCCCGGCCGAATCCCTATTTAGACATGCATGTGCTATCTTCATTATTAGATTTGGCTGTTGACCTTGGGGTCATGTCTTTGCCACTTTCTCTATCACCAGAATGTAGTCTTTGAAAAGACTCCGTGATACTGCTTTGGCTGCCAGACCTTGCTGGCACTTTACGGCAGCCTGGCTTGGTAGGACCTGCTTGAGAAGCAGCACGTCTGGGTCGTGGAGCCTGCTTCATGCTCACAGACTGTCTGGTCTGCCTGCCTCTCTGTTTCTGTGGTGGGCCACTGCTCTGTGGGTTCGTCAGTTCACCTGCAAAACATAAAACATCTTTCCTGCTTGGTCTTTTAGTATTAGGACACATTGAACTTTGTAGGAAACCATTGGTATTTTCTGGTTTGCTGCCATTGCTTTCATCATCGCCCGTTTTATCACACTCTGGTTCAATGTTAACTGACTCTGTCATCTGTGTTCTGTTGTTGGCAGTCATAGTGTTATTGTCAGTTTTATCACCATCTCTGTTTTCTTCTCTGTCAGCTTTGTGGTCATTTGCCTTGTCAGATAAGTCATCAACACTTTCAGTTTTGTCAGGTAGGTAGTCGTCGTCCTTCTCTTCCATCTCAGCATCATTAATACCATCATCTGTGACTTCAAGGTTGTCATCAGTCAGTTGTCTGTTAAAACCTTCAGAATCAAGGTAAAGATATCTAACATTGTCTTGTTGGCTACAGTTTTCATATTCGTCCCTGTCACAGTCACTGTTGTCATGTACACTGGTCACAACTTTTCTTTTGTTTTGCTGAAATCTGCATGTATGAATTGCAGATTTTTTATTTTGACCAGATGTGACTGCGCTTTGTCCTGAGAGGTTTGTGTTTTGTATTTTTTCTTTCACAAAGATTGTTCTCTTGGTCTCTGCATGCCTTTCCTGACTGACTGCCCCACTATAGGAATGTGGTCCAGGGATAAGCGGCACAACCCTGCCACCTCTCCTGTCCTGATGAGCAGTCTTCCATTGAGCTTGACTACTGTCATCCCTGCTGACAGTGCGGTAGTGGCTGGAAGGCTGGCCTCTGGCTGCTTCCTGGACATCCTGTTGAGCCTCATGCTGATGAGAAGATCTGAAGCTTCTTTGCCAGGATCTGTTGTAGGTTGGTGACTGGTAGTTGTCACGCTGCTGGTCCTCCTCAACCTGCAGAGGACTGTAGTTCTGCTGAGCCCTCTGCTTCCCAGACTGATGATTGTCTGGAAACACCGGACGTACACCTCTGTGGTATGTGCCACTCCTTCTGTCTGGAATCGGAGGCCAGTCCTCTTCTTGCTGGTAATGAGGTCGCCGACTGAAGTTTCCCCTTTGATCCTCACGCCATTGACTGGATTGCTGCTTGTCCTTAACTTGCAGTTTTCCATGGTGGAAATATGCTATTTTCCCCTGGCTTCGATAGAAGTTGATGGTTTCCCTCTGATGAGTGGTAAGGTCAGAAGAAACCTTAATACCACTCCTTCTCAGCCTGTCCCGTAGTTCCCTGTCTCCCATCACCGCCATCTTGTCCGACCATCGGCAAAAATGCACGATGATGGTGGGTCGTGGTTCATCCTTCCAAGAACGCGGCTTTCCAATGCGGTAAGCTCTTGCGAGGTCCTCATGGCGCCAGTCCAAGTAAGGGGCGTGGTCGTTGAGAATGTCAACAATATACTGAGTAATGGTATGCTCAGTTTCCCCTTCAAGTTCTTCCACATTTATGAACTTTACATTGTTAGCTTTTGTACTTTGCTCCATATATTCAATTTTTCTCTCCAGTTTATCCAGTCTGTCAACCATCACTTGCCTGTCTTCTTGTAGGTCATTTATGTCATCCCTGTTTTGTGTCACACACCTCTTTCAGTGAAACAATTTCTTCAATGAAATGAGAAATTCTTCCATCTAAAGCTTTAAACTTGTCTTCTATACTGCTTTTTATTCCATCAGAATGTAAATGGAGTCCCTGCTGAATCTGAGAAAATCGCCAGTTCATCATATGCATTATATTTGCTGGTGTTGTAAACATTTCACCTTGAGCCATTTTTTTTCTTTTTCAAGTGCCTGTTCCTTACTAACAGTACACTAGCACCAAACACCAGTGAGGAAACAAAGGTCAAGGACTACTTGCAGTATGGGGGCAACAGCCAGCCTTGTGCTTGCAACATCCCACTTCAGTTAGCGTGCACTCCAACCAACGTCACATTGCACGTGCATTTTCCACTGGTGGTTCCCCTTTAGTTTTTATCAAGTATGAAATGAACTCACACCCAAATCCCTCATAACCCTTTGTAATTAATAAAAATGTTAATTCCAGCCTAATGACTGACCTTTGGAAATAACAGAAAGCATCCTCGTATGCACCAAACCTACATTGACACTGTTGCAAAAATTCGTAACAATGCATGCACAAAGACAGTCACTATTCATGAGTAATGAGGAGCACATTTAGAGCACGTCCATCTCTGCTTCACACACGGTTGCGCCCCGAGAGAGAGAGAGAGAGAGAGAGAGAGAGAGAGAGTCTTGATTGGCTGGTTAATTTGTTAGGTTGGTTGGTTGGTTAATTGTTTGGTTGATTTGGTTGGGTGGGTTAGGTGGGTGGGTGGGTAAGTTGCATGGTTGGATGGCTGGTTAGTTTGTTGGTTGGTTGGTTGGTTGATTTGTTGGATGGTCGGTTGGGTGGCTGTCCGATTGATTGATTTATTGATTGAGTCTAAGGACTATGAACACGTAAGTAAGGTCGTAGTCATGTTTGTGGATTTTCCCTGATGCTTTCTTAATGTTCCAATCCTCCACGTGTATGGGTCAACATTCTAGAAAAAAAACAATTTCTGGACGTGGTGGTGTGTGTGTGTGTGTGTGTGTGTGTGTGTGTGTGTGTGTGTGTGTGTGTGTGTGTGTGTGTGTGTGTGTGTGTGTGGAGAGAGAGAGAGAGAGAGAGAGAGAGAGAGAGAGAGAGAGAGAGAGAGAGAGAGAGAGAGAGAGAGAGAGAGAGAGAGAGAGAGAAGGATGAGGTGGGGGTATGGGAGAGGTAGGTGGGCCCTCATTTTTGGGTAGGGGCATAGGAGAAGCCCCTCACCCCCCACCCCCCACCCCACTCCACCCCCCAACCCCGCCAGACCCGCACCCTACAAATGAATTGTCAGAGAAAGAAATGAAATGAGTCTGGGGGCAAAATTGGGAGTGGGCTGCTAGGGAAAGGAATAGGGGGGGGGGGGGGTAGGAGGGGGAAGAAGCAAATGGAAAGATAGACGATGAAAATAAGGGGTGGGGGTGACTGAGTGGAGGAGAGAGAGACACTCAGAGACAGAGAGAGAGAAGGGTGTGTGTGTGTGTGTGTGTGTGTGTGTGTGTGTGTGTGTGGTGTGTGTGTGGACAAACAACAACATGAACAACAACAGCAACGTGTGTGTGTATGTGTGTGTGTGTGTGTGTGTGTGTGCGTGCGCGCGCGCGCGCGCCTGCATACGCACACAGGCACGTGTCCGTGCGTGCGTGTGTGTGCGTGTGTGCGCATGTGTGTGTGCGTGCGCGTAATCGCGTGCGTGCATTTGTACAGTTGCATATA
>CM060340.1:22882145-22885528 GCA_030674155.1 Stramonita haemastoma
TTTTTCTTCTCCTCCTCCTCCTCCTTCTTCTTCAGTCTTCTTCAATAAAGGTCCGTTTGATCGAATCTCTCTGGCCCTACGTAAGTACTGTAGATTGGTTTAAAAGGAGAGGCGGGAAGGCTGCTGTACTGGATGGATGGAGGGGGGTGTGTGTGTGTGATGGGGAGGGCAGGGCATGAAGAGGAACAGTGATTGGATTTGGTGGTCTTGGCACGATCACAGAGTCCCCTAGTGTCGGAGTGTGTGTGTGTATGTGTGTGTGTGTGTGTGTGTGTGTGTGTGTGTGTGTGTGTGTGTGTGTGTGTGTGTGTGTGTGTGTGTGTGTGTGTGTGTGTGTGTGTTAGACTTGCCATTGACCTGCCTTGTGTCCAACATAGCAAGAACAAAAACAGCTACAACTACAGCACCACCAACAACAGCAGCAACAACAGTAGCTACAACAACAATACAGCAACAACAACAGTAGCTACAACAACAATAGCAGCAACAACAACAGTACTACAACAACAAAAGCAGCAACAAACAACAGTAGCTACAACAACAAAAGCAGCAACAACAACAGTAGCTACAACAACAATAGCAGCAACAACAACAGTAGCTACAACAACAATAGCAGCAACAACAACAGTAGCTACAACAACAATAGCAGCAACAACAACAGTAGCTACAACAACAAAAGCAGCAACAACAACAGTAGCTACAACAACAATAGCAGCAACAACAACAGTAGCTACAACAACAATAGCAGCAACAACAACAGTAGCTACAACAACAATAGCAGCAACAACAACAGTAGCTACAACAACAATAGCAGCAACAACAACAGTAGCTACAACAACAATAGCAGCAACAACAACATAGCTACAACAACAAAAGCAGCAGCAACAACAGTAGCTACAACAACAATAGCAGCAACAACAGCAACAACAACAACAACAGCAACACAACAAACAGCAACAACAACAGCACACAACAACTACAGCAACAACAACAACAGCAGCTACAACAACAACAGCAGCAACAACAACAACAGCAACAACAACAGCAGCAGCAACAACTACAGCAGCTACAACAGCAACAGCAGCAACAACTACAGCACCAACAACAACATCAACAAAAACAACAGTAGCTACAACAACAACAGCACCAACAACAGCAGTAGCTACAACAACAACAACAACAACCACAACAAAACAACAAGAACAACTACAGAACAAAACAACAACAACAGAAACAACAAAAACAGTAATAAAGATCAAAGAAAACCAACACAAACAATAACCCTCTTCCATAAAATATATGACAACCCCCAAAATATACAGTCAACTGGATTCTGAAATAAAAACAAACAAACCCTGTAGAATAAATAAACAGGAAGGCGGTAGAGGGAGAGGGGTGGGAGGTGGGGCGGCTGGGCAGGGCAGGGCAGGGTGGGTGGGGGAGGGGGGAGGGGAGAGGTAGGAGGCAGAATGACCTTGATGGAACTGAGAGGTGGTGGTGGTGGCCACCTACAGATGATCGATTGATGCCAACGTCTGTGATTATCTACCGCGCTGTCCTGTCTGAGAGCTTCAAGAAGACATCGGGCCAGGATGGGCCGGGCTGGGCCGGGGTGCCAACCTGTCTTGATGGAGATGAGGCGATGAGAATGAGATTCAGACTAGGGAGGGATGGGGGTAGGGGGGCGAGAGAGAGAGGGAGGAGGGAGAGAGAGAGAGGGGAGGGACAGAGAGAGAGAGACAGACAGACAGACAGAGAGGGAGAGAGAGGGAGGAGAGGGAGAGAGAGAAGGAGAGAAAGAAAGAGAGAGCTAGGGAGGGAGAGGGAGACAGACAGAGAGATAGGGCAGACAGACAGACAGACAGACAGACAGACAGACAGGGCAGACAGAAAGACAGAAAGAAAGACAGAGGGAGAGAGCGAGAGAAAGAGAGAGAGAGAAGAGAGAGAGAGAGAGAGAGAGAGAGAGAGAGAGAAGAGAGACAGACAGACAGACAGACAGACAGACAGACAGACAGACAGACAGACAGACAGACAGACAGACAGACAGCGTGAGAGAGACAGACAGACAGACAAACAGAGACAGAGACAGAAAGAGAGCACTAAAGAAATATACCGAGAGGATGCCTGAGTCAGTGACAGAATGATCAAATGATTTAGCGAATACTGACAGGATGATAGAGAGGTAGACAGGCAGACAGATAACACATCACACACACCTACAAGCTCTCATGCATGCCATGCGCACACGCACACATGTAGGCCTACACATGAGCACATTCCTCTTCACTTATCTTTTATTTAGACATTACTGTCATGGATTCTACCTTTACGCCACTTCACAGCTTGTACTTTAAACGTCACTTCCAAAAAAATCCACTTTGACGTCACTTTTACTTAAGCCCCTTTTATGTCACTTTCTTATGCAAAAGCTGTGATTGGTTCTTTCTGAATTTGAGTGCGTGACGATTTTCCCGCTTTTTGTAGTGGAGGCGCCGACTGGTTCTGGTTAACAGTTCACTGACCAGACCATGTGTGGTAAGGCACGGTTCTTCTGGACACTAAGTTTGCTTCTTACAACGGATGGGGACAGGATAGCCTAGTGGTCAGAACATTGTGCTCGCAATTTGACGACCCGGATTCGATTCCCGTTCGAGGGGATTTTTTCCCCCTGGAGTTAACATCAGTGCTGACTCCACTCCCCCTAAAAGTCTTTGGATGAAAACACACACAGAACATCTTGTGCACACGTTAAATCCTTTTCCGCTTTTCGTAAGAATATGTCATTATATTGTGTGCCGGTGGGAACAGAGACAAAAATTGACAAAACTGCATACACACGGGGACTGGATGTAAAAAAGCACATGAGTGCTTATTCCATTATCCTCGGTAGAAAAGAATAAATGAATAAATAAATTCCTATATAATCAGAAATCTCTGCTATGACGTGAATTTAATCAAGAGACGTGAATTTAATCACATCAACGTTAAGGCAATGGACCCCACAGTAACCCTACTGTTAGTGGCGCCACTGGGCTTTCGTTAAAGGGGTCCCTGGAGCATTATAGCAGTTGACAGAAGGACAGAGTTTGATATGGCAACCGTGATTTGGGGGGGGGGGGGGGGTTTAAACAGTGGATCTGGAGTGTGTGACATTTCACGTGCCTTTCTTGCTATGCTGTGATTGGCTCTCTGCTATGCTGTGATTGGCTCTTGCTATGCTGTGATTGGCTCTCTGCTATGCTGTGATTGGCTCTTTGCTATGCTGTGATTGGCTCTCTGCTATGCTATCATTGGCTTTCTGCTATGCTGTGATTGGCTCTCTGCTATGCTATCATTGGCTTTCTGCTATGCTGTGATTGGCTCTCTGCTATGCTATCATT
>CM060340.1:22885628-22893128 GCA_030674155.1 Stramonita haemastoma
ACAACACAACACAATCCACAACACACACACACACACCACACACCACACCACCAACCACACACACACACACACACACACACACACACACACACACACACACACACACACACACACACCACACACACACACACACTGATACAGATACCTCGCATTACCCAGATTAGTTAGTAGAGCGACCGAATGATTCCCTGCGCACGCTTGTTTGTTCGGTAGTGACGCTATGAATCATACTTGTAGGGCTTGCAATCATTTGAATTAGCGCGCTATCCGTGTCTGTGTCGATGTGACTTTTCTGTCTGTCTGCTTGTCTGTTTGCCTGTCTGTCCGTTTGTCTGTCTATCTGTCTATATGGCTCGTTGGCTGGCTGGCTGGCTTGCTGACCAGTCCTTTATCATGATAATATCTCTCTTTTGTTTGCTACTGTGTCTCTCATTTGAATTAGTGCATTTTCGCAGGTGTCTATGTCTGTATTAGGTTTTGTCTGTCTGTTTGTCTGTCTGACTGTCTATCTGTCTGTATGGCTCGCTGGCTGGCTGGCTGGTTGGCTGGCTGGCTGACCAGTCCTTTATTATGATATCTCTGTTTAGTTTGCTTCTGTGTTTCTCATTTGAATTAATGCATTCTCGCAGGTGTCTATGTCTGTATTAGGTTTTGTCTGTCTCTCTGTCTGTTTGTCTGTCTGTCTGTCTGGCTGGCTGGCTGGCTGGCTGGCTGGCTGGCTGACTGACTGACTGACTGGCCAGTCCTTTATTATGATATCTCTGTTTAATTTTCTGTTTGTATTGCTTCTGTGTTTCTCATTTGAATTAGTGCATTCTCGCAGGTGTCTGTGTCTGTATTAGGTTTTGTCTGTCTGTGCATCTATTTGTCTGTCTGTATGGCTGGCTGGTTGGCTGGCTGGCTGGCTGGCTGGCTGGCTGGCTGGCTGGCTGACTGACCAGTCCTTTATCATGATATCTGTCTTTAGTTTGCTTCTGTGTTTCTCATTTGAATTAATGCATTCTCGCAGGTGTCTATGTCTGTATTAGGTTTTGTCTGTCTCTCTGTCTGTTTGTCTGTCTGTTTGTCTGGCTGGCTGTCTGTCTGTCTGGCTGGCTGGCTAGCTGGCTGGCTGACCAGTCCTTTATTATGATATATCTCTTTAGTTTGCTTCTGTGTTTCTCATTAATTTGAATTAGTGCGTTCTCGCAGGTGTCTATGTCTGTATTAGGTTTTGTCTGTCTGTTTGTCTGTCTGTCTGGCTGTCTGTCTCTCTGTCTGTATGGCTCGTTGGCTGGCTGGCTGGTTGGTTGGCTGACCAGTCCTTTATTATGATATCTCTGTTTAGTTTGCTACTTTGTTTCTCATTTGAATTAATGCATTCTCGCAGGTGTCTATGTCTGTATTAGGTTTTGTCTGTCTCTCTGTCGGTTTGTCTGTCTCTCTGTCTGTTTGTCTGGCTGGCTGGCTGGCTGGCTGGCTGGCTGGCTGGCTGGCTGGCTGGCTGGCTGGCTGGCTGGCTGGCTGACTGACTGACTGACCAGTCCTTTATTATGATATCTCTGTTTAATTTTCTGTTTGTATTGCTTCTGTGTTTCTCATTTGAATTAGTGCATTCTCGCAGGTGTCTGTGTCTGTATTAGGTTTTGTCTGTCTGTGTATCTATTTGTCTGTCTGTATGGCTGGCTGGTTGGCTGGCTGGCTGGCTGGCTGGCTGGCTGGCGATCTAGGTTTCAGCTTATGTCTTTCTCTGTATCTTTCCATGTCTCTTGTTTTCCCTTACTTGGTCATGAGATTTATCAAATGTAAGACATAATGATAATAATCATCTGAATTATGTTGATTGGTCACCTCTCATGATAGTGATATCTGTTTTTGTCTTTGTGTGTCTGTCTCCGTCTGCCTGTCTGTCTATCTGTCCATGCTTTGACTTGCCTGCCTTGCCTTGCCTTGCCTTGCCGTGCCTTGTCTTGCCTTCTCTCTCTCTCTCTCTCTCTCTCTCTCTCTCTCTCTCTCTCTCTCTCTCTCTCTCTCTCTCTCTCTCTCTCTCTCTCTCTCTCTCTCTCTCTCTCTCTCTCTCTCTCTCTCTTTTTCTCTCTGTTTATCTCTCTGTCTCTGTCTCCCTCCCTCTGTCTGTCTCTCCGTCTCTCTGTCTCTCTCTCTCCCCTCCCTCTCTCCCCCCCCTCCTCTTCCTCCCTCTATCTCTTTATTGCTTCCTCTGTGTCTATATATCTCTCTCCCACTCACCCTCTCTATATCTCTCCCTCTCCTTCTCTCTCCTTCCCCCTTCTCTCACCCTGACCCCTTATTGTTATATTCCAACTCCCTCCTCACCCATCCCCCATACTTTACACCCATGTTACAATTCATCATGATATATCAAAGAGATATTAAACGTCGATATAACTGGTGCTCTAAACATAGATAGAAGATCAGTCATGGAGGCTCTGTCTCTCTCTGTCCTCTCTCTGTCTCTCTCTGTCTCTTCTGTCCTCCTGTCTCTGTCTCTCTGTCTGTCTCTCTGTCTCTGTCTGTCTGTCTCTCTCTCTCTCTCTCTCTCTTCTCTCTCTCTCTCTCTCTCTCTCTCTCTCTCTCTCTCTCCTCTCTCTCTCTCTCTTCTTCTTCTCTCTCTCTCTCTCTCTGCTTCTTCTGTCTGTCTGTCTGTCTGTCTGTCTGTCTGTCCTGTCTGTCTGTCTGCTCTGTCTTCTCTCTCTGTCTCTCTCTCTCTGTCTTCTGTCTGTCTCTGTCTCTTCTCTGTCTCCTGCTCTGTCTGTCTGTCTGTCCTGTCTGTCTCTGTCTCTCTGCTCTGTCTCTGTCTTCTCTGTCTGTCTTGTCTCTCTGTCTGTCTGTCTGTCTGTCTGTCTGTCTGTCTGTCTCGTCTGTCTTCTCTCTCTCTCTCTCTCTCTCTCTCTCTCTCTCTCTCTCTCTCTCTCTCTCTCTCTCTCTCCTCTCTCTCTCTCTCTCTCTCTCTCTCTCTGTGTACATAATATAGTTCGAGGAGCGTGATGCATCTGACTCATCCTTGTGGATACTGCACTGTTATTGCATCGGTAGGATCGGTTCTTGTTGTATAAATTTATATATTTTTGTCCTCTTATGTCGTGATGCTGTGTGCCTTATGTGCAGCTCTGTATCGATAGGCGCGCGGGCGTACACACAAGCGCGCACTGCGCGCGCGTGCATACACACAGACACAGACACACTAGCTCGCATACATGCACACACACACACGCACAATCGATCGCACACCCAACAAACACAATAGCTTGCACACACCCGCGCGCGCGCACACACACACACACATACATACACACACACATACATACACACACAATCGCTCGCATACATCCACACGCACACGCACACACACATACACACACGAGGAGAGAGAGAGAGAGAGAGAGAGAGAGAGAGAGAGAGAGAGAGAGGAGAGAGAGAGAGAGAGAGAGAGAGAGAGAGAGAGAGAGAGAGAGAAGACAGACAGACAGACAGACAGACAGACAGACAGACAGACAGACAGACAGACAGACAGACAGACAGACAGACAGACAGACAGACAGACATATTGAGAGAAACAGAGAGAGATAAAGAGAGGCAGACAGAGACAGAGAGAGAGAGAGACAGAATGATATAATGTATATAACACACGAAAGTTCTGGCGTGTATCTTTCTTTTTCTCTTGATCTGTCTGTGTGTCTATAATGTCTGTCTGTCTGTCTGTCTGTCGTCTGTCTGTCTGTCTGTCTGTCTGTCTGTCTCTGTCTCTCTGACTCTCTTTCACTCCCCTCTCCCCTCTCTCTTTCTCTTTCTCTCTCTCTCCCTCTGTCCACCCTTGTGTGTGTGCGTGTGTGTGTATGTGTGTGCGTGCATGCGTGTGTGTGTGCGTGGTGTGTGTGTGTGTGTGTGTGTGTGTGTGTGTGTGTGTGTGTGTGTGTGTGGTATGTGTGTGTGTGTGTGTAATGTGTGTGTAATGTGTGTGTGTATTATGTGCAGCCTAGAATGTTCTCCAGTGCCGACCGTCACGTCTTTGTATCGACAGTGAGTGGGGTGACTGTCAGCCACCTGCTTCTATAGAGCTCCAGTTTAGCTTTTGAGACACACACACTCTCTATCTCTATCTCTGTCTCTCTCTGACTCTCTCTCTCTCCTCTTCTCTCTCTCTGTCTCTCTGTCTCTGTTTCTCTCTCTGTCTCTTGTCTCTGTCTCTGTGTCTCTGTCTGTCTGTCTCTCTCTCTCTCTGTCTGTACTGTGCTCTCTCTCTCTCTCTCTCTCTCTCTCTCTCCTCCTCTCTCTCTCTCTCTCTCTTCTCTCTCTCTCTCTCTCTCTTCTTTCTCTTCCTGTCTCTCTCTTCTGTACTGTGCTCTCTCTCTCTCTCTGTACTGTGCTCTCTCTCTGTATGTGCTGTCTCTCTCTCTGTACTGTGCTCTCTCTCTGTCTGTCCTCTGTCTCTGTGCGAGCGTGCGTGTGTGGTGTGTGCGTGGGTGGATGTAAATGTGTGTGTGAGCGTGCGTGTGTAAGTGTGTGTAGGGGGAGGCGTACGTGCGTGCGTGCGCACGCGCGCACGTGTGTGTGTATGTGTTTGTGTGTATGTGTGTATGTGTATGTGTGCATATATCTGTGTGCGTGTATGTGTGTGTGCGTGCGTGAGCATGCGCACGCGTGCGTGCTCGCGCATGTGTGTGTGATTGTGTCCACGCATACGCGCATACGCTTCCTTCCTTACAGAGTATTGTTTGTGAAGATTATTGACCCTGACAAAATGTATTGTGTTTTATCTCCGACTTCATTACAAGGAATGATGTGTTTATGAGCAGTAACTGACTAATGAGTTACCTTTATAGCCTGTGCTCTCTCTCTCTGTGTCTCTGTCTCTCTGTCTCTGTCTCTCTCTCACTCTCTTTCTGTGTTTGTGTGTGTGCGAGCGTGGGGTGTATGCGTGTGCGTGTGCGTGTGTGGTGTGTGTGTATGTGTGTGTTTGTGTGTGTGTTATGTGTGTGTAAATGTGTGTGTTAGTGTGCACATGTAAGTGTGTAGGGGGAGGAGGCATGCATGCGTGCATGTGTGTGTGTGAGTCTGTGTCTGTGTAAACATGTATCGATGTGTATGGTGTCTGTGTCTGAGTATGTGCGTACATACGTCTGTGCTTGCGTGCGTGTGAGTGCGTACACGCGTGCATGTGTGTGCGTGTGTGTATGTGTCCATGCGTGCGCGCATACGCTTCCTTCCTTACAGAGTATTGTTTGTGAAGATTATTGACCCTGACAAATGTATTGTGTTTTATCTCCAACTTCATTACAAGGAATGATGTGTTATGAGCAGTAACTGACTAATGAGTTACCTTTATAGCTGTACCCTCTCTCTCTCTGTGTCTCTCACTCTCTGTCTCTGTCTCTCTGTCTCTGTCTCTCTCTGTCTCTCTGTCTGTCTGTCTCTGTCTGTCTGCCTCTCTCTCTCTGTGTTTGTGTGTGTGCGTGCATGCGTGTGGTGTGTGGTGTGTGTGGTGTGTGTGTGTGTGTGTGTTAGTGTGCATGTGTAAGTGTGTGTAGGGGGAGGAGGCATGCGTGTGTGTGAATCTGTATCTGTGTCTGTGTCTATGTGTGTGAGTGTGTATATGTGTGTCTGTATCTGCGTGTGTGAGTGTGTGTGTTGTGTGTGTGTGCCTATGCGTGTGTGCGCGTACGTGCATGCGTGCGCGCGCGTATGTGGGCGCTTGCTCGCGTACGCTTCTTTCCTTACAGAGTATTGTTTGTGAAGATTATTGACCCTGACAAATCTATTGTGTTTTATCTTCAACTTCATTACAAGGACGATGTGTTATGAGCAGTAACTGACTAATGAGTTACCTTTATAGCCTGTGCCCTCTCTGTCTCTGTCTTCTTGTCTGTCTCTGTCTGTCTGTCTATCTCTCTCTCTTTCCCCCCCCCCTCTTTCTCTCTATCTGTCTGTCTGTCTATCTATCGTCTATCTATCTTCTATCTATCTATCTATCTATCTATCATACTATCTATCTATCTATCTATCTATCTATCTTATGTCTATGTCTATGTCTGTGTCTGTGTCTGTCTTGCGCTCTCTTGCTGTCACTACTTCTCTGTCTCTCTCCTTCGCTCGCTCTCTCTCTCTCCTCTCTCTCTCTCTCTCTCTCTCTCTCCTCTCCTTCTCTCTCTCTCTCTCTCTCTTCCTCTCTCTCTCTCTCTCTCTCTCTCTCTCTCTCTCTCTCCCCCGCCGCTTTCCCTTTTTTTCTCTGTCCAACCCCCTTTCCCCTCCCCTCCCCCCCCTTTTTTTTTCTTTTAGGGGCGACAGTGAACGAGCTAGCTAGCTAGATACAGAACAGCATCATCATTATCATGTTAATAATGCCTTGACTGTCTAATCTGTCCGTTCTTGGGGGAGGGAGGAGAGAGAGAGAGAGAGAGAGAGAGAGAGAGAGAGAGAGAGAGAAGAGAGAGGAGAGAGAGAGAGAGAGGGAGGAGGAGGAGAGAGAGAGAGAGGAGGAGAGAGGAGATGGAGAGAGAGAGAGAGAGGGGGAGGGAGGGAGGAGGGAGGGAGGAGGAGAGAGAGAGAGAGAGAGGAGGGGGGGAGGGAGGGAGAGGAGGAAGAGAGAGAGAGGGGGGAGGGAGGGGAGGAGAGAGAGAGAGAGAGAGAGAGAGAGGAGAGAGAGAGAGAGAGACGAAGAGAGAGAGGAGGGAGAGAAGAAGAGTGAAAGAGAGAGAGTGATAGAGAAGAGGAGGGGGAGAGGAGAGGGGAGAGATAGAGAGGGGGAGAGAGGAGAGGCGAGAGAGAGAGAGAGAGGCGAGAGAGGAGAGACAGAGACAGAGACAGAGACAGACAGACAGAGAGAGACAGACAGAGACAGAGAGAGACACAGAGACAGAGAGAGAGACACAGAGAGAGACAGAGATCCATTAATTAATTATTGGTCTGTGTCGGACTCTGACTCCCTCGCTTTCTTAGTCCGCTCTTTATTTGGTCGTTTTCTAGCATCAAGGAGTGTGCGTGTGTGTGTGTGTGTGTGTGTGTGTGTGTGTGTGTGTGTGTGTGGTGTGTGTGTGTGCGCGTTGTGTGTGTGTGTGTGTGTGTGGTGTGTGTGTGTGTGTGTCTGTGTCTGTGTCTGTGTCTGTGTTGTGTGTTGTCTCTCCCTGTACATACGTGCGCGCGTGTACATACGCGCGCGTGTGTACACATATACACACATACAAACATACATACACACATGCACACACACAGACATACACACACGCACACGCACACACACACACGCACGCACACACACACACACACACACACACACACACACACACACACACACACACACACACACACACACACACACACACACACTCATTTGCTATAACAGGACGCAAGCTTCTTGTAGTAGTGCTTTAGACAATCAATACTTGGCCTTGAGCGACAAGCATCAGTCTCTCTCTCTCTCTCTCTCTCTCTCTCTCTCTCTCTCTCTCTCTCTCTCTCTCTCTCTCCTCTCTCTCTCTCTCTCTCTCTCTCTCTCTCTCTTTTGTC
>CM060340.1:22910628-22915418 GCA_030674155.1 Stramonita haemastoma
TTTGCCTTGTTATCCTAATCCTAACTATTCCTCTGGTGATATGTCAGTGTGACGTGACAGTCTTGCTGACATGTCAATAGTATAGTGTCATTCACAGATGGCAGACGCAGACAAGGCTGGAAAATGTCATGCTGGCTTATCTCTAGACATACAATGTATGTTCAGTTCCCTTGCCTCTCCAGCCATGCTTGTCTAAATAATTATTGTGGTCCAACTGACCAAATCCCGTGGCCGTTTGCTTTGACCTTCATGCCTCAGGGGGTCAGGAGCCACGCTTGGCTGGTCACAGGGGCTTCCTGACAACCTTCACGTGGATTAGCTCCCTTGTAGAGGATTGCTGTCCCTTTATTGGAAGTTGGGGGGTTCGTTCGCCGCTTAGGCCTAGTTAGAGGGTGATACGTGTGTGTTGTGTTGTGTTGTGTTGTGTTGTGTTGTGTTGTGTTGTGTTGTGTTGTGTTGTGTTGTGTGTGTGTGTGTGTGTTGTGTGTGTGTGTTTATGTGTGTTTTGTTGTGTTGTGGTGTGTTTGTGTGTTTGTTGTGATGTGTTGTGTTGTGTTGTGTTGTGTTGTGTTGTGTTGTGTTGTGTTGTGTTGTGTTGTGTGTGTGTGTGTGTGTGTGTGTACTCTGTGTGGTGCGTGCGTGCGTGCGTTGCGTGCGTGCGTGCGTGCGTGCGTGCGTGCGTGCGTGCGTGCGTGGTGCGTGCGTGCGTGTGTGTGTGTGTGTGTGTGTGTGAGATGTGTGTGTGTGTTGCTGTTGTTGTTGTTCTTCTTTTTTTTTATCACACTTAACTAACACTAAAAACATTAAATTATGAGGTAATAATTCAAATTTAGCTTCATAACTTAGGATGCTCTACCTGTTCCAGTGTTTGTCTCTTGTCTGTCTCTGTCTGTCTCAGCCTCTTTCTCTATCTCTTTATCTCCGCCTATGTATATGCGTCTATCTGTCTGTCTGTTTGTGTGTCTGTCTGAGCCTGATTGTTTATCTCTTTCTCTCCGCCTTTGTATATGTGTCTATCTGTCTGTCTGTGTGTTTCTCAGCGTGTATCTCAATCTATCTCTCTTGTCATCCTACGTATCGAATCTTTCAATATTTCCGTATATATGTCACAGGATCAGTATGAATCAGGTATGACAAATGACACTGTTCAGCTCTGCAATTTGATAGCAAACTGCTGTGGTGTGGGCTACTAGTATCACTGATAACAAACCGGGAAGGATTAGCTTCATTGTGATCATCATCATCTTCTGCTTTGCTTTGACTGTGGTGATTTGTATTGAAGATGATAATTAGAGTGGTGGTAGGTCATAGTCACTGTATTGAAGATGATAATTATAGTGGGTAGTCATAGTCATGCTTATAGATATTTTAGTATTATTGTTTGCTAGCGTTCCCCAGCTTAGTCATAGTTAGGGACGGGATAGCTAGATTAAGTGATCAGAGCGCTCGCTTTCCCCAAGTCAAAGTTAGGCAGCGTCGAGCGTGGTTACCAGTTGGATGGGTGACCGTTTGCGCGCCTTGGCTTCAGTACAGTCCCCCCAGTTCACCCAGCTGTCAATGGGTACCTGCCCTCTTTAGGGTCAGGGATGGTAAAGCAGCGAGGGAGAGGAGATGGGCGCTGCCCTCAATATGCTGGCCCCTAGAGAAGCTGAGGTCTCTGATGCCTCGCTCCACTACGACCGCCTAGGTTATGGGACACCTTTACCTTTTACCTTACCAGTGTTGTGGTTGGTTTTCAGGAGTGGTCACTACAGGTCTGTGGAGGAGTGATATGAACTGACCATGGGGAGTGGTGACGGCAGCGAACAGGGAGTAGGGGCTGGGGGTGGGAGGTAGGGGTAGGGAAGATTTTTTTTTGGTAACATGTGATTGATGACGAATTCCGATCATAATCTTATTATTGCCATCTTGTGCATACAGGTTGGTTTTTTTGTGTGCATATTATTATTATAGTGCATGAACGTCACATGGTGATGATGGTAGGAGTAGAGTAGTGTTGCAAGACAATGAATGTCATATCAGTCTTTTAAGGTCGGAGTTGTTGTTTTTAATTAGTAGTATGCCTGTCATGGGCTTTTAGCGATGTCCATTATTTAGTTAAAGCACACTTTTCTTTGATAAAAGTGCTATCATCATCGTCGTCGTCATCATTATCGTCATCATTATCGTTGTCGTCGTCATCACCATCACCATCATCATCATCATCATCATTATCATCATCATCATCATCATCATCATCATCATCATCATCTTTCTAGGATTAGGAATGTGTGCGTGTATGACTGTTTTCAAGTGCCACGCCATACCATAGGCTGCCGTACTCCCACTTCACAGGATTATTTTCCTTCCATGGAGAGCAAAAGTGCTGCTATGCAAAATTTTTTTTTTTTTTTTTTTTTAAATCTTGTCGATGATGAAGACAATTTTTCAGTATCACACTTCAAAGCATGACAACATTATCAATGCAGGTACTGGCAGTCTGCTTGCTGATATTAATCAGTTGTTGTTGTGCGTTCCCCAGCTTAACACTCCGGGGATCACCCATAATGTGCTACTCTGACTCACTCATCCCACCTGTAAATCACTGTGAGATAATAAAAAAAATAATAAAATTGCACACTGAATGAGAAGTTTGCGTGTATGACAGTTTTCAAGCACCTCGCCATACAGGCAGCCATACTCTGACTTCAGAGGAATATAAATCAATCAGTAACTGAGTTAGTAGACAGCTTTCAGCGTGGGCCAGATTACTGATGGATAAGGACAATTTTATATCCGATATGTCATCCTGATATGGTTTGACTGTTCATCACAAACAGAGAGTGTAGTTCTACTCTGATGATAACTATAGAATATTGACGATTATGGCATGCAGAAAGATCATGCATTGATTTCGCTAACAGGTTTTCAAAACTTCCATACTGTAAAGGTTACGGTGGGGGTTAGTTCCTAAAGTACTTCGAACAGATTTGGATAGAAAACGACTACTACAGAGAACTATCATCCGATGTTAACTGATAGTAGTACTGAGGTAGCCGCATGTGGTCAGCTGAATGTGGTGTGTACGCACGCGTGATCACTCTCTTGGAAGTATAAAAAAGATGGGATTTATAGATAGTGAGAGTTACGAAACGCCAGTGGGAAAGCTTTTTTTTCAGGCGTACAGTGATGGATAGATTAACAGGAAAAATAGGTTTGCGTACGCTAGCACCCATAAGCACACAGATTAGCAAATGGAAACGCAGAATTACAATCATATGCTTTCACGAACAGATACACATTCAGGCATGTGTGCCCGCGTGTGTGGTGTGAGAGTGAGTGCACACAAACATAGCAATACACACACGCTTACACGCGCAAACACACATATATGCAGGCATGCACGAACGCACGCACACACGCAGCCAGGCAGGCACCACATTGCACGCACACGCACACATACACACACGCACGCACGCACACACGTACGCACGCACGCATACACACATACATACGTACACATACACATACATAACACCACACACATCTCTCTCTCTCTCTCTCTCTCTCTCTCTCTCCTCTCTCTCTCTCTCTCTCTCTCTCTCTCTCCTCTCTACTCTCTCTCTCTCAACACAACACCTCTCTCTCTCTCTCTCTCTCTCTCTCTCTCTCTCTCTCTCTCTCTCTCTCTCTCCTCCACCACACACAACACACACACACACACAACACACTCACACACACATCACACACACAAACACACACACCACACACACAACACACACACACACACACACACACCCACACACACACACACACACACACACACACACACACACCCAGAAGCGACAGATTGTGAGCATAGTGTAGTTATAAATGGGGAGGTAGGTTGTGAGGGCTGACTGTTGATGGGTTTTGAGAGATAACCAACACTTTGTCAAAGCTGGGGGACAGGTGCATAGGCACCTCTCTCTCTCTCTCTCTGTCTCTCTGTCTCTCTCCCTCTCTCTCTCTTCTCTCTCCCTCCTCCCCCTCTCTCTCTCTTCCCTCCTCTCTCTCTCTCTCTCTCTCTCTCTCTCTCTCTCTCTCTTCTCTCTTCTCCTCTCTCTCTCTCGTTAAAAAAAACTAGTGCTCCCTTTCTCGTTGTGATGCCTCTCTCTCCCTCACTCTCTCTTAAGTGAATGAAGGAGGATGAACAACAGGTATGTGTGTGCGTGCGTGTGCGCGCGCATGTGTGTGTATGTGTCTTGTGCGTGCGTGCGTGCGTGCGTGCGTGTGTATGTGTGCTTGTGTGGTGCGTGCGTGCGTGTGTTGGTGTGTGTGCGCGTGTGCGAGCGTGCGTGTGTGTGTGCGAGCGTGCTTTGTGTATGTGTGTGTGTATGTGTGTGTTCTCTGTATACCTGTATGTATGTATATGTATGAAATTATTATATAAATATAATTATATATATATGTGTGTGTGTATGGATGTGTGTGTGTGTTTGATCTATGTATATGTATGTGTTCATGTGTGTATACTATTTGTATGGGTGTGTGCACGCTTGCTTGCTTGCAAATGTTTGTGTGTGTGTGTGTGTGTATGCGCGCTCGCACGTGCGCTGGTGCCTATCCCAACCCCATCCCCCACACCTTCCCATTCAGCCTCAGTCACTGAATCTGAGTTATCATATCCAGAGATGCCACAGGCGTCTATACACCGAGACATTGTGGGTTCGGATGAGACGATAACGGCCAAGATTCTGTAGATGACGTGACATACATTTGGCGCAGGTAAAAGAACCCACAGCGACAAGAGAGTTGGTCCTGCTAAAATT
>CM060340.1:22915518-22918018 GCA_030674155.1 Stramonita haemastoma
ACTTTACACCAACCTTGCCTGCCTGCCTGCAGACAATGATGACTATATTTTTTTTAAGGGTGGGGGTTGTTCAGTTCTGTTTTTTAGCAACCCTATACTAAAACTGCCACCCTGGACATTTTTCTTTGGCTTGGTTTTGGTTTGGTTGTTTTTGAGTGCATGTGTGTTTCGGAAGAGGGAGAGGAGAGGGTTGTTCAAAAAACAGAAATGACAGAAGAGATGGATAACGAATAAGGAGGAGCAGAGGAAAAGGGAGCAGAAATTAAAGAAGAAGAAGATGAAGATGATGATGATGATGATGATAAAGAAGAAGAAGAAGAAGAAGAAGAAGAAGAATTCTGAAGAAATAGACGAAGAATTGCGAAGAAGAAGAAGAAGAAGAAGAAGAAGAAGAAGAAGAAGATGATGATGATGATGATGATGATGATGATGATGATGATGATGATGATGACGATGAACAATTAAATAGCAACCACAACACCAACAGATAAAAACAATTTATTATTCCCCTTGAGCACTCAAAAGTGACCATTATGCAAGTCACGATAAAACAGTCATATATAATTCCTTCTCTTCATCAAAAAACACAATAAGCTTAAAATGTCATTATGAGTTTCTGTTTTATTTCTTCGTTCATTGTGTCTTTTATTACATTTAATTAGCCTACATTTTTTACATAGTTTAACAAAAGCAACCCAGATCTATGCAACATGTAGTGTGTTGTGGCGTGCGTGCGTGCTGTGCGTGCGAGCGAGCGAGTGTGTGTGTGTGTGTGTGTGTGCGCGTGCGTGCGTGCGTGCGTGTGTGTGTGGTGCGTGCGTGCGTGTGTGTGTGTGTGTGGAGTGTGTGTGGAGTGTGTGTTTATTTTCTTTCTTTATGTATTCGAGGATAATGGAATAAGCACTCGCGTGCTTTTTTACATCAAGTCCTCGTGAGTGTATGTGTGTGCGTGTGTGTATGTGTGAGCGTGCGTGCATGTGTGTGCGTGCCTCTGTGTGTGTGTGTGTGTGTGTGTGTGTGTGTGTGTGTGTGTGTGTGTGTGTGTGTGTGTGTGTGTGAATAGGAAAAACGAACCAGACAGATTGTAATCACTCGTCCAAACCGATCTGCCTCTTGTTACACCGCTTCACCCGATGCTTGTTCTTATACATGTCACGGTACACGACGGTACTGTATCACACACACACACACACACACAACACACACACACACACACACACACACATCCTACACACATACACGCACGCACACACACACATCGTACACACATACACGCACGCACACACACACATCGTACACACATGCACACACAAACACATCACACACACACCCTACACACCACACCACACTAAACTACACACCACACACACACTACACACACACACACACACACACACACACACACACACACACACACACACACACACACACAACATATATATATATATATACACTACAAGACTATATACACTACAAGACTTTCCTATCCTGTTTCATCTTCTGCCCCTGCTCTCAACAGCTGAACTATCCACCACCCTGCCAAAGTGCTTGACCTCTGTGTGTGTGTGTGTGTGTGTGTGTGTGTGTGTGTGTGTGTGTGTGTGTGTGTGTGCATTGACTTTGTTAAAAATCTAAATTGTTGTTGGCTGCATGTGCAAGAATTGGTTGAATGCAAGCGCTTTGATTTGTTTTTGCAAGATATAGCGCTATATAAATTCCATTTATTATTATTATTATTATTATATATATATATATATATATTATACACACACTACACACCACACTACACACTACACCACACTACACACCACCACACACACACACACACTACACACACACACCACACCACACCACACCACAAACACCACACACACACACACACCACCACCACACCACACACACTACACCCCCCCTCCCCCCTCTCCCCCCCTCGGCCACACACACACCTAGTACCTCCCTCCCTCTATTGTCTCTGTGCCTATTGGTACTGATCGGATTACGGCCCCATGCGGCCTTCGTTCTGGAACTCTATGATTATCGATCACAGGTTTCTGCCCTTTCCAATCGATATATCAGATCGAACAGACGAAGTCAGACACGGGGGGTTGGGGGAGGAGGGGAGGGGGGGTTGTGGAGCGGATCAAGGGAGAAGGAGGGAGGAGGGATTGGTTTAGGGAGGAGGTGGGGGTGGGGGGGTTGAGAAGGGAAGAGATGATATAGGTGTTGAAAGGGAGAGAATCGCAGAGGCCAGGAGTGCCTTATTTCGGAATATGAAAAACAAATATCAATAACAGCTTTTTGAGGATAAGACGAAAAGAGACTGGAATAGCAGGAAAAAAGTAAGGAGGGACAGAGAGAAAGAAAGAAAAAAAGAAAGAAAGAGAGAAAGAAAAAAGAAAGAGAGGAGATGTGGACCTACAGACATACTGGATTCAAGATGATAAAATGATGACGATATTGACAATAACAATGATAATATTATGACATCTCTCTCTCTCTC
>CM060340.1:22923018-22932383 GCA_030674155.1 Stramonita haemastoma
TACTATAGTGTTTATGAACATGTCAGTAGCTTGTTTACGAGACAGAGACATTGATCTCGTGCTCTTTTGTTAATTTTCTAAAAAGTTCTGATTGATTGTTTAGGGTTTTAATGTTCACTTTTGGTGTTTTTATTTACTTTTTGTTTCTACCATTGGTTATACGTTCTACAAGTAACATTATTCGGTGTTTTTTTTTTGTTTTTTTATTTTGTTTTGGTCTGATATCACTTATGTGAACAGACATTAAACTGAAGAACAACACACACACACACACACACACACACACACACACACACACACACACACACACACACACACACGCACGCACGCACGCACATACATACACGCACGCACGCACAAATACTCACACACACACAGACACACAGACACACAGACACACACACACACACACACACACACACACTCACTCACTCACTCACTCACTCACTCACACACACAAAAGTCTAAACGATTCGGGATTACCCAAAGATAACATCTCTCACAAAAATTAATATCAATACTCACCCTGACAAAAATCAGTGTACGGGAATCCCGATCTGGTACTTGCCATCTCCCACCTTCACCATGGGGAATTGCACAGGGCACGTACATTGTCCCACCAGTTCCCGCACCTGCCCAGCAAAGTGAATGATCAATCAATGAATCAATAGTTTAATCAATTAATCAATCAATAGGTTGATCGATCAATCAATGTAGTCAGTCAAACCAGTTAGTCGATCAACACTAGCAACAATCAAGGAACCATCCCACCAATAATCATCATTATCCAACCAGCCAGCCAGCCAGCTAGCCAGCCAACCAACCAACCAGCCAGCCAGACAGCTAGCCAGCCAACCAACCAGCCAGCCAACCAGTCAGCCAGCCAGCCAGCCAACCAACCAGCCAGCCAACCAACCAGCCAGCCAACCAACCTACCAACCAGCCAGCCAGCCAGCCAACAACCAAGCAACCAACCAACCAACCAACCAACCAGCCAACCAACCAACCAGCCGGCCAACCAACCAACCAACCAACCAACCAACCAACCAACCAACCAACCAACCAACTAATCATCCAACCAACCAACCAACCAACCAACCAACCAACCAACCAACCAACCAACCAACCAACCAGACAACCAACCAGACAACCAACCAACCAACCAGACAACCAACCAACCGACCAACCAACCATTAATCAATCAACCAACCATACTACTCCCTGATTTTTTTAAAAGATCTCCCAGGTCAAATTATACGCAGATCTGCCAGTGCCAACCACCCCCCCACCCCGAAACAAACAAACCAGAAAGCGTCTAAGGCTTTATCAGCGCAGTGGGACATGCAGTTGGTCTAGAATCACAAGGCACTCTGTCTGATAAATCTCTCGGCAATATTGTGGGGCAGCATATAATGTTATCGCAAGCTCTCTCTCTCTCTCTCTCTCTCTCTCTCTCTCTCTCTCTCTCTCTCTCTCTCTCTCTCTCTCTCTCTCTCTCTCTCTCTCTTTTCTCCATACATACATACACACACACACACATATATATATTGATATATATATATATATATATATATATATATATATATATATATATATATATATATATATATATATAGATATATATACACACAAAAATCAACAACAACAAACCAACCAAACAGTGACACCCAAAACAAAACAAAACAAAAAACCCCACACACAACCTCCTTCAAGAACCCTTGCAAACCACACAGACACACACCCAGCAGCATCAGCACGTACCATGTAATCCAAGAGAAACTCATCACCTAGCTGCAACAGCAACTCCTCCTCATCCCCCTCCAACACCTCCACACACTCCTCCACCTCCTCCTCTCCTCCTCATCACCTCACCACATCCACGTAACCCATACCCATCACCATCACCACAAACCTTTTGATGCCTCAAGTGAACGTCCATAACAACCTTCACTATCACCACACTCTGCCGATACCTTTCGAGAACGTCCCAGAACACTATCCACCCCCACATCCACCTTCTCCCTCTCCTCCATCTCCCTCTCCTCCTTCTCCCTCTCCCAATCCTCCTTCTCCCCCAGAAATCCTGATCCGTATCCACCCCCTTCAGACACACGGAAGGTGAGAACATCCACCACCCTATCCGGAGTCCTGGGTAGTGTTCTGGACGGAGGAGGTGATGCTGATGATGACGCTACTCCTCCTCCTGCTTGTCCTTGCAGGAGGTTGGGCTGGGCACTGGTGTAGGAAGACCTGGGCTGACTGTGCAGCACAACATCTGGCTGATCCCACCATGTTCCTGCTGCTGTTGGAAGTGATGTTGAGGATGATGATGATGATTTCGGAGAGGATGGGGACACTTTTTCAGAGTCCAAACCCGAGGTCCAGAATGGTTTTCTCACATGTTGTGTCCCCGTGTGGTGTGAGGGCGGTTCTGGGCATTCTTGTTCGTTGTGGATTGTTGGGTTTCCATGAGGGTCAGACTGCGGTGCGAGGATCTCCTGATCGTCCGAAGAAGACTCTTCATCATCATCCGAGTGCCAGAGACGAGGCTGCGAAGAACCGATCAGCACACTCACACGAGGATGGGTCAGGGAATATTTCGGGGTCAGGATCTTCGGCTCCTGGAAGGGAGTGTTCGGACG
Source organism: Stramonita haemastoma (assembly GCA_030674155.1). Lineage (NCBI taxonomy): Eukaryota > Metazoa > Mollusca > Gastropoda > Neogastropoda > Muricidae > Stramonita > Stramonita haemastoma. Next base: position 22,925,661 of record CM060340.1, read on the forward strand.
CGCGTGTAAGGGGGTCCTGTTGTGTGACGATGACGTCAGATTGCTTGACGTCAGATTGCCTGAGGAGAATGACGTCGTCAATTTCAGTGTGCGAATGTCCCCTGAAGATTCCACAACCAGGACCAGGTCGTCGAAGGACACGTGGCACTTTTTCTTCTGCATCTTCCACAGTGGACGAGGTCCCATGCAGGATTGTTTTGTTTTTGGGGGTAGCACTAATACTGATTTAGGGATAAGTTGTCGCTTCCTTTATGACTCCACAGAAGCACTGGGTTTAATAGTCCCTATACGCTCATCACTGTGTTGATGCTTTAAAGAGCACACACTTCTTTCTTCTCATTGTTTTGTTTGGTGGGTGTTTTACAGCAACAGCCTGTCCGGGTTTTTGTGTGTGTTTGTTTGACACCAGAGCTCTGCTGCTGATTCTGACTAGAATGTGAAGATGATACAGCTTCACGTGTTTTTTAATTTGAGAACGTCTGTTTTTGTAGGCCTGTGACAGAATAAAACTCAGTTCTCTCTGTCTCTGTCTCTCTCTCCCCCCCCCCATTTCTCTCCCCCATCTCTCTGTGTGTGTATCTCTCTGTCTCTCTGTCTCTCCGTCTCTGTCTCTCTCTGTCTCTCTCTGTCTCTCTCTGTCTCTCTCTGTCTCTCTCTGTCTCTCTCTCTCTCTCTCTCTCTTCTCTCTGTCTGTTTGTCTCTCTGTCTCTGTCTCTCTCAAAGATAGTTTTGTTTTTATTGCACAACTGTTTTATCAACCTTTTTACAATCTAGATAGATAGATAGATAGATAGACAGACAGACAGACAGACAGATAGATAGATGGATAGAGAGGAGAGAGAGAGAGAGAGAGAGAGAGAGAGAGAGAGAGAGAGAGGAGAGAGAGAGAGAGAGAGGAAGACAGACAGACAGATAATAGATAGATAGATAAGACAGACAGACAGATAATAGATCGATCGATCGATCGATCGATCGATCGATCGATCGATAGATAGATAGATAGATAGATAGATAGATAGATAGATAGATAATAATGGAGGGAAATAAGTGCAGGTAACCATTTTGAAAAGGATTCATCAAAGATTCAATCTAAAAAAACACACAAAAAGCCTAGAAAATGTTATCTTTTAATGGCCCAAGGAAATCTAATGGTCAAACTATTTTTCACTGAACTGGGACATTAATAAAAGGAGCAAAGCTGTCATTATATATACAAAGAAGGAGACTGGGGAAAAAATATGACCCTGTTCCATTTGAACCCCTTTTCAAAGTGCTATAAACAATTCATTTCAAAAACGTCTGGATCAGCTACAATTCATTAACAGGTTATCGATGTCTCTCCCCCCCAATAAGGGGGCACAACTATGTTTGGAAACCGAAAGTTACCGTCTGCCTTTTTGAAAACGGAAGTGGGGCTGACAACCAATTTCCTGAGCCGTCAATTTCCGTATCCTGTTTGTGTCACTTACGTCACTACTTCTGATGACATCAAGATAGAAAATTAATTCCAGTGTGAGAAGGGTCTTAGAATTCAATAAAAAACAACAACCACATTTTGTTTAAAAAAACAAACCCACCCAAACTCTTTTGATGAAAAAAAAATGCACGATCGCAAATCACTTCAAAAAGTTAGACTTCATTCTGTAGAAAGCATCTACCCTAATACACACGGTACCACGTCTATCTTATTTTAACAACGGCACAATTGTTATTGTTGTTGTTGTTATTTGTAAATGCACTACGATTTATCAGCAGCAAAATTATTACTATTTTCTTCCTTTGCATACACCTCACTATGCCTACACCTTTGAATCACACTTCCAGGTAAAGAAGAAACGAACAAAAGAAAGAAAGAATACCAAACAAACAAAGAACAAAAAAGAAAGAATTACAAACAGGCAGAAAAAGAACAACACGATGATAAAAGTTGTTTAAAAAAAACGGGGTAAATGTAAAAAACAACACAACATTAAAAAAAAGCAAGAACCCCACATGTATATATATACACACACAAACACCACTTCCAAAGAAAACTCTCTTTCCTTCCTCTCTTATGAGAAAAAGACAAATTGTCGCCCTGTGTGTGTAAGTGTGTGCTCTACGTTTTTAAGATCTCCTAGCTGGCTTATCGCCTTGCCTGTCATGTCAGCCAGTCACACACTCACTCGGCCTTGTACGTATGTGTGATGATAAATGGAGGGGGGGAAGGAGTGTCCGAACCCCGAACTCCCTGGCTTTTATGAGTCTTTTGACAGAAGGCTGTCACCTCCCGGGTAACGTCCAATAAAAGTCTGTTGACCATATCCAAGATTGTTATAACTGGACTTTTGATCTTTTTCACCCCCTTTCTCTGATAACTTACTGCAATCATGCACGCTCACACACACACACACATACACACACACTCACTCACACACACACACACACACACACACACACACACACACACACACACACACACACACACACACACACACACACACACAAACACACATATAGCTTGATTGGATAAAAGCATGAGTGAACGTAAGAGTATTGCGAAGGCACAGACACACGCAAGCACACATATTCGCATGCATGCTTGCTAGCTAGCAAGCAAGCTAGCCTGCACACACATACGCTAGCAAGCACGGACACACGCAAGCAACCCCCCCCCCCCCCACACACACACACACGAGGGAGAGGGAGAGAGAGAGAGAGACAGACAGACAGATAGACAGAGAAATAAATAAATACAGAGAGAGAGAGAGAGAGAGAGAGAGGAGAGAGAGAGAGAGAGAGAGAGAGAGAGAGAGAGAGAGAGAGAGAGAGAGAGAGAGAAGACAGACAGACAGACAGACAGACAGACAGACAGACAAGACAGACAGAGAAATAAATACAGAGTTAGATAGATAGAGAGCAAAATGGCGAATGTACACCCCAGTAGCAGTCAGTAATCTCACCACAGCACTTTAGAAACAGACATTAAAGCCACACAAAGACCCCCCCACCCCACCCCCCTGCCTTCATTTTTAAATCACCCTTCCTGTCCACTGCTGCCTAGAAACCGCATTAGCTTAGCAATCAATCAATGATTAATTGAAGTTTAAAGTGAAACCAACGACACAGAACCAACAACACTACACAGGGAATCATTAAATTATTATTTTGATGGTTGGGCAGCGGGAGGTAATTGCATGTCTTCGGGTGATCTCTTTTATGAACTGTAGAAATTAACAAAAGGCATGGGACATAATAAGAGGTTGACTTTCAGTACCTACACTGCACGGGACGAGATAGCTCAGTCGTCAGACGCACTCACTTTCCCCAAGCTAAGGTTATTAAAACAGCACTGAGCGTGGTTACCAAGTGGATGGGTGACAGTTTGCCTGCCTTGGCTTCAGTGCAGTCCTCCAGTTCACCCAGCTGTTAATGGATACCTGCCCTCTTTAGGGTCAGGGAAGGTATAGGAGATGGGCGCCGCCCTCAATATGCTGGCCCCTAGAGAAGCTGAGGTCTCTGATGCCTCGCTCCCTTACGACCACATAGATTATGGGACACCTTTTCCTTTTACCTCTACCTACACTGCTCTAATAATGCGGCGGCAAAATACAGGTGCGTACATAGAAGCTTGGTTGGAACTCTTTTTTTCATCTTTTGTAAGAGAAGTTCTGAGTTTAGTTTCCTAAGGTGGAAAGACGGAAGAAGGAAGAGGAGGAGGATAATCCTGTCCCCTAACAGATGACAAGATTTACAAAATTACATACACACGGGACTCGATGCAAAAAAGCACATGAGTGCTTATATTCCATTATCCTCGATATAAAAGAATAAATTATTAAAATTAAAAAAAAAATAATGATATTAACACACACATAGAGTACGCGTAAAAAGACCGTGTTTTCTTAATTCTTATTATTCCACAACTAGCCACACTCTTTTAGTGCTGTGACATCTCCCAATGACTCCTCAACGACTTAATTAATTCAAGAAGAAGTGACCACGTCAGTCAACTGAAGTCAACCACTGTTTCACTACAAACCTAACCTTTCCCTTACTGCTCAGCATCTAAGAAACAAACACCTTACACACGTAAAACACCTTCAGCTCTCCACAAAGTTTCACCACAAACCATAAACTCGGCGCTTTCACTACACTTCTCCACAGCACATAAAAACAGATATAAGTAGGCCTATATACACTCTTCCACAGTTTAAAGAAAAACAAACCCAAAACAATTGAAGTATACTTTCTCTCTGCACAAGCCTAGAAAGATTCAGATTATATATACACACACACTCTCTCTCTCTCCCAGACGGGAAAAAAAATGAAGTGCGCACACTCTCTCTCTCTCCTCCTCTCTCTCTCCCTCTTTCTTTCTTTCCCAGCGACGTCAGAGTATCACCCACGTTGTACCCACACACGGGGGGGTTACCCACCACTAGGACCACTCACAATCAAAACAGCCACACGCAAATCCATTTCTACCAAAAACACCACAGTCAATATACGGTCAAGCAAAAATGCCCCCCCCCCCCCCCCCAACCCCACCACCCTCTTCTACAGAGAGGACCAAGTACCGATATTACCTACTAGCAGGAAAATAAAGGTAATTAATAAAAGCCTGGGATGGAAAGAAAGAAAAAAAGAAGAAGAAAAAAGGAAGGAAGGAAGAAAAGAAAGAAAATGGTTCAGTCCGGTATTGTTTTCGCATGGTAGCTGCTGCAATTTGGGGTAGGCCTATTATTCCCAGTAGGAGTGCGTTAATCGGGTGAGAGAAAAAAAAAATGATTGGCCGGTGTCATGACCAATAACTGTGCCCCCCCCCCCCCCCATTCGGTTTTATGACTGTGAACAAAAAATACTAAGATTTCTCCAGTGCTTTTCAATTTAAAGTTGAGCATATTATTTTTTTAAAATATTTTTTTGCTTATTTATTATACATAATTTTCCTCCGGTTTACTAAAAAAAAAGAAAAAAAAAACTTTCTTCCGTCACATCTTATTTTTGTTTTTTTATTTCGTGTAAATTTTTTTTATAAATCAAGTGTTATTCTCTCTCTCCCTCACTCTGTCTAATGGACATTTAAAGTTGTGATACGTACACTAGGGAAAAAAGAAAAGCAAAGGGAGGCAACTTGCGATAGCTATCTTATCTTACTTAAATAAAAAAACAAACAACACCCCTACCAAAACAAACAAACAAACAAACAAACAAACAAAACCCCACACCAAAACCGGGCCGTTTACGTTTCTATGAAGTCTACATTGGAGAAAAGAACAGCGAAGGGAGGCAACTTCCAAGAATTATCCTTTCTTACCAAACTCGTACCATCATGACTTCGACCCAGCCAAACATAGTTTGCAAAGACGCCATCATCTTCATTTCTCGATAGCACCGGTACGTCAAACTTAACTTAATCCTCCTCGCTCCGGGTGGAGCAAAAGGCGCCAACAAGTCTCCTCCAGCCATCTCTGTCTTGGGCAAGCCAGCTGATTTCATTCCATGTTTTGCCCATTATTTTCATTTTTTCTATAGTTCTCCATGTACCTAACGGCCTGCCCCTCTTCCTTTTACCAGGTGGTGCCCATCTGAGTGCAGCATGTGGATGTCGGGTCTTGTTCATCCTGAGGACATGGCCCAGCCACCTCCATCGCCTTTGTTTCAACCCATGATCAATTCTCTCCTTGGTTTTAAAACTAGAGTTGCCATTTCTTGCTAGTGTGCTTTTTCTTCCATCACAAACGCGTGGTATTGAAACTGGAAACAGGCTCTATTCTTTCACACAGATAGTTCCTTGCAAAACACTAGAACTCAGACCACCGAAAGCTGTCATGTCCAGGGTGTGTGTGTGTGTGTGTGTGTGTGTGTGTGTGTGTGTGTGTGTGTGTGTGTGCGTGCGTGTGTGTCTGTTAGTCTCTGTGTGTGTGTGTGTGTGTGTTAGTCTGTATGTGTATGTATGTGTGTGTGTGTGTTAGTGTTAGTGTGTGTGCGTGCGTGTATGTGTGTGTGTTTGTGGGTGTGCGCGTACGTGTGTGCATGTGTGTGCACGCGCGTGCGTACGAGCGGGATGCTGTGCGTGCATGCGTGCGTGCGTGTGTGTCTGTTCCTAAAGATTGAATTTTATTACTTTCTTCTTCTTCTTCTTCTTCTTCTTCTTCTTCTTCTTCTTCTTCATCTTCTTCTTCTTCTTCTTTTTCTTCTTCTTCTTCTTCTTCTTCTTCTTCTTCTTCTTCTTCTTCTTCTTCTTCTTCTTCCGAACAGCTTAACAACATGTGTCACATACTGTGCAAAATGTAAAGTAAACATTTGATTAAAGAAAGAAGAAAAGAAACAAAGAAAAGTGCCATGCCCAGTAGTTTATGAAAACATTTTACTGGGTTAACCATCTATACATCGACACCTTCGCAATGAGAGAGAGAGAGAGAGAGAGAGAGAGAGAGAGAGAGAGAGAGAGAGAGAGAGAGAGAGAGAGAGAGAGAGAGAGAGAGAGAGAGAGAGAAGAGAGAGAGAGAGAGAGAGACGGATGGACAGACAGAGAGACAGGGACAGAGACACAGAGAGAGAGAGAGAGAGAGAGAGAGAGAGAGAGAGAGAGAGAGAGAGAGAGAGAGAGAGAGAGAGAGAGAGAGAGAGAGAGAGAGGGACAGACGGATGGACAGACAGAGAGACAGAGACAGAGACAGAGAGAGAGAGAGAGAGAGAGAGAGAGAGAGAGGAGAGAGAGAGAGAGAGAGAGACAGA
>CM060340.1:22932483-22939983 GCA_030674155.1 Stramonita haemastoma
GAGAGTGTGGAGGAGTGAGAGAGGGAGAGAGAGACGGAGAGGATGAAAAGAGAGAGGGAGGGAAGACGCCCCAAAACAAGGAAAGGGAAAAGACAAGACAAACAGGGTGGGACGGCAATATGTCACTATCATCACTCAAAGAATTAAGTCTAAACGGGAAAAATGTCACATTTAATTGATAAGGACGTTTGCATTTTTTTTCCTGTTGACATTTGTTTTCGAAACAAAAACTTTTGCCATCACACACACCACACACCACACACACACACACACACCAACACACCACACACACACAAAACACACCTTCTCCCCTTTTCTCTCTCCTCTCTCTCTCTCTCTTCTCTCTCTCTCTCTCTCTCTGTTCTCTCTCTTTGTGTATGATGAAATATCTTTTAGCCACTCATTTATGTGAGAGAGCAGCAGAGCAGATTTTTTCCTCACCACCTCAAGGTTCCATCTTCTTATTGGTTGGATTGTTCCATTCATATAAGGGAATAGTGAGGTTCATCATGGATTTGGGTTTTGGGGGTTTTTTGTGCATATGATTGGAGGAAAATGTTGGTTCGTTTAAGCTGCTCCATTTGTAGGGGGAAAACAGGATGGTGCAAAAACTTTTTTCTTTTTTGCAGTTTGAACTCTCCGTTGGCAGGGGAAAATAGGATTAGTAGCGAAGATCTTTTAAGGCAAAACAAATCGTCTTTAGTTGGAACCGCCCTGTTAGGTTTGGGGCGGGGTAGCTCAGTGGTCAGGGCGCTCGCTTTCCCCCTGTTAAGCAGCGTCGAGCATGGTTACAGGTTGGATGGGTGACCCGTTTGCGCGCCATGGCTTCAGTACAGTCCCCCTAGTTCACCCAGCTGTAAATGGGTACCTGCCCTCTTTAGGGTCAGGGAAGGTAAAGCAACGAGGGAGAAAAGATGGGCGCCGCCCTCAATATGCTGGCCCCTAGAGAAGCTGAGGTCTCTGATGCCTCGTTCCCCTACGACTGCCTAGGTTATGGGACACCTTTACCTTTTTTTTTTTTTTTTTTTTTACCCCACTAGTATAATTATTAATAGGACCAGTAATATTATCTTGGATATCAGTTTATAGATTCTAATTTAGAACTTTTTTTTTAGTAGAAGGGAGAAGCATAATGAAACAAAATATATAATATGTCAACCAAACTCTTCTTTCTTTGGTACGAAAAAGATTTCAAAACTTTTCTTTTTCAAGCAAAACTCTTTAAAGCGTGTTCTAACAGGAACAAGGAGACAATGCTAATGTATTGGATTTGATTTCTGCTATTTTGGAAGGGAAACAAAATAGTGCAAAGCATTTCACCATCAACTCACCCAGTTTCTGCAGAGAGGAAAAGTTAAACACTTTCATCATCAACAACCCCCCCCCCCCCAAAAAAAAAAAAAAGAAAAAAAAAAAAGAAAAAAGAAAAAAAAAAAAGGTGCGAGAGGTGGAGGAGAGGGATAAGGAAAATCCTGAAAAACAGTATTTAATGATGCTTTTTTCCTCAACAAAATAAATGACATCTTTTACTTGGGAACAAAAACATCCGGTGATATCATAACCAGAATGGGCTGGTAAGCAAGCACAATGATTTTCGAAGCTGAACTCTCTCTGCACAGGCCACATACATCGGACTTGCGTCAAAGATGAGACTTAGGGAAAGGGTGTAGGTACATGGACTATCGTCACACAGACAGACAGACAGACAGACAAACACACACACACACACATAACACACACACGCACGCACGCACGCGCACACACACACACACAGACACACACACACACACACACACACACACACACACACACACACACACACACACACACACACACACACACACACACGCACACACACACACACAAACAGACAAACAGGCAGACAATCCTAGAGGCATTGAACTCCCAAGACAGTCACGTCACTATAAGGAGGAGGAGGAGGACGAGGAGGAGGAGGACGAAGAGGAGGAGGAGGAGGCAGCAGTGACAGGAAAGGTTGTGGATGACAGTGTCGGGACAGAATCAATGGCTTTGGTATCGGAAGTGGAGCGGCGCTGAAGTCATACAACTGTCATACTTATTGTATCGAGAGTAGGGGAGTCAATATGCCGAGTTTGGGCTGCGCGGAGTCTGGTGCCGGCACCGAGGGTATAGGAGATGGTCGGTATTTTGACTGCTGCTGTGTAGGCTAGGCTACTGAAGGATGGAGCAGCCGTCAGGTGATGCTGGTACTGATGGTGCTGATGGTGCTTGTGCTAAAGTGTTGAGGTACGGAGCAAATGGTGGTCTTGTCCATGGTTTTTGGGGTGGGTGGCTTGTAAGCCTTTGAGGGCAGCGTCAGATAAATTCAACGAAAATACTTTCCATGAGACTTTCTCCACTGGAGGGGCTTTCTGTCCGTGGTTTTGGGATGGCTTGTAGGTTTTGAGGACAGTATCAGATAATATCAACAAAAATACTTTCCATGAGACTCTCTCCACTGGATAGATTTTTTTCTTCAAAATATTTGATTGTAAAAAGAAAAAAAATTGCGTCGCTTTGTACTTGAATTTGTACATCATGGTAGACAGTTTCTGGGGGCAAAAAGGGTGAAGAAGAAAAATCTGAATTTATTTGACATTAAAAGGGCACCTGTTCACTGCAAAAATGTACATTAACTGTTGAAGTTAAGGAGGGGAGAGGAGAGAGAGAGAGAAGAGAGAGAGAGGAGAGAGAGAGAGAGAGAGAGAGAGAGAGAGAGAGAGAGAGAGAGAGGAGAGAGAGAGAGAGAGATTTTTAAGTACATCTGTTGAGGTTTTACAATAGTCATTGGTATTTTTAGAAAATGGATGTTTTCTCTCTCTTCTTTTTTTGTCTTACCATTTTGGAGAAGGGGGGAGGTAATTTTTTTGACACGTCATTTTTGTGTCTTGGCTGAAAGGTATGTTGTTACTACCTTAATTATCCATTGGTGTACTTGTTTGCTTTTTGTCTATTGATTCGTTTATGGTGCTGTGTTATTAATACTTTGTCTTATTTGTTACTTAATTTTGCTTATTCATTCCATTTCATTCATTCATTCATTCATTCATTCATTCATTCATTTTCATTCATTCATTCATTCATTTTCATTCATTCATTCATTCATTCATCCATCCATCCATCCATCCATCCATCCATCCATCCATCCACCCACCCACCCATCCATCCATCCATCCATCCATCCATCCATCCATCCATCCATCCATCCATCCATCCATCCATTCACACAACTTTCATTAGTATTTGATTTTACTTTTGTAGTTAGTTATTGTAGCCTTTTTTAACGTTTGTGTGTGTATGGTTGGTTGTTGTTGCCAGGTGTTCCATGTGCCAGCGATGCCTGAACAACTGGTATTTTGAGAAGGACGGGCAGCTGTACTGTCGCCAGGACTACTGGTCCAAGTATGGCACTGCCTGCAACAGCTGCTCCCACGTCATCACCGGGCCGCTTATGGTAAGCCTTTTGGGTCAAAAAAGGAAAAAGAATGCATACAGTCAGTTTCTTGTGTCAAGTGTTTGTGGGGTTTTTTTGGGTTGTTTGTTGTTGTTTGGTTTTTTTTTGGGGGGGAGGGTGTACATGATGATACTTTTAAATCTTGACTATTTTCCACAGTTATGCTCACATTGGGATTGCTCAGTGGTCAGAGCGCTCGCATACAGTCAATTTCTAGTGTCAAGTGTTCAGGGTTGTTTTGTTTTGTTCTTTTTTTTTGTTTGTTTGTTGGTTGGGTTTTTTGTTGTTCTGTTGTTGGGTTGTTTTTTGTGGGGTTTTGTTGTTTTTTTTTGGGGGGGGAGTTGTACATGGTGATACTTTTAAATCTTGACTATTAATTCCACAGTTATGTGAGCATTGTATTGATAGCTCAGTGGTCAGAGCGCTCGCTTTCCCCCAGCCAATGTTAAGCAGCGTCGAGCGTGGTTACCAATTGGATGGGTGACCGTTTGTGCGCCTTGGCTTCAGTACAGTCCCCCCAGTTCACTCAGCTGTAAATGGGTACCTGCCCTCTTTAGGGTCAGGGAAGGTAAAGCAGCGAGGGAGAGGAGATGGGCTCCGCCCTCAACATGCTGGCCCCTAAGAGAAGCTGAGGTCTCTGACGCCTCGCTCCCCTACGACCACATAGGTTATGGGACACCTTTACCTTTACCTTTATGTGAGCATTATATATGTAGTTGGGGGAACAGGATAGCCTGGTGGTTAGAGTGTTGCACTTGTGATCTACAACTCCGGGGTTGAGCCACCACCCAGGTGCCCGTTTGCTGGGGATTTTATTCTCTAGAGTTAATAATATTCTGTACCGACTTCACTTCCCCGAAAGTCCTTCGGATGAGGCTATAAACCGAGGTCCCATGTACGAACGTATGCAGAACATCTTGCGCACACGTTAAAACTCGTTCCGCATTTTGGAAGAGCAGGACATTAGTATGTGCCGGTGGAAATGGATGACAAAATTTACAAAATTGCATGCACAGTGGTGTCGTGTTTAAGCATCACCCCCCCCCCCCCCCCCCCCCCCACCCCACCCCAAGTCGGACTGCAGCCACATCGACATATATATATATATATATATACATATATATATATATATATATATTGTATATAATTTATATATTATATTATATATATTGCATATATATATTATATATAGTTAATAAATATATATATACAAAATCTCACAGGTGGGGATCACTTGAGATTGTTTTGTTTTGTTTTGTGCCTCGACTTTAGCTCTAAGGTTCAACAGTGATGAGATTTTGCGTACGTGACTATCCCCTCCCCCCACCCAATCACCATTAAGGTAGCTGCATTTCAACTTCAAGGATACAGTCTGGAACTGAGCTTAGCAATTTCTCCAGGACAGTCGGGAGGTACCTCCCTGCTCTTTCCGATTTCCAACTGTCGTGGGTTCTTTTGATGTGCATAAGTCGGTAAGCGCACGGGGTCTGACTGGTTTAGTTAGAGTCTCCTCCGAAAGCCGTGACATTCAGTTTGAAACTGAGAAGAATGGGCAAGGCTGGGAATCGAACCCCAAACCTCACGGCTGTTTATTTGTTAGGTTGGTGAACGTCTTAACTGTCCTATGACCTTCTTTCCTGTAGGGATGAGTGGGGTAGAGAGAAAGGGAAAGAGAGACAGAGACAGAGAGACAGACAGACAGACATTCAAACTTCAGACTTTTACTGTACATCGACCTTAGGCCACAATAAAAAACCAAATTGGGGCATAGAGGATTTTTACATGACACAGAGAGAGAGAGAGAGGAGAGAGAGAGAGAGAGAGAGAGAGAGAGAGAGAGAGAGAGAGAGAGAGAGCACTCTACACTGAAATTGTTTAATATACATCGGCCTTAGGCCACAATACACATTCTATTCAGGGGAGAAATATAAAGATGCAAAAAATGAAACATACCTTCTTGTAAACTTTGATCAGGCTTTGGCATAATACCTTGGCGTGTAGTCAACACAGTACACTATTGAATATATATATATATATATATATATATATATATATATATTCTGAAATAATGACTAAATAGATAAAGGCTGACACCTTATTTTGAGAGAGAGGGAGAGAGAGAGAGAAGAGAGAGAGAGAGAGAGAGAGAGAGAGAGAGAGAGAGAGAGAGAGAGGAAAAGAGAGAGTGATTGATTGATTGATTGATTGATTGATTGATTGATTGATTGATTGATTGATTGATTGATTGATTGGTTCTTTTATAACGATGATGTTCTGCGTGCGTTCGCACGCGGGGCCTCGGTTTAAAGTCTCATCCGAAGGACTTTTGGGGAGAGTGGAGTCAGCACTGATGTTAACTCCAGGAGAAAAATGTCCTCGCCCGGACTCGAACCCGGAGAGAGAGAGACAGAGAGAGACAGAGAGATTAAGAGCATACTCTGGATGACCCCTAGGTTTCAAAAGCTGTGTGACACTGTATAATTATGTACTGATCAGCGGCATCAACAAAAATTAATAAGGACTTAAGCTTTGACGGATGGGGAATAATAACTGGGACTCCTCTAGTGATGAAGAAGGGTGGGGGGGGGGGGGGGGGGGGGGGGGGGGGGGGGGGTAGTGACCTTGACCTTGAGGTGATTGGTCTAGCCGTCAGGATGTACTAGCCTATGTGGCTGGTATGGCCGGGGGTTCATCTTAGTAGTGCCAGCAGCAAGATGTTTTGAACTGTCGTGTACACGTTTCGTGACGTGGTGTGATTGATTAGTCACTGGTGGCGGTGTGTCCTTAGGTAGTACTAGTCGTGAGTGAGTGAGGGACTGTGTGGGTGTGTGGTGGTGGGGGGGAGGGTTTGTTGTGTGTGTGGGGGTGGGGAGGGTGGGTGTTTGTGTGTGTGTGTGGTGTGTATGTGTGTTGGGGGGGGGGGGGGGGGGTATGTGTGGTGTGTGTGTGTGGGGGGGGGGGGGGGGGGGGGTGGGGTGTGGGGGGGGCGGTGCGAGGGGGGGGTGTGGTGGTGCGTGGAGGTGTTTGTGTGCGTGTGTGTGAGTGCATTTGCGTCCGTGCGTGCCTGTTTGTGTGCGTGTGTGTGCGTGTGTGTGTGTGTGTGTGTGTGTGTGTGTGTGTGTGTGTGTGTGTGTGTGTGTGTGTGTGTGTGTGTGTATGTGAGGTACATTAAATCTTCTTCTTCTTCTTTCTCATGACCGGAACGGTCGTGGAGGAGACATGAGAGACGATTCTGCAGCCAGCAGAAATCAAATAGTTTGAGGATTAAAAAAAAAATGTTATGATAAAAGATAGGTATTGATGATGTATATGTATATGTACACTACAAAAATTTTAATGTGTACGTGCCTGCGTGTGTGTGCGTGCGTGTGTGTGCGCGTGTGTGTGTGTGTGCGTGCTTGTGTGCGTGCGCGCGCGCGTGTGTGTGTTTGTGTGTATGTGTGTATGCGTGTGTGTGTGTGCATGCGTGTGTATGTGTTTGTGTGTGTGCGTGCGTGCGAACATGTGTGTGTGTGTGTGTGTGTGTGTGTGTGTGTGTGTGTGTGTGTGTGTGTGTGTGTGTGGTTGGTGTGATGGCAGGTGGCGGGGGAGCATCGCTACCACCCAGAGTGCTTTCAGTGCCAGAAATGCCATTCCTATATCGGGGACGGGGACACCTATGCTTTGGTGGAACGATCTAAGCTTTTCTGGTGAGTTTGTGTGTGTGTGTGTGTGTGTGTGTGTGTGTGTGTGTGTGTGTGTGTGTGTGTGGTGTGGTGTGTGTAGTGTGTGTTTGTGTGTGCTGTGTGTGTGTGTGTGTGTGTTGTGTTTTGTGTGTGTGTGTGTGTTTTGTGTGTGTGTGTGTGTGTGTGTGTGTGTGTGTGTGTGTGTGTGTGTGTGTGTGTGTGTGTGTGACACCTATGCTCTGGTGGAACGATCTAAGTTTTTCTGGTGAGTTTGTGTGTGTGCATGCGTGAATGCTTGCGTGTGTGTGTGTGTGTGTTGTGCGTGTGTGTGTGTGCACGCGCACAGGCATGCAAGCATGT
>CM060340.1:22944983-22963932 GCA_030674155.1 Stramonita haemastoma
ACCTCCCATGCGATCAGAGCCCTGTCGCAGCGTTGTGTTACTAAATCGGGACACACCTGCGAATTGTGCGATGCTCTTGTTTCCTTGGGTGGTGGTTGAAAGCCCTCCATGGCATACTCTTTGCCTTCATGGTGAACGGTAGAATCTGTGCAACCTCTTTTTAGAGGTCACGTCCTAACTGGCTAGCTGTACCCACCCGAGAAGCTGTGCAGAGATGGGACATCACATGGGCGCATATGTCCACTCTGTTACAATTTATTTATTTATTTATCTATTATTGTATATCAAGGACAATGGAATAAGCACTCATGTGCTTTTTTACATCCAGTCCCCGCATGCATGCAGTTTTGCAAATCTTGTCATCTGTTCCCACTGGCACACGATGGCCTTCTCTCATGAAAAGCGGAACAGGATTTAATGTGAGCACAAGATGTTCTGCATGCATTCGCACACGGGGCCTTGGTTTGTAGTCTCATCGGAAGGACTTTTAGGGGGAGTGGTGTTAGCACTGATGTTAACTCCAGAGGAATAACCCCCTCGAACAGGAATTGAACCTGGGTCGTCAAATTGCGAGCGCAATGTTCTGACCACTCGGCTATCCCGCCCCCCTATTATAGAAAAAGACAGACATCATAATCATTATGCGCAATTCTCAAAAACATTCAGAATCCATGTGCTTTCAAATTTCAAACCTGATTTAGGTAGAGGGATCTATTCCATGAAAAAAGACCCTCAGAGCTATAGAATTTGGAACCCTGAAAATATTCTGTCTCTTTTCATTTCCAGCAAGGGGGGCAGGATAGCCTTGTGGTTAGAGCACAGTGCTCATGATTTTATGGCCTGGGATTGAGCGTGGGTTCAAACCACGACCGAGACACGCGTTGAAGGGTCATTATAGAATCAAACATTCTACACTTCAAGACTGTTAACTCTATCCCTACATCAAGGGAGAGAACCCCTTTTTCCCAGGACACGTGCACTGTGCACATTTGTCTGCTACTGTAACCCAGCAGTGGGTGATACGCAGGGAAGGGTTAGTAGATGGTTGGTTACCCTATAGCAGGTTACCTGTAGGGAAAGGGTGAGTAAAGATTATTTTCAACAGTTGGTCTGTCTCTCTATCAATATTGTTTTGAACAGTTGGTCACTGTCTCTCCATAAGGTAAAGGTGTCCCATAGCCCATGTGGTCATAGGAGAGCAAGGCATCAAAGACCTCACCTTCTCTAGGGGCCAGCGTGTTGAGGGCGGCGCCTGTCTCCTCTCCCTCGCTGCTTTACCTTCCCTGACCCTAAAGAGGGCAGGTACCTGTTTATAACTGGGGAACTGTACTGAAGCCAAAACGCACAAACGGTCACCCATCCAATCGGTAACCACGCTCGATGCTGCTTAACCTTGGCTGGGGGAAAGTGAGCTGACCACTGAGCTATCCCGTCCTGTCTCTCAATACAGATGGTTTTCAACAGTGTGTCTCTGTCTCTCAATGCAGATGGTTTTGAACAGTGTGTCTCTGTCTCTCAATACAGATGGTTAATGGTCAATACAGTGTGTCTCTGTCTCTCGATACAGATCTGAGATGGTTAATGGTCAATACAGTGTGTCTCTGTCTCTCAGTACAGATGGTTTTAAACAGTGTGTCTCTGTCTCTCGATACAGATGGTTTTGAACAATTGGTATCTGTCTCTCAACAAAGATCATTCCTTTAAACACTTTGTGTGTGTCTCTCAATACAGATGGTTAATACAGATGGTTAATGGTCAATACAGTGTGTCTCTCTCTCAATACAGATGATTTTCAACAGTGTGTCTCTGTCTCTCAATACAGATGGTTTATACAAATGGTTAATGGTCAATACAGTGTGTCTCTGTCTCTCAACACAGATGGTTAATGGTCAATACAGTGTGTCTCTGTCTCTCAACACAGATGGTTAATGGTCAATACAGTGTGTCTCTGTCTCTCAATACAGATGGTTTTCAACAGTGTGTCTCTGTCTCTCAGTACAGATGGTTAATAGTACAGATTTTTAATGGTCAATACAGTGTGTCTCTGTCTCTCAACACAGATGGTTTTGAGACAGTGTGTCTCTGTCTCTCGATACAGATGGTTAATAGCACAGACAGTTAATGGTCAATACAGTGTGTCTCTGTCTCTCAACACAGATAGTTTTCAACAGTGTGTCTCTGTCTCTCAATACAGATGGTTTTGAGACATTGTGTCTCTGTCTCTCAATACAGATGGTTAATGGTCAATACAGTGTGTCTCTGTCTCTCAGTACAGATTGTTTTGAACAGTGTGTCTCTGTCTCTCAATACAGATGGTTAATACAGATGGTTAATGGTCAATACAGTGTGTCTCTGTCTCTCAATACAGATTGTTTTAAAGTGTGTCTCTGTCTCTCAATACAGATGGTTAATACAGATGGTTAATGGTCAATACAGTGTGTCTCTGTCTCTCAATACAGATTGTTTTAAAGTGTGTCTCTGTCTCTCAATACAGAATGTTTTCAACAGCGTGTCTGTCTCTCTGTCTCTCTCTCACAGGTGAACGCACTGCTCAACTCCAAGGACTCGGTACAGATCACGGTGGAGAGGGACGCCTCCCCTCTGAGGGTCAACACCGAGTCCTCCCAGGCGGCCCACACGGCCACCGCCCACCCTTCTTCCTCCGCCACCGCCACTGCCACCAGTGCCACCTCCCCCTCCCCCTCCACCCCCGTCTCCTCCTCCTCCACCACCCCCTCTCCACCACCCCTTCCTCTATCAGCGAGAACAGCACAGAGTCGGAAGGGGAGAAATCTCTGATCATCAACGACACCCAAGTCAGGCTGAGACCCAAGGCTTCGCTCAGAGCTAAAGGGTGGGTTGGGGTGGGGTGGATGAGGGGGTTCTTGTCTTTTTCTGTGTGTGTGTGTGTGTGTGTTGGGGGGGGGGGAGGGGGTAAGTGTGTGTGTGTGTGTGTGGGGGGGGGGGGTAAGTGTGTTTTGTGTTTGTTTGAGTGTGTGTGTGACTCTGTGTGTGTGTGTGTGTATGTGTGTGTGCAAGCGAGTTTGTGTGTTTATTTAGTTTCTTATTTCAGTTTCAATATTTTTTCCCCCTTGTCTTCTAAACGCATAGAGTTTTACACAAGTTTTCCAGACTGTACCGACACTGACATGACAACTGACAGCTCTCTCTCCCTCCCCAACATGACATGACATGATGACATTCTCACTGTCTGGAACAGATGACATTTACAAAACTGCATACACATGGGAGGACTGGAAGTAGAAAAGCACAAGAGTGCTTATTCCAGTAGTAGTAGTAGTAGTAGTAGGCACCCATCAGTCTCGGAAGACTTGCGCTCTAGTCTTTAGAGCGCAAATCCTGGGCAAGTATGCATGGAGGGCAGGCTGTTACCCATTCAGCAGACCCTCCCCCCCCTCTCCACGGCACTGGAATGATCCACTGGATCCATTATCCTGGATATAAAAGAAGAAATCAAATCAATAAATCAAATCAAATCTTGTCTGCTGTCTGTCAATCCATTATCCTTGATATAAAAGAAGAAATCAAATCAATCAAATCAAATCAAATCTGTCTGCTGTCTGTCAATCCATCATCCTCAATATAAAAGAAGAAATCAAATCAATACATCAAATCAAATCTGTCTGCTGTCTGTCAATCCATTATCCTTGATAGAAAAGAAGAAATCAAATCAATACATCAAATCAAATCTGTCTGCTGTCTGTCAATCCATTATCCTTGATAGAAAAGAAGAAATCAAATCAATACATCAAATCAAATCTGTCTGCTGTCTGTCAATCCATTATCCTCGATATAAAAGAAGAAATCAATCAATAAATCAAGTCAAATCTGTCTGCTGTCTGTCAATCCATTATCCTTGATAGAAAAGAAGAAATCAAATCCATAAATCAAATCAAATCTGTCTGCTGTCTGTCAATCCATTATCCTCGATATAAAAGAAGAAATCAAATCAATAAATCAAATCAAATCTGTCTGCTGTCTGTCAATCCATTATCCTCGATATAAAAGAAGAAATCAAATCAATAAATCAAATCTGTCTGCTGTCTGTTAATCCATTATCCTTGATATAAAAGAAGAAATCAAATCAATAAATCAAATCAAATCTGTCTGCTGTCTGTCAATCCATTATCCTTGATATAAAAGAAGAAATCAAATCAATACATCAAATCAAATCTGTCTGCTGTCTGTCAATCCATTATCCTAAATATAAAAGAAGAAATCATCAATAAATCAAAGGACGGTGGCAGGATGGTTAAGACGTTCGCCTGCCAATATGTAAACCGCGAGTTTCTGGGTTCGTACCCAGCTCGCCCTTTCTTCCCAGTTTGACAAAAAAATCGAACTGAATGTCAGTCATTCGGATGAGACTATAAATCAAGGTCCCGTGTGCGAACGCACGCAGAACATCTTGCGCACACGTTAAAACCCCGTTCCGCCTTTCGGAAGAGCAGGCCATCATGTGCCGGTAGGAGCGGATGACAAAATTATAAATTAAAAACCCAGCATGCACACAGGTGTCGTGTTTAGACACCATCCCTGAGGGGAAAAAATTAATGGGTAGGCGCTGCACTTGTGGCGACGCGCTGTCCCCGGGGAGTGCAGCCCGAATTTCACGCAGAGAGAAATCTGCTGTGACATAAAGTGGTATAAGATATGATAAGATAAGATAAAATCAAATCTGTCTGCTGTCTGTCAATCCATTATCCTTGATAGAAAAGAACAAATCAAATCAATAAA
This sequence comes from Stramonita haemastoma, assembly GCA_030674155.1. Lineage (NCBI taxonomy): Eukaryota > Metazoa > Mollusca > Gastropoda > Neogastropoda > Muricidae > Stramonita > Stramonita haemastoma. The sequence goes on from CM060340.1 coordinate 22,949,742, forward strand.
TCAAATCAAATCAAATCTGTCTGCTGTCTGTCAATCCATCATTATCCTCGATACAAAAGAAGAAATCAAATCAATAAATCAAATAAAATCTGTCTGCTGTCTGTTATCCTTGATATAAAAGAAGAAATCAAATCAATAAATCAAATCAAATCTGTCTGTCTGCTGTCTATCAAACAGACACAGCCCGTCACACAAAAGAAGAAATCAAATCAATAAATCAAATCTGTCTGCTGTCTGTCAATCCATTATCCTTGATATAAAAAAAGAAATCAAATCAATTTAATCAAATCAAATCAATCTGTCAATCAAACAGACACAGCCCGTCACGCAGACGCAGCAAGTCCCCCTCCCCGGTGCCCCCCTCCCGCCAGAAGAGTGTGGATCTGGGGCGCTCCGCTTCCTTCCACACCCAGTCCCAGGATCATCGCGTCTTCCGCGCTTCCGACCTCATCTCGGGGCAGGTGTTGGGTCAGGGCTTCTTTGGCCAGGCCATTCTGGTGAGTCTGTTGTTTTTTTTGGTTGGTTGGTTGGTTGGTTGGTTGGTTGGTTGGTTGGTTGGTTGGTTGGTTGGTTGGTTTGTTTGATGATGTCTGTGAAGTTGGAATGTGTGGTTACCGGAAATGTTGTTGTGTGGGTGTGGTGGTGGTGGGTGGTGGTGGTGGGTGGTGGTGGTCGTGGGGGGGATGGTTGCGTATGTAAAAATTTTTGTCGTTTGGTGAATTTTTGGAGATCTCCCGGAGGAAGGGGAAAAAAATCTTTGTTTTTGTTTTATTTTGTTTTTGTTTATTTATTTTGAGGATAATGAAATAAGGACTCTTTTTTTTTTTTTTTTTTTACATCCAGTCCCCATGTGTATGCCTTATGTAGATTTTGTCATCTTTTCCCACTGGCACAGAGTGACCTACTTTTCCAAAGAGTGGAACAGGTTTTAACGTGTGGGCAAGATGTTCTGCATGCAGTCACACATGGGACCTCGGTTTATAGTCTCACCTGAAGGACTTTTGGTGGGTGTAGTCAGTGCTGAGGGGTCTTTGTTCAAGCATATGTGACACTCCACCACAAAATGAGTTGCTTAGCACCTGACCCACTTTTCCGCTAGGAGCCATTTTAGGCAGGTGGGGGTCAGGTTGTCGATTTTGAGATTTTGATTGATAATAAATCTGTAGTCATTATTCAGCCTTGTAATGCAATATCAAGTCATAATTTTCTTTCCTTTTGCCTTTAAACATGTTTTAAAAACATCCAAGCCCTCATTCTAACCACCTTTTACGATACTAAACTTAAAAGTTTCTCATTTTGTCATTTCCTGCAGTCTTATCATTTCAACTTGTAATAACTTTTCATAGAAATGTCAGATTTTCAATCTGTTTTTTGTATTGTATAGCCGTTTCATTGCAAATTAATAAGATGTCAATAACTAAAAGTTGACCTCTGGTGCAATGCCACTCATTATGTGGTGGAGTGTCACATATAGGTAGTAGAGGTGTGTGTGTGTGGTGTTGCAGGTGACCCACAAGGTGATGGGAGGAACTCTTCAGTAGTGTTATCTTTCTATGTCTACATTCTAATTTTCTAAAGCCACAGGTATGAAGAATAGAGGTGTGTGTGGGTGGTTTTACAGGTAACCCACAAGGTAACGGGAGAGGTGATGGTGATCAAGGAACTCTTCAGTAGTGTTATCTTTCTGTCTACATTGTAATTTTTCAAAGCCAGAGGTATGAAAACAAGGTGTGTGTGTGGTGTTACAGGTGACCCACAAGGTGACGGGAGAAGTCATGGTCATCAAGGAACTCTTCAACTTCAACGAGGAGGCCCAGAAGAGCTTTCTGCATGAGGTCAGTTATGGAAAGTGTCTAGTTCTTCTTGTAGACTGCCATTCACAGACTGTTTTTTTTTTTTACAGTCAGACTGTAAACTGAGGTCCACTGTGCAGGGTATCATGTACGTTTATCAAAACATCTTCTGTCTTTCCTAAAAACCAACACTGACTGCTGGGACAGAGGACAGAAACATACCCAGCATGCACTCTCTTGTCCAGGAAGAGCTGGGCTCCACCAGGTTCCATTTACCCATGACACACTGTCTAAAAAAACTCAGTGGAGAGTCCTAGCAACAGCTCTTTAAAAGAGTTTAAAGGAGAAGTTAAGTCAAATCAAGTCTTATCCCCGGTCAGAATGCAAGCAGCCTTAATTGTGGGCAAAAACGGTTGCATGCACAAAACTCTCTCCTATGGTGAACTTCAGAGATCTAGCAGAGGAATGAAAAAAGCAAATCCAGTCAAGATGCTTGCAGCTTAGGTATACTGTAGCATAAGTGTTGCTGAAAAACAAAAGTATCATAACCTGGAATATTGATCGTAATTTTTAAGAGAAAGTGGTGGTGTTCTTATATCTTTGTCTTGTTTTTGTTTCGTTACACAAATGTGTCTGCATTCGCTGAAGTTGTGAACATTAGCCGAAACCTCTGATCGGCTCTTAAGTATCACAAAACAAAGCAAAACAAAACAAAAGTAAAGCTGATAGGATCTTGTAGTCATATGACTTTTTTAAGTTCATGTAGTCCTTTTATTTTTCCAAAACGTAAAGGTGTCCCATAACCTATGTGGTCGTAGGGGAGCGAGGCGTCAGAGACCTCAGCTTCTCAAGGGGCCAGCATATCGAGGGCGGCACCCATCTCATCTCCCTCGCTGCTTTACCTTCCCTAACCCTAAAGAGGGCAGGTATCCATTTACAGCTGGGTGAACTGGGGGGACTGTACTGAAGCCAATGCACGCAAAAGGTCACCCATCCACTTGGTAACCACACTCGATGCTGCTTAACCTTAGCTTGGGGAAAGCTAACCACTGAGCTGTCCTGTCCCCATATGCGCACACTGGGACTGGATTTAAAAAAAAAGAATATAAGTGGCTTATTCCATTATCCTTCGGATGAGACTTTAAACCGAGGCCCCGTGTGTGAACGCACGCAGAACATCTTGCGCACACGTTAAATCCTGTTCCGCTTTTCGTAAGAGTAGGCCATCGTGTGCCGGTGGGAACAGATGACAATATTTACAAAACTGCAATCACACAGGGACCGGATGAAAAAAAGCACATGATTGCTTATTCTGTTATCCTCGATATAAAAAAATGAAATAAAAAATAAATAAATCCTGGGATGAAAAGAATGTTTATCTAAAAATGGCAGAAGAGTGTGGGAAAACGTTCAAGCATTGCAAGTGTAGATGGTGATGATGTGACTGAAGGCTGGCCACAGCTGTCAGTTTCCCCCTCTTTCAGCTCCTCTCAGTTGCTAATGATCCCATCCCACCCCAGTCTAGCTGGGACCAGCTAGTGCTGTTTATAGCAGGAACTGACCACACTTGGACCAGGTAAAAGGAAGGGGAGTTTTTATTTTTATCTTTTTTATATTCTTTTATATCAAGGATAATGGAATAAGCACTCGTGTGCTTTTTTTTACATCCAGTCCCTGTGTATATGCACTTTTGTAAATGTCGTCTGTTCCCACCGGCACACAAGGGCCTACTCTTACAAAAAGCGAAACAGGATTAACGTGTGCACAAGATGTTCTGCGTGTGCTCGCACACGGGGCCTCGGTTTAAAGTCTCATCCGAAGGACTTTTGGAAAGGGTGGAGTCAGCACTGATGTTAACCCCAGGGGAAAAATCTTCTCAACCGGGAATTGAACCGGGGTCGTCAAATTGCGAGCACAATGTTCTGACCACTAGGCCATCCCGTCCCCTAAATTTAGCACTCTTGACTGAGTGATGTTGGATTTGTTTGCATAGCTGATGTACAGAACTAGGTGTGAGTGGTGTTGGTGGTGCACAGTAGAAAGGTGGTATCAGTGGTGTTGCTGTGTGTCTTCAGGTGTCAGTGCTACGTAAGCTGGATCACCCCAATGTCCTGAAGTTCCTGGGAGTGCTGTACAGAGACAAGAAACTCAACATGGTTACAGGTAAAGGGAGATATTGTGTGTGTGGGGGGTGTTGATGTGTGTGTGTAGGGTGTGTGGGTGTGGGGGTTGGTGTGTGTATGTGTGTGTGTTGTGTGTGTGTGTGTGTGTGTGTGTGTGTGTGTGTGTGTGTGTGTGTAAGTGTGTAGGGTGCATGTGTGTGTAAGTGCTTGTGTGTGTGTGTGTGTAAGAGTGTGTGTGTGTGTGTGTGTGTTGCGTGCGTGTTTGTGCGTGCGTGTGCATGTGCATTCTCTGCATAATATATATATTTGAATTTCGTGTATCATTGTTAAACATCTTGAACCATTAGAAAAGTCCTAAAAAAGGCATGCATGTTTGGTGCTCTGTGTTGCTAAGATTCATATTTGTGCACTGTGTGTATTCCTAAAGAAGGCATGCATTATGTTTTGTGCTCTGTGTGTGTTCCTAAAAGAAGGCATGCATGTTTGTGCTCTGTGTGTTGCAGAATACATTGACGGGGGCACGCTGTCGGAGATCCTGATGGACCACTCCGTAGAGCTGTCCTGGGTGCAGAGAACCAAGTTTGTCAGCGACATCTCTGCAGGAATGGTAGGTGCCACACAACCATTTCTCCACACTGACCCCACAGTGACTGAGAAAAAACAACACAGCCAGAAGAATGTAGCGTAATTGTGAACATTTTTTATCAGGATAGGGGATGGAGCAGTAGGGATAGCCTAGTGGTTAGCGTGTTGTGGTTGAGATTTGACAGCCTGGGTTTTTGAGTCACTGCTGAGGTATCTGGTTTGAGGGGATTTTTTTTTCTTCTCTGGAATTAATATCAGTACCCATTCCATGGAGTGGAGGGGGCGGGATAGCTCAGTGGTCAGAGCGCTCACTTTCCCCAAGTCAAGTCAAGCAGCGTCAAGCGCGGTTACCAGTTGGATGAGTGACCGTTTACGCGCCTTGGCTTCCGTGTAGTCCCCCAGTTCACCCAGCTGTAAATGGGTGCCTGCCCTACTTTAGGGTCAGGGAAGGTAAAGCAGTGAGGGAGAGGAGATGGGCGCCGCCCTCAATATGCTGGCCCCTAGAGAAGCTGAGGTCTCTGACGCCTCGCTCCCCTACAACTGCCTAGGTTATGGGACACCTTTACCTTACCTTACCCACTCCACTCCCCTGAAAATCTTTCAGATGAGACTAAAAAGCTGAGGACTCTGTGTGTGCGAATGCACGAAGCGGAACATCTGCACACACACGTTAAAACTTGTTCCACCTTTCAGAAGAACAGGCCATTTTGTGCAGGTCGGAACAGATGAGAAAAAAGTTTAAAACATGTGCACACTGGTGTCATGTTAAGACATCATCCCTGAAGTTGGAATGCAGCTACCTTAGTGGTGGGTAAAAGTGATTGTATACAGAAAAGTCTCCCCATTGTTAGTGAAACCTTAGAGCTCAAAGCACGAAACAAATAAAAAAATATTTTAAAAATCAAGATAGAATCAGCATAGTATAACTTTGTGCTTGGAGTGGACCATCAAAAAACATCTGCAGAGATACCTAGTCTTTGGCACTTGAAGTGGCATACTGGAGGAATTAGGAAAAAAGCTCTTCAGTGTGGTGGCTCAATCACTCCCAGTGTATGTAGTTTAAGGAAGAAAAGGGAATATTAATGTAATCAGAGTTACTCAACTATTTTGGTAGGGCTTGGATGCAGTTTGTCATTGGAGGTGGTAGTGTGTTTATGTTTTTGTATTGTTTTGGGTTTTATTATTGTTTGTGATTTGGTTTGGGGTTTTTTGTTGTTTGTGTTGTTGTTTTGTTTTTTTGTTTTGTTTTTTTGGGGGGTGGATATTGCTTTGCATATAAGTTATGAACAAGGGACACTCATTTTGTGCCAGTTTTGGATAAGCCATTACAGCTGCCTTCACATAGACTGGTGTGTCTGTGTCTGTGTTTCAGTGCTATCTCAAAGTCTGATGTGTCTGTCTGTGTTTCAGTGCTATCTCATAGACTGGTCTGTGTCTGTCTGTGTTTCAGTGCTATCTTATTGACTGTGTCTGTGTTTCAGTGCTATCTCATAGTCTGATGTGTCTGTCTGTGTTTCAGTGCTATCTCATAGACTGGTCTGTGTCTGTCTGTGTTTCAGTGCTATCTTATTGACTGTGTCTGTGTTTCAGTGCTATCTCATAGTCTGATGTGTCTGTCTGTGTTTCAGTGCTATCTGCACTCCATGAACATCATTCACAGGGACCTCAACTCCCGCAACTGCCTGATCCGACAGGTAGGTAGGCAGGAAGGGTTTGTGGGCTGATTGGCTAACACACACACAAGGATCCCTTAACCCTCTTGCATTTGGATTCTCTGAACACAAACTGCCCCTAGATTTCACATTCCATCATGAAATCAGATCAGGTACATATACTCGCTGGCCTTTTCCTCCTTCTAAGAACATACCAGCAGCTATGATTACTTCCAGACTCACAGCAGGATATGTGCCTCTGGCCTGATAGAGCTTTGGCATGTGGTAGTGATCGGTGAAGGTCACTGAGTGATGGAAAACTACTGTGTGTAAATCCCGGCAAATCCCAGACATCGACAGCAGCTGAGAGCAGCGAAAAGTGGGAGAAAGTGATCACTGTGTGATGTACTACTGCTACTACTACTACTACTACTACTACTACTACTACTACTACTACTACTGCTGCTGCTGCTGCTGCTGCTGCTACTGCTACTGCTACTACTACTACTACTACTACTATATGGAATTCATATAGTGCTATATCTTGCACAAAAACCCAAAAAAAATCAAAGCGCTTGCGTTCAACCCATACAACACACAAACAATCAACCTTCAACCCATACAACACACAAAACAATCAACCTTCAACCCATACAACACACAAAACAATCAACCTTCAACCCATACAACACACCAACAATCAACAACAATTAACAATTTTTAGCAAACTCAAATGTATATATACTACACACACACACTCCCAACTATCCAGGGGATGTGAGTATGTGAGTAATCCCATTATCCTCAATATAAAAGAATAAAATAAAATAAAATAAAATATCCACTCTCAATCTCAATCTCCTCACTCACTCACTCCCCTACTCCCTCCCACACAGGACCAAACGGTGGTGGTAGCGGACTTTGGGCTGGCCAAGATCTTACCCCGCCCTCAGGAGGTGTTCCGTGTGGAGAAGGAACGCAACGGTCGGCCGGGCCGGAAACGCTTCCAGCGCAAGAAGAGACACACGGTGGTGGGTAACCCTTACTGGATGGCCCCCGAGATGCTGAACGGGGCGTCCTACGACGAAAAGGTCGACGTCTTCTCTTTCGGCATCATCATCTGTGAGGTAATGAGGATGACGTTGTTTTTTGGGGAAAGATGCACTTTTTTTTTTGTTGGTTTTTCTTTTTTTGGGGGGGGGGGGGGGGGGGGGGGGGGGGGAGTTTGCTTACATTTTTTTTTTTTTTTTTTTTTTACTGTTGGTTTTTGTATTCTCAGCCATTATTTTTGCCCACCATGAAGGTAGCTGCATTCTGACTTTGGGATTTTTTTTTTTTTTAAAAAGGTTAGAAAATAACTGAACAAACTTATTGTTATTATCACTGTCATCATTGTCAGATATGTTTGTGATTATTTTTCCTTTTTTTTTGTTTTGTTTATATTTGAGGTTTTTTTTAATGCAAATCATTGTAGAAACAGCATTTTCAACTGCCAGGCATTCTTCTCACTGCCCATACTCGTCACAACTGAGATTCAGTGCGGGATTGATAGGGAACACTGGGTGTGAAGTTTGTGTGATTGGCATTTGTGTATGCATGCACAGACACGCATGCACGCACGCACGCACGCACGCACACACGCATGCACGCACGCACGCACGCACGCACACACACACACACACACACACACACACACACTTCTGCTCTCTTCTCTCTCTCTCTCTCTCTCTCTCTCTCTCTCTCTCTCTCTCTCTCTCTCTCTCTCTCTCTCTATCTCTCTCTCTCTCTCTCTCTCTCTCTCTCTCTCTCTCTCTCTCTCTCTCTCTCTCTCTCTCTCTCTCTCTCTCTCTCTCTCTCTCTCTTTTCTCTCTCTCTCTCTTCTCTCACACACACACACACACACACACACACACACACACACACACACACACTCACACACACACACACACACACACACACACACAACACACACACACACACACACACACACACACACACACACACACACACACACACACACACACACACACACAGCACGCATGACCTACCTGCCCCTCTCTGTCTGCCCAGATCATAGCGCGGGTGTCGGCAGACCCGGATGATCTGCCTCGCTGTCTGGACTTCGGCCTGAATGTGGATCTCTTCCACAAGAAGTTCTGTCAGGACTGCTGCCCGAGCCTCTCATCATGCTGGCTGTTCTCTGTTCACAGCTGGAACCGGACAAAAGGTGAGAGTGTGTGTGTGTGTGTGTGTGTGTGTGGGTGGGTGGGTGTGGGTGTGTGTGTATGTGTGTGTGTGTGTGTGTGTGTGTGTGTGTGTGTGTGTGTGTGTGTGTGTGTGTGTGAGTGAGGGAGTAGGGGTGGGGGGTTAGGTGAGGGTGGGGGGGAGTGAGGAGGATATGAAATTGTGGATCTCTTTCACAAGAAGTTATATCATAATAGGCCAGATCTTCTGATCATGCTCACTGTTCTCTGTTGTTCACAGCTAGAACCTGATAAAAGTTGAGTGTGTGTGGAAAGGGGGGAGGGAGCGAGAGGTGGATAGGGGGAACATCAGTGTCGACTCCACTCCCCAAAAGTCCTTCAGATGAGACAATAAACCAAGGCCCCGTGTGCTAATGCACGCATAACATCTTGCGCACATGTTAAATCCTGTTCCGCTTTTCGTAAGAGTAGGCCATCGTGTGCCGTGGGAACAGATGACAAGATTTACAAAACTGCATACACACGGGGACTGGATGTAAAAAAAAAACACATGAGTGCTTATTCAATTATCCTCAGTATAAAAGAATAAATGGAAAAAAAAATTTAATAAAAAAAACCCCACTTGCATGCACTCATGCACCCACCCCTCATCAGTTTCCTTCCCCCCCATCCCTTTCGCCCTGAAAATAAACACTAAACAACAAAACCCAGTCCCAACACTTCATTCATACATGCATGTTCCACCTTTTCATCCTTTATCTTCCTCCCCCCCCCCACCCCCCCAGCTCCTCACCAATCCCCCCTTCCCCTCCGTCCCTAAAAGCAAACACTAAACAAACAAAAAAAGAGTACCAACACTTCATTCCTACATGCCTGTTCCACCTTCATCATTCCTCTCCCTCCTCCCTCCTCACCTTTCTTCCTAAAAAAACAAAACAAACACCAACCAAACAACTAACCCCCCCCCCCTTCCTCTCCCCCCCCTTCCTCCCCCTCCCCCCAAAAAAAACAAAACACCCCAAAACCCAGTATCTCCCAACCTCCATCTCCCAACACTTCACTCACTACCTACCTACCTACTACATACATACACACACACACAGTACAATACACGCACCTGTTGTGTTTGCAGACCCACCTTCGAAGACCTGGAGCAGCTGTGCTCGGCCTTGCTCCTGCACATCGAACACGGCCGCCAGGCACCCCACATCCTGCAGGGCAGCGCAGTGCAGTTCTACCACCACGCCAAGGACAAACTCTACCGTGAGGAGGCCGCCCTCGATGACCCCCCCTCCAAACGCTCCGCCTCCTGCCTTGGGGAGGGGAAGGGGGAGGGGAACGGGGAGGGGGTTGGGGAGCTGGGGGGTGGGGAGGGGGAATGAGGAGTGAGGAGGAGAGCAGCTGTTGTTGTTGTTGATGTGCGCCTCCTGGATGTGTTGCTGGCGAGGATTTGTGTGGGTGTTGGGGTATGGGGGTGGGGGGGGTGTTGGGTGGAGGGGGGGGAGGGGGAGGGGGGGGGAGAGAGGGCCCAGGGGGGTGGGAGAGGGGTAGTTTTGGGTTGTGGGGGTGGTTTGTTGGGGTTTTGGGGGGTTGGGATTTTTGGGGGGGGTTTTTGTTGTAATTTATGTGCTGTGTTAGAGGGAACCAGTTGTGTGTCCTGAAAGAGTGTTGTGGAGGAGGAGAAGGATTGTTTGTGGCAGAGAAAGACTGTCTTGTGGCAGAAGAACGATTTGCTGTGGCACTGAAGATTGTTGTCAAGATTGATGTGTCTGAGAAAGACTGTTGTGGGAGAGAAAGACTGTTGTGGGAGACAAAGACTGTTGTGGCAGAGAAAGATTGTTACGCCAGAGAAAGATTGTTACGCCAGAGGAAGATTGTTACGCCAGAGAAAGATTGTGTTGTCAAGAAAACGACGGTGTGATGTGCCAAAAAAAACAACAACTAGAGAGATCATTGCGGAAAAGAAAGATGGTTGTACAGAGTGTTTTGCCAGCCAAAAGAAAAGATTGTTTTTTGGCTGATCAAAGGCTGTTGATGATTGCTTAGCTAAGTGCAGAGAAAGTATTGTTACCGAGAAAGAAAGGAGAGTTGTGATTTGACTGTGTGGGGGAGAGGAGTGTTCTGACGTTAGTGAGAAGTTTTTCGTCCAGGCTTGTGAGACGTATTGAAAGAATGTTGCTGCATACATATATATATATATATATAGATATAATATTGTTTGTGTACAAACTGTTTTGTCCATACTGGTCTACAAACAAGGACTAAAATATGTTGTTATTGTGTGGAGAAAGAGAGAGAGAAAAAAAAAAGGATGATGAATGGATTAAAAAAACAAAACAAAGGTGTTTGAGGAAAGAAAGAGTGTTTGAGAATGGGAAACAAATTTTGGGATGAACGCAAAAGTATTTAAAGTGAAAAAATGAAGTGTTTAAAGTGAAAAAAAGAAGTGTTGGGAGTTTGGGAAAAGAAAGGAAGTGTTAAAAGTGAAGTGTTTTGAGTGAAAAAGAATGGTTCTGGATGAAAAAGAAAGAAGTGTTGAAAGCAAACAGAAAGTGAGAAAAAAAAAAGTAAGCATTTACAGTGAAACAAGAAGTGTTCAAACTGGATTTTTTTTTCAAAGTGTCAACTTTAGAGTGATAACAGAAATGTGGTGAGAGTGAAAAAGAAGTGTTAAGGCTAACCAAAAAAACAAAACACTATTAAAATAGCAAACAAATATGTTTGACTGGAGATTGAAAATGCATTGAGTGTATTCACGATACACACAAACACACACACACACACACACTCACACTCACACACACACACTCACACACACACACACACACACACACACACACACACACACACACACACACACACACACTCAACACAACACAACACAACACAACACAACACAACACAAACACACACAGACACAATGTTGCAATAATTATTATCTCTATGCTTCTGTCCATAGATTTTATATACCACTGTTGAAATGTATTTGAATGTCATGATGTCCTTCTTATGATTATATTGATATGGGTTGGCACATAGAAAAAAACAATCGTCCAAATAATTCCATAACAGTTGCAACATGATGGGAATTTGTTTTGTGTTTAACCCTCTTAGTCCCGATCTGGGATTTGCCAGGATTTACACACAGTAGATTTCCATCAGGCTGTGACCATCACTAATTGCTACCACATGTCAAAGCTCTATCAGGCTAAAGGTAGAAACCCTGCTGAGAGTCTGGAAGTAATTATAGCTGCTGGTATGTACTTAGAAGGAGGAAAAGGCCAGCGAGCATGTGTGCCTGACCTGATTTTGTGATGGAATGCGAAATCTAGGGGCATTTTGTGTTCAGAGACACTGAATGCAAGAGGGTTAAAACAAGTTTACTATGAGGATTTAGGAGGAGTAAATAGCAAGATACAGCTGGGACAGAATACAGGGGATTTAAATTTTTTTTTTTATTTGTCTTTGTGCTTATCGGAGAATAATCTTGTTTTATACCACGCGGTCTTCCCCCCTCACCCTCATGACACAATCATTCTGCAATACTGCTAGTCCGGAAATGTTTTTTGGAAATGTTGTTTGTTGTTGTTTGTTCGCATGTAGCAGGAAAGTCGCCCTGTACAATACAGCATCGCGTGTATCACATCAGTCACTCCCTCATCTAGGTGTACCGTGAATCACTCCTGCTTCAGGCCTGACTGGTGTTCTGCGTGCAGTGGTTATAAATGTAGATAGACAGTATTTTGCTGTTACATGCACTAGTTTAACCTGTGACAGAGTCCAGATACATTAACCCTTTTGCTGCTATCCTATTTTGCTCAGGCACATGCTGGACGAAACAGAGAGAGAGCGTTGAATCATGAGGAACAGCGATCATCAACTGAGTATTGCCGGTGACGGTTTGCTTTGACGAGCGCTGTTTGTCAACAGCGCAGTAAAGAGGTTAACTCCCATCTTTGCACCAACTGCCAATCTGCGGAATTGTGATCCTAACAGTGACTGTGAGGAATTGTGGCCTCTGTAAAGAAAGCTGTGTAAATTCTACAAATCACTTTGAAGATAAAGTTTCTATAAATTCTACACATCACTTTGAAGATAAAGTTTTTATAAATTCTACAAATCACTTTGAAGATGTTTCCCATGGGAGAATAGAATCAGAACAGCCACTCACCCAAGAAAACAGAGCCTTGTACAATTCTCTGGTGTGTGTGTGTGTGCGTCCCTTTTGGTAAAACAGCATTGTGTTTATCCTCTTTCTGCAAGAGAGGCAGTTAGGACCAACTGACTTTGCCATCAACATCTTCAGCTGTTGCTAATGTTCTAGCCATACTTCATCAGCAAGTAGTTCAGCAGTGGGCTGACTGACCACATAGTTGATGGTCAGACCAGGAGCCCCTAATGACCGCCAGAAAACAAACAATCCACCAGGAGGTTGCCTTCTTCATACCAGGGCGGGTCAGCGTATAGCAATCCCTCTCACAGTGCCAGTCATCACTGATCAGAGAGAGATTAGCTCCTATCACTGCCATCACCTCCAAGCTAGGGACACTGATCAGTCAGGACAGTGGAGAGTGTGGCCTGTGTAAAGAGAGCTGTATGAATTCTGCATTTCACTGTCTGCTGTACAGGCAAAGTGTATGTTGGGAGAAGTCAGAACCACCTACCCCCCTCCCCTCTGAGAAACGGAGCACCATACCATTGGCTGGTGTGCCCCTTTTGGGGAGACAGCGTTGCGCTGGTATTCCCTATCACAAAACAGTCTCTCAAGTCTGCTTTGAAGGCTGAAGAGGAGGAAATTTTGGTGTGAATCTTTTTTAATGGTTTTGTCAAAGTGAAAGTAGTGTTTTAATGGTTTTGTCAAAGTGAAAGTAGCGTACTTGGGACATTTTTGTTTTATGTAGATTCCATTTATTATCACTATTATTACATGGGATATTTTGACAGGAGCAGGGACAGGGATCATGTTGCAATAAAGGAAGTTAGGCAGGAAAGTGTAGGCTTGCTGAGAAAATGACGGACTTATGGGAGAAGACTCAGGCTTCTTGTAGAATATTTCAGGTTATTGCTTGAATTAGAGGGACTGCTTTTAGAGTTATATAGTAGTGAGATCTTTCTGTCTCAGAAGACGATGGCTGTGGTTCTTTTTGGCCACATCACTCTTGTTTGGAGCCATGTCTGCTGTAGCTTAGTAGACCTATATATATATATATATATATATATATATATATATATATATATATATATATATATATATATATATATATATATGGAGAGAGAGAGAGAGAGAGAGAGAGAATATGACAATTTGACAATATTTTATTGTCTGTAGCATTACAGCCCTTAGACAAGGGGAATAATCAAAGATAAAGAATAGAACCATTAATTATTTCACGCATGCACACAAGCGCATGCGCACATGCGAGATCAAGAGAGAGACACAGAGAGAGAAAGAGAGAGAGAGTATCTGATACCTTCATAAGTTGTCCGTAAAGAAAGTGGCTGATAGAACAGCTTGGCTAGAGAAAGATAGCTGGGCTTCATTCCCCAGGCTCACCTAACCCATAGCACAGCTGCCTGAGAAACACAGTGCAGTCCTACGACGACTCCTCAAGGAGTTGAGAAAGAAAAGTCCCACTCAGTCAGCAAAGCAATGCAAAGCAGAGACCCAGCAAGTCCGAGCATTCGGTGCTTGTTCAGACTGGAGATGGTCGTAGTGGAGAACTCTGTAGACTAGAATCTCTTAGTTTAGGGAATGGAATGGACCTAGAACTCAACAGAGTTTTGAAAAAGGCAGAACAGAGGGAGTAATAGAGGGAACTGGTTGTCAAGTCTTC
>CM060340.1:22964032-22969032 GCA_030674155.1 Stramonita haemastoma
CTTAGTTATTTTTGTCAGTCAAAGATTTCACAGCATGTGGTGTGTGCAGAACATTTTGCGCTAACACAGAAAACCCATCCACCTTTCAAATGAAGAGGCAGGCTTGGCTGGTGGCCTGGATGACTTATACATACCCAGCATGCACCCTGCTTCGAGGAAAGGAATGGACTCACCTGGTTCAACTTGCCAGATATACTACTGCCTGAAAATATCTCCTGTGTGCTCTGTCTGTGGTGTCCTGCAATGGTTTCCTTGTTACTGACTGGACTAAGGCATTCCACTGTGTGAACTTGGTTTAAATGTTAGTGGAAATTAACTCTCCTTCAGCTCATCATTTCATATCAACAGTCATGAAAACATGAGCCAAAATTAATGGCAATAAAAAGGATATTATGTAGAGTAAAAAAACAACAACAAAAAACAGTTGAGACTGCAAATATAAAATGAGTTATTCCCTAACTCTCCCACAGAAAAATGTATCATTGTACTCAATTTGCTCACTCACGAAGACAATAGGAATTGTCAGGTTTGGAATTTTGTTGTCTTGGGATTGACAGTGTGTGCATTGGCAGGCAGCCCACCTGCTGAAGGAAAGGAAAGGAGGAAGTGAGTCTCCCCAGAAAGTTTCCAGACCTGGAGTCAGAATGGAGTTCTTGTCTTCGTTGAGCCTCTCTACTTTAGGACAGTAATCATTTAACGACACAATGTGTGTTCCAGTGACTCCATAAGGAGTCAAAGGAGAAGTCGAGTCATCAGAAGTTGATGCCTCAGCAGTGTTTGAGAGGAGAGGTAGCAAGGGGTATGAGGCAGCTAGTTGAGAAAAGAAAACAAACAAACCAAAATCAAAGTGGGGACCAAACTTCTGGGGAACATACTTGGCAAGAAGACAGGACAAAAGAAAGAGCATGCCAGCAAAAGTAAACATTAAAAAAAAAAATAAAATAAAAAACACCCAAAAACTTTGACAAGGAAAATATGTATGACACATATTTTGTTGTGTTAAGAATCTCTGATATTCCGGCTAGGGTCTTGTAATTTTAATTGTAGACAATAATTATTATTCCAGGATATAAAACAACAGACAAATGAAGGAGGAGACAATCCTTGGAAATGTTCGTTTTTTTCTTCTTTTTTTTGTTTTGTTTGTTTTTATGAATACTTTTTTTTAGAAATTGCAAGCCTTCACATTTTTGTGTGCATATTATATATTATGTGCCACGATATTTTTCCTTGACTTCAAATGCATGACCTGTTTGGATTTTAGAAGTGATTTCTTCCCATACCTGTGTGTGCGTCAATAATGTATGTACATCTATACCGTCATGTTTTGAACAGCAGAAGTAAATGTGGTGTATGTATGTATGTATGTATGTCTGTGGGGGTATATGTAAAAATGCTGGTGCTGAGATTATGGTCTTGTCATACATGTTTTATTGTTGTTTTAGTGCAGATAACAATGAAAGAATGACTTGTGTCAGTTAACGTTATTTATATGTGTTCCGATCTCGCTTGGATGTGATTTTGTGATCTGTGCCTGCTAAAATTTTTACCTTCACTTTATTTTTGGTCAGCTGTGGTTGAGACATGGAACACTGATTCAGAATGACTCTGGTACCGTTGTGTAGTGTATGTGATTGTTCCAGTTCTTTTTAGTTAGTTTCAGTTTGTACCTTTGTATAGTGTATGTGATTGTTTCAGTTCTTTTCAGTTTCAGTTTGTTTGGGTTTTTTTCTGACAGATGTTATACTCTTTGCAGAATCTCTGAAGAAAGCTTGTGCTAGATAACTTACAGTGGCAAAACTTTCTCTCTATCTTTTTTGTTCTTATTTGGTTTGTAAAAAAAAAAAAAAAAAAAAGCATGTTCAAGCTAAATGTATTAGAGTGAAAACATGTTGATGAAGATTGTCATGGCTGGCTCCCTGTGGACTCCCGACCCGGGGGGTGAGATACAACGAATCTGGGTATGGCTGTGGCGGGGAGATTGAAATGAGCGGCGTGGGAACAGCAGTACGGGAGCGTCACAGAAGATGAAGCAGCAAAAAAAAAAAAAAAAAAAAAAAAAAAAAAGATTGTCATGGCTTGCTTAGTAGAAGTGTCTCAAGAATATAGGTAAATGAATCCTGAGGCCTATAATGTCACATAACTGGAATCAGCTACACATACAGTAGAAGTGTCTAAAAAATGTATGTAAATGAATCCTCAGGCCTGTAGTGTCACATAACTGGAATCAGCTACACACGCAAACTTCTCATCCTATGCCTACTTGTGATCTCACAGTTATTCCCAGGTGTAATATACATGCAGACGGAAAAAGAAACCAAAAATAATGGGTGGCGCTGCTCTTATGGTGACACGCTCTCCCCGGGGAGAGCAGCCTGAATTTCACGCAGAGAAATCTGCAGTGACCTAAAGTAGTATACTCATACAATACAATCAGTGAGACAGAGTGCATATTGTGGGTGACCCCCAGGGTGTCAAGCTGAGCAACACCCGACAACAACAAAGCATAAAACTGGTGATATTGAATTAAGATATTACTGCAATAATTTGACTGTCATAACAAGAATCACAAACTTGTCAGATCGCATATTGTGTCTAATTTTTCTGTGAAGCATGCAGAAGCATTCATGGTTCACATAGTGGAGTTTTTAGTTAGGACTGGAGATTGACTGGTGTCGCTGCTAGAAGTACTTACTACAGATTTTAAGAGTAGCCCTGCACAGTTCAACTGCAGGCTTTTTTTTTTTTTTTGGGGGGAGGGGGGGGGATTTTATTTTCTGTGCTGTACAAACAAAAAAAAGAGTAAAATATCTGTTGTTAAATCATGGGGGCCAGCTTTGTGCCTGGAATAATGGGGCCAGTAGTGTTGCACATGTGAATACTCACAGACACACACACACACACAGACACAGACAGACACAGACAGACACACGCACGCACGCACGCATGCACACACACGCGCGCGCGCTCACACACACACACACACACACACACACACACACACACACACACACACACACACACACACACACACAGAATGAACAAAATTAGCATACATTATTGCACCTAATTTTTTCTTTTAAAAAAAAATGTCAATGTCTGTCATGGAAATAAGACTGTTTTTCTTATGAATTATTGGTGGACCAAAAATGTTTCTGTTTTAGTCTCAACTTCTTTTTTGTTTTTAATTATAATATATATGAACAAAAAACCACTCAATGGCTTTGATTTGTTTTAATGTTAAAAATGGGATCAATTGTTTCTTATGAAAGAATGAAGTTTTTGTCTAGGATATAAAATGTTTTTCTTATAAATGGTTGATGGACCAATACTATTCACTTTCTGTGTTTTTTTTTCTCTCTTTGTTGTTTTAGTGTGTTTGTGTGGGGTTTTATATGTTGTTGTTTTTTTATGTATATCTTCAAGGGAATACACACAAACACACAAAAAATGAATGTGATTCATTTAACATTTTTATTTTTGTAATTGGTACATTTTTTTTCTAACTAGATCTACCAAACTTTTGAATTTGTGAGACCAATTCATGTACATATTCTTTTGGTCTTGGTGCTTTTTTTTTCATGAATGTGATGAAACCTGAAACCAGATGCCATGTGTGTGTGTCTGTGTCTGTGTCTATGCATGCATGCATGAGTGTGTGTGTGCATGTGTGTGTGTACATGCAGGCACATGGGTGTGTGTGTGTGTGTGTGTTGTTGTTGTCTTCAATTTTACGTCTGTTCACTCTTAGTGATATTAGACGGAAAAAAAAAAACGACAAAAAAAAACCCCCTCAAAAACATGTGTCACCCTCCACCCTAAAAAAACCCCCAACAAATGCAAACAAACAAACAAACAAAAACCCAGCCCATAAGGAAACTTGGTTATGCAATAGAAATAACAGAAATATAAGAACTCATTAACGTTAATGTAACTATAACAAATGTCCTATCGGACTGTGATAGAGACCCTTTACAATTTCAAATGCCAAGTTTAAATTACTGAATATGCTGGTGAGAGAGTTTTCAGAAAAATTGGGCATGAAAGGCTTTACACTCTTGCAGTCAAAAAGTATATGAGTATTAGTGATATTCTCACCACACAGACATTTACCATTTTTGCTGAACTTGGTTGTTATGTATGTAACTGTTTTCTCCCTCCATTACGGTGTAGCCATATTTTTCCTATTTCATGGATACAGTTTGGAATTAAACCTATCAATTTTACCAGGACAGTCAGGAGGTACCTCCCTGCTCTTAACAATTTTCAACAGTCATGGGTTTGTTTGACAAAAGGACAAAATTTTGTTAGGAAAAGCTTTTCTCGTAGAGAAGGAAATACACTGGTACACAGAAATAATTTGTTTTTAAAACACACACACTCTCTCATTGAAAAAAAAGAAAGAAAAAAAAAAGAAAGTTCTGCAAGTATCTGGAAATGGTTATAATTTTGAAAGCAGTTGTGCTTCCAACACAAACCAAGATACAGAAATATGTATCAGATCTAAAACATGGTTGTAACATTCTTTTCTAGTTTGATAGTAGTTACTGTCAGTTTTGTTTCTTTGATTTTTGTTATCTCTACTACTACTAGTAGTAGTTTTCAGTTTTCTTCGATGTCTGTATGATTGTCCCTATGTGCCAAGACAGAGAGAAAGCAGGCTTGCTGCTTTGGTTAATTGGTGAGAGTTATTCATGACCAAAAACTTTATTTCGTAAGAAATATGTGTGTGTGTGTGTGTGTGTGTGTGTGTGTGTGTGTGTTTTGTGTGTGTGTGTGTGTGTGTATGTGTGTGTGTGTGTGTAGTGTAGTGTGTGTGTGTGTGTGTGTGTGTGTGTTTACGCATGCATGCATGAGTGCGTGCGTGCGTGTGTGTGTGTGTGCGCGCGCATGTGTGCGTGCATGCATGTGTATCAACACATGTGTACATGTGTTCACATTTGTGTGTGATTATAAATAAATGGTAGTTTCTGTGACAAAATGATTTTGAACATATCATC
>CM060340.1:22995025-23000025 GCA_030674155.1 Stramonita haemastoma
TCTTTACTGTCTGTCTGTCCTCTCTGTCCCCTCTCTGTTGTCTGTCTGTCTGTCGTCTGTTCCTTCTCTCTCTCTCTCTCTTCTCTCTTTTCTCTCTCCTCTCTTCTTCTCTCCCCTCTTCTCTCCCTCTCTTCTCTTCTCTCTCTTTCTTTTTCTCTCTCTCTCTCTTTATTCTCCCCTTTTCCCCCCTCCCCCCTTTCAGTGGTTTAATTAGGAGTGAGGGCTGTGTATGTGACTGAGGACTAATAAAGTAGATAACACCCCCCCCCCCCCCCCTTTTTCCCCCTGTCTCGTCTTCTTATCTTTTGCTGTATCAGTCTCTTTTTGTTTTGTTTGTTTTTTTTTGTGTGTGTGTGTGGTGGTGTGTGTGTGTGTGTGGTGTGTGTTGTGTGTTTTTTGGTGTTGTGGTGTGGTGTGTTTTGGATTGTTTGTGTGGGGTGTGTGTGTGTGTGTTTTTGTTTTTTTCAATTTAATGTTGTTCTATAAATGATTTTAGACCTTTTGCTGCATTTCGTGTTTGGTGTGTGTTTTGTATGTTGTGTTTTTGGGGGAGTGGTTTTGATTTTGTGCTGGTTCTTATTCCTCTCTCTCTCTTTCTCCCCTCTCTCTCTCTCTTCCTTTTTTTTTCTCTCTCTCCTCTCATATTTTTTTTATTTAAATTTTATTTATTTTGTGTTTTTGTTTTCAGTCTTTATCCTTGTGTAAGGGTTTTTTTTTAAAAAAATTTTTAAAAAAAAAAACACAAAATAAAAAAAAGCGGGGTTCTTTTCAAACGTTTGGTATTTTGGGGGGAGGGAGGAAGATAATCCCCCCTTTGTAGTGGCTCAACCCCAGGCTGTTAGATCGCCAGGCAAAAGGGCTTCCACGTGGCCCGAATACCCTACCCACCCTTCCCTACCATACCCCCCCTTTCCCTACCCTTTTTCCCTACCCCCAAACCCCCCTACCCCTTTCCCTAACCTACATACCCCCCTAACCCTACCCTACCCCAACCCTACCCCTACCCTACCCTCCCTACCCTACCCTACCCCCCCCACCCTCCCTACCCCCTACCCCCCACCCCCTACCCCACCCTACCCTCCCCTTTTCCCTACCCTACCCTAACAGAATTCCATCTAAAGTATTTTCATCCCAGAGACTGGAAAAAAAATGTATTTGGGGATCAATCAATTTTTATTAAAAAAGATAAAACAATCCCACGAAAGAGACCCCCCCCCCTCGCCATTCCCGCAGGGCTTGATTTTATTTCTTTTTTTTTTTTTTTTTTTTTTAAAGTCTTTTAATTTTGGGATAATTTAAATAAGAAAAATCATGTGCTTTTTTGTACATCTATTCCCCCTGTGATGCGTTTGTAAATATGCATCTGTTCCCCCCCGCTAC
The DNA here is from genome assembly GCA_030674155.1 of Stramonita haemastoma. Taxonomy (NCBI): domain Eukaryota; kingdom Metazoa; phylum Mollusca; class Gastropoda; order Neogastropoda; family Muricidae; genus Stramonita; species Stramonita haemastoma. The sequence goes on from CM060340.1 coordinate 22,996,406, forward strand.
AAGGGGTATTTTTCGAAAGGGAACAGGATTTAAAGTGTGCGCAAAAATGTTCTGCGGGTTCGCACACCGGGGGGGGTCGGTTTTAGTTATCCCAAAAAACTTGGGGCAGGGGGGGGGGGGGGGGGGGGGGTGGGGGGGGATAAAGTTTGAATGATGTGTTTAAGGGGAAAAATTTAAGGGAAACGAAGGGATAAATTGAAGGAATGTTCTTAATTGGTATCTTGTAAAAGGAACAAAGCAAAGTTTTTTGAACGAGTAGGGTCCCCAAGTTCGATTTTAATTATTGCTTGTTTCCCAATTTTTTCCCTTTAGGTTACCGGTTTTTGGGGGGAAGGGGGCTTTTGAGGTTGGGGGGAAAAAATTTTATTGGGGGTCTTTTTTTTTTAAATTCCTGTTTTGCTTGGGGTTTTTTAGTGGGTTTTTTTTTGGTTTTGAGTTTTGTTTTGTTTGGTTTTTTTTTTTTATTTTTCGTTTTTTTTGAACTTATTTTTTCCCTTGTTGTGGATCCTTTTGTTTTTGTTTTTTTCCAGCTTTGTTTTTGGCTTGGGAGCTCGGAACCTTTGTCTGTAGTTTTTGTCCTATGTTTTTTGTTATTTTTCCCTTTATTTCCCCTTTTTTTTTGTCGGGTTTTGCTTTTTTTTTCTTTTTTTTTCCCCTTTTCCTCTTTGGGGGGTTGGTTGGTTTTCTTTTGGTTTTCCCTCTTCTTTTCCCCCTTTTAAGGGCCCTTTTGGGGGGTGGTGGGGTTTTGGTGTTTGGTGGGGGGGTGGGGTGGGTTTGGGTGGTTTTTTTTCTTTTTGGGTGTGTTTTTTGGGTGGGGAGCGAGCGCGCCCGGGGGGGGGGCGGAGGCTTTTGTGTTGCGACGAGGTGTTAGGGGTTTTGGGTGAGGAGAGGAGGGAGAAGGGGGTTTGAGGGGGAAGAAAAAGGGGGACGGGGCGATGGAAGGAGGGGAATCGGAGGAGAGAGAGGTTTAGAGGGGAGAGAGAAGGACAATAAAAGGACAGAGACAGAGAGAGAAGTGGCGTTGTCCATTATAAATCCTGTGTTGTCAGGTGCGACACGTTTTCAAAATGTTTTCCAAAAACCCTCTAGCCCTTTATTTGGGCCTGTTACATTTCTTCTTCTTCTTTTTTTCTTCTTCTTTTCTTCTTCTTCTTCTTTTCTTCTTTTCTTCTTTTTCTTCTTCTTCTTCTTCTTTCTTTTTTTCCCTTTTTCTTTTTCTTTCTTCTTCTCTTATTCTTTTTCTTCTTTTCTTCTTTTCTTTTTCTTCTTTCTTTCTTTTCTCTTCTTCTTTTTTTTTCTTCTTCTACACAATTTTCTTCTTTCTTCTTCTTCTTCTTTTCTTTTTTCTTCTTTTCTTTTTTCTTCTTCTTCTTTTTCCCTTCTTTTCTTCTGTCCGTATTCATGTTCTTTTTGTTTTCTTGTTGTTCTTCTTTGTTATAAATTCTTTTTTTTTGTTTTTTTTTTTTTTTTTATTAATATTGTGTTCTTTTTGTTTGTTCTTCTTTTTTCGGGCTCTTCTCATCCTTTTCTTTTTTTTTTCTTCCCCCTGTTTTTCTTCTTGTTCTTTTTGTTTTGTTTTTCTTAATCTGTTGTTCCTTCTTTTTTTTTGTTCTTCTTTTTCTTTGTGTAAGTTTTTGGGTTTTCCTCTTGTACTTAAAATTTTGTTTTTTTTTTTTTAAAGGTCTTATTTTGTTCTTCTTTGTTGTTTTTTTTTGTTCTTTTCCCCCTTTTTCTTTCTTGTTTTTTTCCCTTTCCCTATTGTTGTTTTTTGTTGTTGTTTTTGTTTTTTTGTTTTTTGTTTTTTTTTTTTTTTTTTTCTTCTTTTTTTCTTCTTCTTCTTCTTTTCTTCTTTTTTTCTTTTTTCCCTTTCCCCTTTCTTTTTCCCCTTCTTTTTCTTCTTCTTCTTCTTCTTCTTTTCTTTTTTTCCCCTTTTTTCTTCTTTTTTTTTCCTTTTGGGCCCTGTCTTTCGTCGTCTTTCGCCCGCCCCGTCGTCGTCGTCGTCCCCAAATCCCCTTCATCATTTCATCATCATCATTTTCCTCATCCACCCTCTTCTTCTTCTTCTTTTTCTTTTTTTTTTCCCTTCTTCTTTTTTTTTCTTTTTTCTTTCTTTTTCCCTTTTTCTTCTTCTTCTTCTTCTTCTTCTTCTTTTTCCCCCTTTTTCTTCTTTTTCTTCGAACCCCCCCCAAAGTCTTTCCTAATCTTTCTCCCTGACCCTGGGGGTTTTCCCCCCCAAGGCCTTTTTAGCGGTCCCCCCACGGGGGAAAGGAAAAGGGCAGGGAAATTTTTTTTTGGGGGAAAGCCACATTTTGGTCTAACTTTGTGTTTTTTTAACGTGAAAAAAAAGTTTTTTGGGTGCCCCCAAATGAAAGGAAAGTAAAAAGGAAAAGGAAATGAAAAAAAATACAAGAAAGTCGTGGGGGAAAGGGAGGGAGAGAAAAGGGGAGGGAGAGGGGGGTGGGGGGGGAAAGAGAGGGGGGAGGGAGGGGAGGAAAAGGGGGGCGGGAGGGGGGGAGAGAGAGAGGGGGAAAGAGAGAGGAAAAAAGGGAAAGGAAAAAGGAGGGGAGATGAGGGGAGGGGAAAAAGGGGGAAGAGGAAAAAGAGATTTTGGGGAGAGGAGGAAGGGAGAGGGAATGAGGAAGAGAGGGGGAGGGGGGAGGGGGGGGGAGGGGGGGAGGGGGGGGGAGAGGGGGTTTTTTTTTTTATTCGGGATAGCGAATAAGAAAATCATGTGCTTTTTTTCACCGGCCCCCGTGTAAATGCAGTTTTTTGTAAATATTGTCATCTTTCCCCCACCGGCACCCCCGATGGCCTACTTTACGAAAAGCAAAAAAGGGTTTAACGTGTGCGAAGTGTTTGCGGCGTTCGCACACGGGGGCCCTGGGTTTTTTTAAATTTCCCAAAGGACTTTTGGGGAGAGGGGAAAGTCAAGCCTGATTTTTAATCCAGGAAGAAAATTTCCTCGCCCCGGGGCTCGAACGGGTCTTAAAATTTTGGCCAGGCAATTTTTTTGGGACCATGGGCCCTACCCGGGCCCCCCCTAGAGAAAGAGAGAGAGAGAGAGAAAAGGGAAAAGGGGGAAAAGGAGAGGGGAAAGGGGGTAGAGAGAGAGTTTGGGGCCCGGGGGGAAAACGAGAAAAGGGTTAGAGGGGGAAAAGGAGGGAGGGGGAGTGAAGAGAGGGGGAGGGGGCACAGCACACACAGCAACACAGACACGCAGACAAAAAAAGGGAAGAGAAAACAGAAAAAGGGGGAGAAAAAGGGGGGGGGAAAAAAAAGAAAGGCCCAGACAAAACAGACAGAATAGATGGGATAGATAAAAGGGGATAGAGAGATAGGGAGGGGAGGTGTAGGATAGTAGATAGTGGGATTGATAAAATGTTTTAGAGGGATAGTTTGGGGTAGTGGATAGATGGTTTTAAAAAAGTTTTTTTAAAGAAAGAGGGGGGCGAGAGACGAAAATTTTTATAAAAAAAATTTAAAATTTTTAAAAATTTATTTTTGGGGGGGAGAGGAGAGGGAGAGGGAGAGAGGGAAAAAGAGAGAGAAAAAGAGGGGGGGAGGGGGGGGGGGGGGGGGGGGGGGTTTGAGGGGGGGGGGGGGAAAAAGGGGGGGGGGAA
>CM060340.1:23012525-23014686 GCA_030674155.1 Stramonita haemastoma
GATGGCGACCGCTGCTATGCCAGGTTGCTGGGAACATTCAAAGAAAATGGAAAGTGAGTGTGAACAATCTTTTGGAAGAATGTAATCATCCTGTAGATGAAAAACAAAATTTCTTTTTTAGTTTTTGAAGTTTGAAAAATCCCTTCAGGAGAAAAGATAGAGAGGGGTGAGGATGTATTAAGTGAGAATGTGTGCAGATTATAAATAGGGGGTAGCATGGTTTGTAGGAATATGTATTCAAAGGATGGAAAGTTTGTGTACCGTGTTTCATAGGGAGGGGGGTGGGATAGCTAAGTGATCTGAGCACTCACTTTCCCCCAGTCAAGTTAAGCAGCGTGGAGTGTGGTTACCAGTTGGATGGGTGACCTTTCGCGTGCTTTGTCTTCAGTACAGTTCACCCAGCTGTAAATGGGTACCTGCCCTCTTTAGGGTCAGGGAAGGTAAAGCAGCAAGGGAGAGGAGATGAGCACTCCCTCAACATGCTGGCCCCTAGAAAAGCTGAGGTCTCTGACGCCTTGCTCCCCTGCGACCACACAGATTATGGGACACCTTTACCTTTTTATATTCCTAGAACTGAAAATATTTCGATTATGTTTAGTGGAGATATATTCATGGAATGGAAAATAAATGGACTCTATGCATAGGGGAAAATGATATATTCATGGGGTGGAAAGTAAGTGGACTGGCTTTTGTTTAGTGGGGGGGTGTTTACAGAATGGAAAGTACGTGGACTATGTTTAGAAGTAACATATCCGTGAGATGGAAAGTAAATAGACAATTTTTAGTGGAGGTAGCTAGTTTTGTGGAATGGAAAGTATTTGGACTAAGTTTAGAAGGGATATATCCATGGAATGAAAAGCAAGTGGACTGAGTTTAGAAGAGGTATATTTATGGAATGAGAAGTAAGTAGACTATGTTTAGAAGAGGTATATTTATAAAATGAGAAGTAAGTAGACTATGTTTAGAAGAGGTATATTTATAAAATGAGAAGTAAGTAGACTATGTTTAGAAGAGGTATATTTATAAAATGAGAAGTAAGTAGACTATGTTTAGAAGAGGTATATTTATAAAATGAGAAGTAAGTAGACTATGTTTAGAGGAGGTATATTTATAAAATGAGAAGTAAGTAGACTATGTTTAGAAGGGATATATTCATGGAATGAGAGAAGTAGACTATGTTTAGAAGGACTAATTTTATTCATAAAATGAACAACGGGTGGACCGTGCTAGATGGAGGCATATCCAGAGGCTGTAAAAGCTGGTAGACTAGGCTTCCTAGGGGTATATTATGACGTGGAAAGAGGATGGACAAGGTTTGATGGGGATAATTATATCAGTGACACGAAAGTGGCTGTCTGTTTTTAAAAGATCATGTTCAGAGGTTAAGAAATGAGCAGACTGCTTCTGATGTGGAATATCATAGGAGTTAAAAAGTGAAGAGATATCAGCTGATTAAATAAGTATTTAGAAGATGATAAAGAGCAGAATCACTATACATGATGGGATCAAATTTTCAGAGGACGAAACAAAAGTAGACTTTGGATAGAATTGTATATCATTTTCAAAGGTTGGAGAGAAAGAGACTGCATTCTCCTTCATCATCGAACCCTCAGACTGCAACTATTGTTGTCTGTCACAAGAGCGAAAATGCATCGCACTACGCGGTTAAGCGCCTCACAAGTCAGGCCCAGCGCATCCAACTTCGGCATAGGGGAGAATTGTAATCTTTTATGTCCTTCTAAGGGGAAAAAGGCAGGAGGAGAATGGAGCCAGAAGGCAGAAAACAGACAAGAAGGGGGTGACAGAAAGAAAAGAAACAAGGCAGAAACAAAGAGAGGGATAGAAAAGAGGGAACAGCACAGAATATCCAGAAGCTGATGGAGGCTTTTTATACTGGCAAGTCCCCGGTATACCCACAGAAGAAGAGGGGGGGGGGGTTGTATTTGATAAGCGAGATATCATGATAAGAAATCGGACATTCTAGCATGCATTTGATATGGGATATATTTTTTCTTTGGGGATGGGGTAGCTCAGTAGTCAAAGCACTCGCTTTCTCCAAGTTAATGGTAAGCAGCATTGAGCGTGGTTACCAAGTGGATGGGTGACTGTTTGCGCGCCTTGGCTTCAGCACAGTCCCCCAGTTCACCCAGCTGTAAATGGG
>CM060340.1:23014786-23027286 GCA_030674155.1 Stramonita haemastoma
AATTGCACTGCTTGTTCAGTGTACCATCTGGAAATAAAAGTCTGACTTGACTTGACTTGATGCACACACCTGTACACACGCGTTGGTGCACGAATCACATGACAAAAAGACCTGAGCGACTGTATGCTGTGTGGTCAAGGGGAGGTGACTGTATGCTGTGCTGTCAAAGGGAGGTGACTGTATGCTGTGTGGTCAAAGGGCAGTAACTGTATGCTGTGCGGTTAAAGGGAGGTGACTGTATGTTGTGGGGGCAAAGGGAGGTGACTGTATGCTGTGTGGTCAAAGGGAGGTGACTGTATGCTGTACGATCAAAGGGAGGTGACTGTATGCTGTGTGGTTAAAGGGAGGCGACTGTATGCTGTGCGGTCAAAGGGAGATGACTGTATGCTGTGTGGTCAAAGGGAGGTGACTGTATGCTGTGCTGTCAAAGGGAGGTGACTGTATGTTGTGTGGTCAAAGGGCGGTAATGACTGAAGTCTTTCAATTTCCTCCATCACATTTCCATTTGCTGCTGAAGGGAAGGAGCCTGTATGAAATCTTTAATGTCCTCTTGTATATTGGAAAAGCAAAAATAATAGGATTGGTGTGTGTATGTTTGTGTGTATGTGTGTGTGGTGTGTTTGTTTGTGCATGCGTGCGTGTGTGCGTGCATGTGTGTGTGTGTGTGTTTGTGTGTACATGCATATGTGTGTATTTACTTATTTATTTATACTTTTATATCGAGGATTATGGTATAAGCTCTCATGGGTTTTTTTTTACACCCAGTCCCCGTGTGTATGCAGTTTTGTAAATTTTTGTCATCTGTTCCGACAGGTACACCATGGCCTACTCTTTTGAAAAGTAGAACAAGATTAAAAGCTCTGTGTTTGTGTGCGTGCATGCGTGTGTGTGTGCGTGTGTGCATGCATGCATGTGTGCATGTGTGTATGTGTGTGTGTTTGCATGGTGTGTGCATGTGTGTTCGTGTGTGTGTGTGTGTTTTCAGATGGCTGCCTATCACACAAGTCGGGTCTAGGATTTGGAAATCTCTGCCTCTATACACGGTTTCTCGTGCGTCAGCTTTACTTGCACCAATGAAAAGACGGAACGATTTACACAAGTGACCAATGGAAAGTGTGGATGCCGAGAAGTGCTGTTTCCATTGGCTGTGCATAATAATTATCTTTTTCGTCCACCAATGGGAATGCAGGACGCATAACCCATGACTGTTCTGCTTGTGGTTTCTCCTTGCAGTTTTCTGACCAATCAAAACTTGGGTTACTGAACTTAGAAAAAAGGTTTTGATTTTGATGTAAAAGGCAACCAGATTAAGAATAGTGCCTGGTTTGCTGTGTTTCTTTTGGAAATGAACAAAACAGGTTATCCATGATCCACAGCCCTTTTGAGTTCTGATATTATCGAAAGATACTGTTGGGGCCTAGCTGTGTGAACTGTGTAATAATTTTGAAAATGTGTCTTTTGAGCTAGTTGCAAACCATACATGTTCCTGCAGTGAGATACCAATGGAAGGTTCTTTAAGTTAGGTTGTGTGGCGTTTTTGTGCTTTAGAAGTGTATTTCATATGTTGAAATATAGAAACAGGATACTCAATATTTTATTTTCAACAGGACTGCCTTTCAGTGATGCCAAAATCTGAAATTATTGATACTATAATAATATACTTTGCTTTTTTTTTTCTTGTGTTGAAGTTTACCTTAATGAAATTAATGGGGGAAAAGCATTTTCTCTTTTAAACAGTTTCATGGTTTTTAAAGTAATTTTCACTGTAGACAAAGCAACAACTCTATAGCTGGAAATTTTAAAAGGCACTTTCAATAAAGAAAAGGGAATTATAACCAATACATTTTGTCATCACTTTTAAAAGAAGAGAGACGATAAAATCTAAAAGACTACAAAGGTAATTGGATGCAAGAGGAAGAATATATATATCTATATATATATATATATCTATATATCTATATATCTATATCTATATATCTATTCTCTCTCTCTCTCTCTCTCTCTCTCTCTCTCTCTCTCTCTATATATATATATATATTATATATATATATATATATATATATATATATATATATATAATATGATAGGTGTACAATGAAAAGTGGCAAGAAAAGGCGGAATGGTCGTTTAAAAACGGTGAAACAAATGGATCATTGTTTATTTCTTACATGTATTTTTTGCTATAGTCTTTGGGTTAGTGCTTATTGTAGATCAAACCTTGGAAATCCAGCTCGACAATTTTTTTTTTTTTTTTACAAACTGTTCCCGTATATCTAAATTCACTTCTTGCCAATAGAATTGCTTGAATGTGTGGAATGTTCTGCAATAATACAGAAATGGTGCTTTTGAAATTATACTTTTTATCTGAAGAATACTTAACTTATTCAGATACTGATTGGCTTTTTGGAAAACAGGGATATAATTATACAGGAAACGTGTTTGTTCTGGCGGAGTACTGTCCCTTGTCTCATAGTCCACACAGTCTGAGCCTTAGCTTTAAAAGTGATGAAATTTGTTTCTTCCTTCCATCCTTTCTTCCTTCTTTCCTTCCTTCCTTCCTTCCTTCCTTCATTCATTCATTCAGTTAGTCAGTCCGTCGTTCGTTTGTGCGTTTATTCATTCATTTGTTCATTAATTTTGTTTTTGGTGTTTGCCTGCGTAGTCGATAACAATGGTCCTTGAATTGATGTTGACAGAAAATGGAGGGATATGAGCTTGAAGTTGAAGTATATATAAGACTGGTTCCCTATGTTACAAATGTCTCCACAAAGCTGCACCCTCCTATCTCTGTCACTGTCTTCACCTGTACACTCCCCCATCTCTCTTTCTCCATGGGTAGGCGCTGCCACTTGTGGCGACACGCTCTCTCCCCGGGGAGAGCAGCCCGAATTTCACGCAGAAAAATCTGCTGTGACATAGGCTCTAGTGGTATAGAATAAAATAAAAAAAAATAAAATAAAAATCCGTTCTGCTGCAGATACCTTTCGCTTCCCCAAATCCTAGATTCAAACAGTCCAATCTTGGCCGTCGCTCTTTCTTCGTTTTTTTCTGGTCCATCCATTTTGGAATGACCCTCATCTGTCATCGGCAAAAGCCTACATTTAATGCTTTGAAATCCAGCCTCAAGAGATGTTTATTTTCTACCTAGTATCGTCCCCATAGCTACACATTTTGTGATCTGTTCCTACTTTCAAGCGATATCCTTGCCTGATAGTGGTGCGTGCATGCGTGCGTGCGTGCGTGTGTGTGTGTGTGTGTGTGTGTGTGTGGTGTGTGTGTGTGTGTGTGTGTGTGTGTGTGTGTAAGTGTGTGTGTGTGTATAGTGTGTGTGTGTAAGTGTGTGTGTGTGTGTGTGTGTGTGTGTGTGTGTGTGTGTGTGTGTGTGTGTGTGTGTGTGTGTGTGTGTGTAAGTGTGTGTGTGTGCGTTTAAATTTGAAATCTGTTGGGTTTATTTTTGTAAAAAGTTGCATGTGGGATGAATGATTCGAATGCAAGCGTTTTGATTTATTTGTTCTGCAAGATCCAGCGCTCTAAAAAAAAATTCCATGATGTTATAATCATCAGTATTACACATTTCATGAAAGCTTTACTTTATGCAGAAAGGACGGTGGCAGGATTGTTAAGACATTCGCCTGCCAATATGTAAACCGCGAGTTTCTGGGTTTGTACCCAGCTCGCCCTTTCTTCCCAGTTTGACAAAAAAATCGAACTGAATGTCAAAGTCATTCGGATGAGACTATAAACCGAGGCCCCTTGTGCGAACGCCCGCAGAACATCTTGCGCACACATTAAAAGTCCCGTTCCGCCTTTCGGAAGATCAGGCCATCATGTGCCGGTAGGAGCGGATGACAAAAGTATTATGAAAAAAACAGCATGCACACAGGTGTCGTGTTTAGACACCATCCCTGAGGGGGAAAAAAAATAATGGGTAGGCGCTGCACTTGTGGCGACGCGCTCTCCCCGTGGAGAGCAGCCCGAATTTCATGCAGAGAAATCTGCTGTGACATAAAGTGGTATATAAAATAAATAAATAAATAAATAAATTTCTAATTCTATTGTCTTGCTGCATGCTATAGTATTACCTTTAAAAAGAAACTCTTTATGAGATTACTTTTCATGTCTGAAAATACCTGCACATTGGCAAAAACCTTTACTTGTGTTGTTTGGTTTAGTGTCAGGGGTGGGTGGGGGGTTTATGGTGTTTCGTTTTATTCGTTGGTTGTTTCTTTCATCATTTGTTGTTGTTGTTTTTTTTTACATTAAACCTGTAAGACAGACTCTGAGGCAAGTATGCACGAGCACTTGTATACATATATATACATGCTACATGTATGCAAATTTGCGCAAAGGACATACACACATATGTATTTATATGTACTGTGCGTACTGTATGTACTGTGTGCAACCCCCCCCCCCACCATATATATATATATATATATATATATATATATACTCACAGTGATGCATCTTCCAGGTTTCACAACTGCATTGGCTTCTGTTTAAGTAAAGCATCCAGAAATTCTTAATAAATAGATTTCAGAACCCTGTTCCCTTCAATAGCCACACTCAATCCCCTCCCCCTCTCACACCCTCCCCCCCAGCTTCCACCGCCCCCCCCTACTCCATCTCTCCTTTGTGCCCTGTGTTTTCTCTCTCCCCCACCCCCCCCCCTTCTCCCCCCCTCAGTATTTTGTTTTTAGTTACCACAACTTGTAATAAGAAATGATAAAGTATATTATGGAATATTAGTGTCCTTGTGCCAATACCACCATCTGAAAGTAAGCCTGCGACTGAACTTATTTTATCAATAAAATTAATTTATGGTGCGAAAAAGAATCATTCAACTATCAGTATGTTTAACTCTGTGTGTGTGTGTGTGTGTGGTGTGTGTGTGTGTGCGTGCGCGCGCGCGCACGCGCGCGCATGCACCTCTTTATTGGTTTGTTTGTCCGTCCGTCCGTCCGTCTAGTCTGCCTATCTGTCTGTCTCTCTGTCTTTATTGTTGTATGTCTGTTTGTCTGCCTAAAAGTCTGTCCGGAGCCTAAGGCTCATCAGGCCGGTGCTTATCCCGGTTTCTGTGGCGCTAAGCGACTGAGAGTCATAGACTCCCCCCTGGATAGGACGCCAGTCTATCGCAGGGTTAACCCCCCAACACAAGGTTGGTACCCCTTTTACACCTGGGTGGGGTGAGAAAATAGCCGTAAAGTGCCTTTTCCAAGGGCACAACGCCATAGCCGACAGCTGGGATCGAACCCGCAATCTTTAGATTACGAGTCCAACGCCCTAACCACTCGACTACCGCGGCGGCTGTTTGTCTGCCTGCCTGTCTGTATTTCTCTCTGTCTGTTGCCTGTCTGTCTGTCTATCTCTCTGTCAATCTGTCTATCTTTACTCTGTCTGTCTGTCTGTCTGTCTGTCTGTCTGTTTGTCTCTCTCTCTCTCTCTCTCTCTCTCTCTCTCTCTCTCTCTCTCTCTCCTCTCTCTCTCTCTCTCTCTCTCTCTCTCTCTCTCTCTCTCTCTCTCTCTCTCTCTCTTATAGAGGAGAAATAATGCAAGAAACGCGGGTAAGACAGCTACCCATTATTTTCCTTTCTTTTTCCTGTCTGCAACTGTATTTGTTTCCCTATCAGAGTGGCTTTTTGCTACAGAATTTTGCCAGGGACAACTCTCCTGTTGCCGTGGGTTCTTTCACGTGCGCTAAATATAACACACGGGACCTGGGTTTATCGTCTTATCCGAAAGACTAGCACCCAGACCACCACTCATGGACTAGTGGGTGGGGGGAAAAGTTTCGGGCCTAAAGGAGGATTGAACTAACATACACTTCCAACCTGGACTTTTCGCTTTCTAGGCAGGTGCGTTACCTCTAGACCCCCGATTCACAATGTACTAGGCCACATTCATCACACTCTGGTGTTGTTTGCTTTCGTTTTTGCTAGATAGATGGCTTGGTGAAAAAAAGCAAATTTATTGCTTACTCAGTGTACCATCTGGAAATAAAATTTTGACTTTGACTTGACTTTTGACTCAGAAATCACACACTCTGGTGTTGTTTGCTTTCGTTTTTGCTAGATAGATGGCTTGGTGAAAAAAAGCAAATTTATTGCTTACTCAGTGTACCATCTGGAAATAAAATTTTGACTTTGACTTGACTTTTGACTCAGAAATCACATTGAGACCTGTTTAGTGCACACCGGATCAGGAGGTTGGCGTACATGACTGTTTCATAAACTTTCTTGCATGCCATAAGTAATAGGCTGCCATACACTGTCTTCAGAGAGGGGTTTTTTTCTCTCCTCGGATAGAGAATACAGGTCATTATGCCAGCAGTTGTTCATAGGAACAGCATGCGCAAAAAAAAAATGACGAAGCTGCACTCAGTGATCGAGATATTCGATTATTGTGACAGAAAGTGAAGAAGGAAAAACCAGACTTTAATTAAGACGGATTACAAAACAGAGAAGAAGTTATCAGTGGATAAAAGGTGGGAAAGAAGAATGCAAAGAAGAAGAAGAAGGAGAAGAAGAAGAAGAAGAATGCAAAGAAGATGATGAAGAAGAAGAATGCAAAGAAGATGATGAAGAAGAAGAACACGAAGAAGAAGAAGAAGAAGAAGAAGAAGAAGAATGCAAAGAAGAAGAAAAATCCAAAGAAGACGATGAAGAAGAAGAAGACGAAGAGAAGGAGAAGAAGAAGAAGAAGAAGAAGAAGAAGAAGAAGAACAATAACAACAACAACAAGAATGCAAAGATGATGATGATGATGATGATGATGATGAAGAAGAAGAAGAAGAAGAAGAAGAAGAAGAAGAAAAAGAAGAATGCCAAGAAGATCAAGAAGAATTGATGATAACTGCGAAAAAATGCGATGAAGAAGAATTCAAAGATGAAGAAGTAGTAGAAGAATGCAAAGAAGATGAAAAAGAATTGATAATAACTGCGAAGAAGAAGTGCGAAAAATTACGAAGAAGAAGAAAGAAAGCAAGAAACAAAGAAGAGAGAGAGAGAGAGAGAGATTTGATTTGATTTGATTTGATTTATTCTTTTATATGGAGGATAATGGAATAAGTACTCTTGTGCTTTTTTTTACATCCAGTCCCCGCATATATGCAGTTTTGTAAATGTCATCTGTTACCCACCGGCACACGATGGCCTACTCTTACGAAAAGCGGAACAGGATTTAGCGTGTGCGCAAGATGATCTGCGTGCGTTCGCACACGGGGCCTCGGTTTAAAGTCTCATCCGAAGGACTTTTGGGGAGAGTGGAGTCAGCACTGATGTTAACTCCAGGAGAAAATCTCCTCGACCGGACTTGAACCCAGGTCGTCAAATTGCCAGCACAATGTTCTGACCACTAGGCTATCCTAAGAGGGGGGGGGGGGGGGGGGACAGACAGACAGACAGACAGGTGGTGAAACTCACACAGATAAACAAACAGCATACCGCCAGTCTGTCAGGTAAACACAATCATGACGTCATCATCATCGGGGGGGCAACTGACGTCATCTCAAAGCGGTTGGATCCTCCCCACAGCCCAGCCGAACGAAAATCCCACCGATCATATCAGATAGACCGGTAAGGACTTTTCACCCGGTAGGGACATGAAGAATCAGCTCTCTGCTTCTCCCCCAAGAAGAAAGGAATCTTTCATTGCACACACACACACACACACACACACACACACACACACACACACACACACACACACACACATGCACACACGCACACACGCATGCACGCACGCATACACACACACGCACACACGCATGCACGCACGCACGCACGAACGCACGCACGCACGCACGCACACACACACACACACACACGTGCGAGCGCGCGCGCGCGCGCGCGCGGGCAGTGGTCAGAACATTGCGCTCGCAATTTGACGAACCGAGTTCAATTCCCGTTCGGGGGAATTTTTACCTTGGAGTTAACATCAGTGCTGACTCCACTCCCCACAAAAGTCCTTCGGATGAGACTATAAACCGAGGCCCCGTGAATGAACGCACGCAGAACATCTTGCGCACACGTTATATCCTGTTCCGCTTTTCGTAAGAGTAGGCCATTGTGTGCCGGTGGGAACAGACGACAAGATTTACAAAAACTGCATACACACGGGTACTGGATATAAAAAAAGAAAAGCACAACAATGCTTATTCCATTATCCTCGATATAAAAGAAGAAGAATGAAAAAAAAAAGAGGAACACACACACACACACACACACACGCGCGCGCGCGCGCGCGCGCGCGCGCGCGCGCGCGCGCGCGGGACGGGATAGCCTAGTGGTCAGAACATTGCGCTCGCAATTTGAAGACCCGGGTTCGATTCCCGTTCGAGGGGATTTTCCTCCTGAAGTTAACTTCAGTGCCGACTCCGCTCCCCCAAAAGTCCTTCAGATGAAACTGTAAACGAGGCCCCGTGTGCGAACGCACGCAGAACACCTTGCGCACACGTTAAATCCTGTTCCGCTTATCGTAAGAGTAGGCCATATTGTACCGGTGGGAACAGATGTAAAGATTTACAAAACTGCATACACACGGGGACTAGATGTAAAAAAAAAGCACATGAGTGTTTATTCCATTATCTTATATAAAAGAATGAATAAATAAAATTTTTAAAACACACACAATCCTACCGTTCGGCCAAAGAGAAACAACTCAGGCTGTTGGTATACCAGCCATGTAGTGACTTCCCTTTAGCCGTTAACTGATCAGAAAGGATCGATTAATTGATGTTTTGAAGTCCGTACTCGTAGCATTTGTTTAATTCTGGAACGTGGCAGTGCAAAAAAAAAAAACCTTTCATTTTTCAGCATTTATACAATAGCAACTTTTGACCAGGTTTAAAAAATTTTTAATCTCGTTTCTCAGCTAGAGCTTTGAGGCTCACCAATAATGAGATTTTTTTTGCGTATGCGACCGTTTTTGCCCACGATTAAGGTAGCCGCATTCCGACTTAGGGGATAGTGTCTTAACACGACATATCAAGTAGGCATGCACTTTTTCATACATTCATTTTTTTGTTATTCGTTTTTACCGACACGAATGTCCTAGTCTTCCGAAAGGCGCAGGACTGTTTTTACTGTGTGCGCTAGTTGTTAGGGGACGGAGTAGCTCAGTGGTCAGAGCATTCGCTTTCCCCCAACCAAGGTTAACCAGTTGGATGGGTGACCGTTTGCGTACCTTGGCTTCAGTACACTACCCCAGTTCACCCAGCTGTAAATGGGTACCTGCCCTCTTTAAGGGTCAGGGAAGGTAAAACAGCGATGGAGAGGAGATGGGCGCCGCCCTCAACATGCTGGTGCCTAGAGAAGCTGAGGTCTCAGATGCCTCGCTCCCCTACGACCACATAGGTTATGGGACACCTTTACCTTTACTTTTACCTGCTTGTTGTTTTGCCTGTGTCCAAACACGGGACCTAGGCTTATTATTGTCTCATCCGAAAGATTTTCGGGGGACTGGAGTCAGTGGTGATGTAAACTTTAGGGGCAAAATCCCCTTGAGTGGGCGTCTCGATGGTGGTTTAAACCTGGACTCGAACTCAAGTTGTCAGGTCGCGAGCTCAACGCTCTAACCACCAGGCTATATCATGCCATTCACTGCTTTATCAGGTCTTGCCTTGCCTTGCCATGCTTTATTACGATATGCATTACCTTGTCTTACCTTTCCTTCCCTTGCCCTCCTATGTGCCTTGCTTCTTTTGCTTTTTTGCCCTACCTTGTCTTACCCTGCCTCGCCCTGCTTTGCCTTACCTTACCTTGCCTTGCATTGCATTGCTTTGATTGCCTTGACCTGCCTTGTCTTGCCTCCCATTGTCTTGCCTTCCCTCGCCTTGCTTTGCACTGCCTTGCACTGCCTTGCATTGCCTTGATTGCTTTGGTCTGCTTCAATGTCTTACCTTGCCTTTCCTTGTTTACCTTGCCTTGCCTTGCCTTACCTTGTTAGTCTTACCTTGCCTTGCCTTACCTCGCCTTTCCTTACCTTGCCTTGCCTTACCTTGCCTTGCCTTACCTCATCTTGCCTTGCCTCACCTTGCCTTTCATTACCTTGTTAGTCTTACCTCGCCTTGCCTTACCTTGCCTTTCCTTACCTCGCCTCGCCTTGCCTTGCCTTGCCTTGCCTCACCTTGCCTTGCCTTGCCTCACCTCACCTTGCCTTGCCTCACCTTGCCTTGCCTCACCTTGCCTTGCCTCGCCTTGCCTCGACTTGCCTTGCCTTGCCTCACCTTGCCTTGCCTTGCCTCACCTTGCCTTGCCTCACCTTACCTTGCCTTACCTCACCTTGCCTTGCCTCACCTTGCCTTGCCTTGCCTCACCTTGCCTTGCCTCACCTTGCCTTGCCTTGCCTTGCCTCATCTCGCCTTGTTTCACTTTGCCTTGCCTTGTTTCACTTTGCCTTGCCTTGCCTCACCTTGCCTTGCCTTGCCTCATCTCGCCTTGTTTCACTTTGCCTTGCCTTGCCTCACCTTGCCTTGCCTCTCCTTGCCTTGCCTTGCCTTACCTCGCCTCGCCTCGCATTACCTTGTTATGTCTTACCTTGCTTTGCTTTTGCTTTGCTGTGTACACACTCTTTGTCTTCAGCAAGAGAGGGAGTCCGGTTGGCTCCGTGAAGATGAACTGCCCGTCAGGTCACACCTGTTCCTTTTTTTTCTGCCACTGGGTCTGTCAGCATGCACACTGCCTACAGAGAAAATAATGTCATCGTAACAGAGTACACACCTATGACTGGCTGAGGTATTGCTGATTTGTGGGTACTTTTTATATTGTGATGGATGCCAGCTGATGTTTGAATTTTGTGTTATGGTATTTTCGTGATGTTATGTTTTTTGCATGTTTTGCTGTTTTTATGTGTGGCTCGTAACCCGCGTGAAGTTCTCTGTTTTTGAGAAAATAAAGTATTGGAATTTGAATTTGTGGTGACGTTTAGAATAGCAAAGAATTCTCTTTGTTGTTGTTGTTGTTGTTTATTTGTTTGTTTTGTTTGTCGCCTCATCTTCTGTGACATTCTTTTTTTCCTACCGTTTTCACACGGCTATCTATTTTCAATCCCTCCTCCCCAGCTACATCCAGATTCTTGATGTGGTATCCTTAGGTCCAGAAGTCCACAGTGAGCCTACCAGACATAGGGGCCCTGCACTGCTGCTGGATTATGTTTGGTGGTGCCTGTTCTGGGTTAGTATAGGCAAGAAATCCCCTACTATCCTAATACCCCTACTGACGACAGTAGCAGCTTAGTCGTGGAGCCAAACTGAGTCAGACCCCCACCTAAGGTGGCGACCACCACAACATGTCTCCAACGACTCTCTCTCGTGAACCTCCAACCCCAAAGGCTTTGACACAAACTTAACTCACCACAGGCACAGAAGTGTATGGGAAAACCGAATCTGAGGTCACCATGAGACCAGAGCAACTGCAACCGAATCACAAACATTTTTAGTTTTACTGAATGATGATCAATGACGATGATGAGGAGGATGTAATGATGCTGCTATGAATGTGCATGTGCTTGGAGACTGCTTAACGGGGTTGTCGCTCTACGCTTACTATCATAATATATTCTGGCGTCAACCAGGCTCAAGAGAAGTGGTGAGGTCATTTGAACAACATTCTCAAAACTGCATCCATAACGTGGATGAAGGTAGACTGTGTGGTCCCAGTCTTCCCACTGAGCCCACAGACACACTCACTCTCAGTGGGACTCAGAAAAAATCTACGACTCTAGGGATTCGAACGCATAATCTTCCAGTCCGTCACCTTAAGGCGCTAACCACTGCGCCATGGCGGCTGGCTTGGATTCTGTTTTGTCTGCGTGGGTTTGACTTTATGGTAACACTGATGACCATGTTAAGAGATACACAATTAATGGCGATATTTCTTATTATTGATTTAAACAGGATCTAGTCAAGAATGTCACATAACATAAACATTACAAGAAATAGAAAACAACGACAATTAATCATTTAAGTTCATTAACGGACAAATGATTGATTTATCAAATTACAAAAAGTAAAACAAAAAATAATTATCATTCAACGAGCCTGCAAATCCTGAAATGTATTTATTTATTCTTTTATGTCAAGGATAATGGAATAAGCACTCATGTGCTTTTTCACACCCAGTTCCCGTGTGTATGCACTTTTGTAAATCTTGCCATCTGTTCCCGCCGGCACTCAAGGGCCTACGCTTACGAAAAGCGGAACAGGGTTTAATGTGTGCGTACGAT
Source organism: Stramonita haemastoma (assembly GCA_030674155.1). Lineage (NCBI taxonomy): Eukaryota > Metazoa > Mollusca > Gastropoda > Neogastropoda > Muricidae > Stramonita > Stramonita haemastoma. Next base: position 23,027,009 of record CM060340.1, read on the forward strand.
TTTCTTCGTGCGTTCGCACACGGGGCCTAGCTTTATAGTCTCATCCGAAAGAAGTGTGTGTGTGTGTGTGTGCGTGTGCGTGTATGTGTGTGCGTGCGTGCGCGCACGCGCGTGCGTGCGTGTGTGTGTGTGTGTGTGTGTGTGAAATGTGTGTGCACGTAATTACAAGCACAGAGAGAGAAGGGGCAAGAAAGCTGTGTGTGTGTGTGTGTGTGTGTGTGTGTGTGTGTGTGTGTGTGTGGTATGTGTGTGTGTGTTTGTGTGTGTGTAATAGAGAG